>JAWNNO010002021.1:0-418228 GCA_035044985.1 Lordiphosa fenestrarum
TAGCCAGTATGATGCCGAATGACATCGATACCAGTGTCCGGGGTCGCCACGTGGAGGCGGTGAGCTGCTTGGAGTCAGCCTGGATGGATCGTGATGAACTTTGCCATACAGGCTGAACCCCCGACCCCATAATAATAATAATAATAATAATAATAATAATAATAATAATAATAATAATAATAATAATAATAATAATAATAATAATAATAATAATAATAAATTTTTATTAAATGAACGCTTTAGAAACTTAAATATTATTTAATGTAAGCTGAAACATTCTCATTTTGAAGAACTTAAATGAAAACTTAACCCAAGAAGTGAGTCACATCCTCATTTTCTCCGGTATTACAAAGTGGACAAGTCATGTGTACCGACCTGTTGTACGTATTTGATGACAACGTAATAAGATCAAGCCGCGCTTTCATTACCCATGAGATGTTGAAATGTTGTTAGGGCAGCTGTATGGTCGATGTATCTGTATATTCTTGTTTGGCTGGTCACTTTTCTCGTCATCCGTTCCACATGCGCCTTTTGTCTAAGGGCTTCCACAATAGTTATTCTCATAGTATTCTATTCTTTCACAGGTCTTAGACCATCTTTCCAGTTGATAGCGAGAGGAGCGCATATCTTATCCAGCTCTTGTACCCAAAATACGTTTTATCTAATAATTTTGAATGTTAGAATCAGGGATGCAAACCGGTTCTGAACCGAACCGGTTTTGAACCGAACCGAACCGCATATTCCAGCTAGTGAACCGAACCGCAAACCTATCAGAATTGCTGAACCGAACCGAAAACCACAAAAGAAAACGGTTCGGTTCGGTTCAGCTTTCCCACAAGTTTTAACTGGAATCGCTTTCCCCAATGTTTTTGATTAATTTGGGAATTTGAATCGAAGATAATTTTTATACATTTCGTACAACTTGTAATACTGTAAGTCTTCTGCAATGGCCCGCCTATCGCTTAATATTCCTATCATTAATATGTCTTTTTCCTCTAGTAGACAATATTTTCAATTCAATCTTTTTTACCTTATTTCAATCTTAGACAGCAGAGTTTTTTTCGTATGATATGATTAATAGGGTATGTAAGATGCATGGAACGTATTCTTTTCTAGCTGACATTCTCTCTTTTCGAAGGGCATTTCTCAAGGAATTTATAGACGAATTCTGAAAGTCCGACATAATAATATGCACATTCTTCTAAAGATTTTAAAGATATTCAAATGGATTAGAAGAATTAAATTTCAAAAGCTTTCGAATAGTCACATTTTTACAGAAATTATAATATTTCTTTATGTACCTTTGTGAACCACTGAACCGAACCGAAACCGCGGTTCAGTTAGCTCCAAGAACCATGTATTGAACCGAACCGGCGGTTCAGAAATTCTGCGAACCACTGAACCGAACCAGTACTTATTTTCGAGTGGTTTGCATCCCTGGTTAGAATGTGCGGCAGTCGATTCTCCCCATAGAAAAATAGGGTTTTCCCTATGTACCCAAGGTGTAAATCTAAGGTATAGTAGTGCGCATCTTTCACGCAAGTGTCCAAGGCGAGGTCGTATCCTGGGGCATTCGGAAGTAGCATTAGGATTTTCTTCAAGAAAAATGTTTGCAGACTATCCACCACCTCAAAATAGCTGTATCCCTATACCTGTGCAGCATAAGACTGAACTGCTCTGCATACTGCGTTGAACAGCTTCCATTTGGCTCTGATGCTTACATTAGGCTTTGCCATGAAGGAGTTCCATATGTAGTTGATGCTGGATTTTGTCGTCGCGTTTCTCCTAACTACATGTTCTTTAAAAGTGAGGGTGGGCTTGAAGCATACTCCAAGATACTTATATTCTGTGGCAATTTTTATAGCATCTTCTTTATAGGTCCATTTTTCTACTGCGGCCAGTCTGCCACCCTTTTTTAAGACCATTATCTCAGAACTAGTATAATTCCATATTTATTTATTTATTTGTTTCATATATGCTTTTACATATACAAACAAAGATTGACCAAAATCGGATGACTATAACTTATAGCCGCCATACGAACGATAAGATCAAGGCTTTTGTTTTTTAGGTTTGTAAATCAGTAATAATCGTAAAATCAGTAATACTCCAACTCAAAAGCAATGTGTGTGGGAAAAAGAGAGGCATTAGAATGAGGAGCGTCAATGGTTGGACTGCGGGACTAAATATTGGAAGGACACACACACACGCAATATTCATTCAAAGTGGATATTTGACAGTGCTTACTGTTTTTATGACAAAGTAATAAACTCTACAATCCCAAAAATGACAATAGCTGTTACAACGTATCAGGTGCAAAGGGAAAAGATGGCTGCACTTGACTTCTGGGTTTTCAGGCACAGAAAGAACGCGCAGTAACGCCGAAATAGTGAAAGTATTTCTGCCGCAAACTGTTCCGTCGAATCGACTTGATGTATAGAAGAAAGTGTTCTGCTGGTGGCCAATACTGCAGTTTTCTTTCGTGAATTTGGAAAGATCTGCGCTTGCATGGATTTAGTTGTTTTTTTTTTAAACAAAACCTAGCAAACCTAGAAATCGTATGAACTCAAACACATTGCATGTAATTATGTAACTGTGATTAAGTCACAAGAACCCTGTGTTAGATAAGTAAACCTTGGACATATATTCAATAACTAATTCGAAATCTGGTAATTCATATAATGTAATCATTAATTCAACATTTCGAGATTCAATTTAATAAAAAGACTGAAACTCGTGAGTTGAATATGGTTTAGTTATGTTATGAACAAGTTAAAATTCCGAAATAAAAAACAGGGCTCCGCATCGAGTCCGTTAATCCGTTTTTATTTGCAATGTCGTTTTTACATTGGCTCAAGGCCTTTTCTTGGCTTGAGCTATAACTAGACAGCGCATTTCGCATATTTTTAAACTGATTTTAGTCCCAGTAGACTTGAAAAAATGTGTATCTAACAAATTTTTATACTCTGTACCGTAGGTACATAGAGTATTATAAGTTTGTGCAAAAGTATGTAACATCCAGAAGGAAGCATCTCCGACCCCATAAAGTATATATATTCTTGATCAGCATCAACAGCCGAGTCGATATAGCCATGTCCGTCTGTCCGTCTGTCTGTCTGTCCGTATGAACGCACAGATCTCAGAGATGGTAAGAGATAGAGGTTTGACATGTATGGGACATATGCTTCTTATGGGTGCAGGCAGATCAAGTTTATTTTCAATTTTGGCCACGCCCCCTCCCGCCCTCGCAATATGGAAAAAACGTCATATCTCCCACAGTTTTGAAGATAGATGGCTTGTTCCTTCTGGACATATTTAGTTATTAGAATAACTTATCGATCCGCCAAAGGAACGAAGACGATCGGATGAACGGTTTTCGAGTTATGATCAAAAGACAAAATTTCTTGGTACAGAGTATGTTATAGTCGGGCTTGACCGACTTTCTTTCTTGTTTCACTTCATTTTGTCTTTCGCTGACCTTCCAATTCATTAAATAATTATTTAAGTCATCTTAGAATTGAGTGCAGAATTTTAGGAATTTTATTAACGTAAAAAGTCAGCAGATCAAATAGCGTTGTGCACATTTACTTTGGCTTACTTGGATGAAAATCTGCTTGAAAATATGCAAAATACGCTGTCTAGTTATAACTGTTCAAGATTAACCAGTCAACAACAAATTCTAGCAAAACTCTAAATTTTGGTGGAAGCGTCTTCTAAATGCTTACCATTATTTTTTGTGTCCGTTGCTCCAGCCTTTCTCCAACTTTCCTAAGGTATAACTAAAAAAGTGGAAAAGCAGAGAGGCCGCAATCATTCTAATTGGGAACTAACAACTCCACTTTGGATAGGTGGCAGGTGCGCGGTAGACATCGAGAAACATTAAGAAACCAGTCCATTATATTCTCAATCCGATGTTGTTAAAGATTTAAAAATATATAATTACTAAACAAGTATATAAATAAATAAGTAAGCTGTACACATATTTGGCTACATTTTTTGCACAGCAGGCACACGCACTCTAGCCGCTGCACCACACCCGACACGATTGCAATCTTACAAATCTTAAACAGAAGTTTTTCAGAAAGAGAAATATTAAGAAAAGGCTCCCCAATATGATTAACCAAGTTTTTCTATGCTGATCTGCTTCGGCTCAGTGGTTTAGAGCGATATCTCAGAAGCTATTTAAGCTAAGGAAGTTGGATATTTTACTGGTTCAAAGTCAGCTTCGAACCGGTTCAAATGTGGTTCAAAGCCATTTGTCGGAAGCAATTCAAGCTACCACCTTGATTTTTGCGTAATTGACTGGATATTTTATTGGTTCTGAACCGGTTTCGGGCCGGTTCCAAAGTGGCTCAGAGTCATTTCACAAAAATTTAGGAATTTGGTGAATAGGCTGGTAATATGGAGTTGGAGTACGTTACTGATTCCGGTATGGATTCGAACCGGCTCAAAGGTGATTCGGAGCTTAATCTCAGTAGTAATTAGTTTCTAAAACTTGAAAGTTCTTGATAAGGTTGGTATTATATTGTGTAAAGTATTGACAGGTTAATAGATAGTTCAGCTCCATATCTCAGAAGGTATTGTAGATATGAGCCTGGAATTTATATGAATGTTGGTTACAAGATATTGAATATTTCTCTGGTTCTGGACTAGATTCAAACCAATTCAAATGATGTATAGAGCAATATCTAAGAAATAGCTTAAGCTTGGTGTATGTTAGAGAAACTACGGCAGGCTCTATAATACTAAAAAAATTTAATAATGTACCTGAAGTTTCTAGAAATTTGGAAATTTCTATAATTGAAAGATCTAGAATATTGTGGAGAGATCTAGAATTTTATAGAAAGTTGTGGAATGTTAAAGGACTATATTGAAGTTCTAAAAAGATATTAAATGTTATAGAAAGTTTTAGAACGTCATAGAAATTTCTTAGCAAGTTCCAGAATGTCAAAGAAATTTCTAAAACGTGAGGATAGTTGTTGAACTATCTAAGAATACTAGACTGCCATCAAAGTTTCCCGAATGGTCTTGAATATATGTGAATTTTTTAGAAAGTTCTTGAACGTTAGAGAACTAGGGTACCCAACAGCACCTAATGCTCGCGCATTCACTAAATAAAGTACAAATGGGTGTGTGTTTGCTTTTAGGTGTTTGGCGCACACAACGACAATAAAATCAAAGCATCAGACAGCGCGCGTCGGCGGGAATGCAGCTAGATTGATATAAAATGAGAAGATCTTAACTTCGAGTACACAAAATCTTCATACAAAATTGTTGTATTTAGATTAAAGTTGAAACCATAATCTTGAGCTAAAACTTTCTTGTCTCCGTTTCGAATACTTCCTAACTAAATACTTAAAGAGACCCAGTTGTCTGAAATTTTGAGATTATTGGTAAATGAAAATAAGGGTTGTGAAAATATGTAAAAAATATCGTATCGATGATTATCATTTTTTAAAAATATCATCAGGTTTTTGCAATATTTATCACCAAAATATATCGATATATATGATGTTTTTATATATAAAATCTTAAACCCCCCAATATAACATTAACTTTAAATGCATTATAATTATTTTGAGCTTTTTATTAATTAAAAATTAAACAATAAACTTTTTTACATTAAAGAGCAGAGATCTTAAGGTTGAATAGTTTAAGTAAGAATACAAGAAAAAACTTAAAAGACTTCATTTCATTTTTTAAACAATGAAAAAGTTAAATTTTCTAGAAAAATGTCATATATTGGTAACATGATTTTACCTCCAAAATTATTTACAAAGCAACGAAATTCGCGGAAAGTCCACACATATACAAATGCATAAGAATAAAAAGGCTTCCCAGTCGGACTTTTCATCATGAAAAATGTACTTTCTCATGCTTACTTTTCACGTAATAAGGCATGACAAAACCTGAGCCTTGGGGTTTTAACCGTTACCGTTTAGGTGACGTCATCAGCCTTCGGGTTCTTTACTTTCTTAGTACTCCAGATGTACTTACTTTGTATATCGTAGGTGGGAATACATGAGACGTTCGCTGACAAACCCCTGAGTTTTTCATGTTTTCGAATGAAATTTCAGACATTTAGCCTTGCAAATACCTGAGAAAATAACGTGTGAGTTTTTCATGATATGTTAATGGCTAATATCATGCAAAAAAAGTCATGTAGAGACTATTTACGTGAAATATAATGCCACCGGGTGTACTGATTCTTCTCAACACATGACGCAAAGTCCGACTGGGTTAGTGACGCGCACACACACACACTGTCAAAAAATTGCGCGGGAAAATTCTCAAGACTTTCTGACATTACATTTTTTCTTACCTTAACACATGTTGAATACGCTTGCGCCGGGTGCTTGTTCCTCAAATGTGACAGGAGATTAGTGGTGTTGCCACTTGACTTAATTAATTTGCACAAAGGCTGCAGGTGGCATTATGTGCGTTTATGTTTGTGTAAAAGCTCCTTGCCGCGCTCATCTTCTCTTTTTAAGATTTCTAAATGTAGTGTGACCAACCACAATATCAAAAAATATATTTCCAAATAATATCGATATGCGATATATCAGGAAAAAAAATATTTCGATAAAAATATTTATTTTTTGTAAAAATATCGATATATTGATATTTTGATATATTATCAACAAGCCTAATGAAAATCTAGTTGAAAATGTTGAAACACGCTGAATAATTAATAAAAACTTATTTATCACAAAATTTGCTCATCGAAAAGGTAACATTATAGATTCGAATGAGATAAACTCTCCATTCAAAAGCTTTTCCTACTTTCTGCCAGTCAACCTCATGGTAATCACCTAAAAGGCGTCTGCTTAAGGCAAATCCACACATGGATATACATATGTATGTACAATGTATTCGTAGGTAAGTAGGTGTACTTCGCTCACACTTGGCGTAGAGTTGGCAACGTTACCTTGTTGCTTCGGCTAAGCCTGTCGGTGCCCAGCCTTTGGGTCTTATGCAAATTGTTTCAGCTTAAAGCGGTAGCTGTTGACAACCCGGACACCTCCGACTTGGAGCCATATTGACTTATGTGCCACTTTATTTTTATGGTTTCTCCTCTGTGGCTGCTTGGCTATTTGCATAGAGCATAAATTTTCGTTTGGCATGCTTGGGGGCAAAAAAAAGAGTACCATGTAGATGCTTAAAATGCCTTAAATTCAACTGCAGCCACACAAAACTAACTAACTTTCCCAGCGCTCTCTTGTGTTTGCCTTTCTTTGGGTAATTGTATCAATGGCCACAAATGTTCAAGCCCGAGGCAGCCACTTCAATATGGCAAACTTATTTCCAATTGCACTCATCAGCGCATCATCGCATGATTTTAATCTCCCGGCGAAGAAGCAGAGCTACGCAACGCATCATGCGCCAACTTGATGAGCATTAAAAACCGCACGCTTTCACATATTCAATTTTCCCATTTTCCTGCCACTCTCTTGTGCCATGCCAGTGGAGTGTACCGAAGGCAGGAGGTGGGGAAGTGAGGAATCCCTTCGCAATTCTTCGAGCGCAATTTATTGGAATGCCACGGTACAACTTTTTCCCTTTTTTTCAATAATCACTGCACTTAATTACGAGCAGACTATTAATTGAATTAGAAGTGCGCACCCACACAGTGACAAAAACAGGAGGAATAAGCTAAGGGGAGAGCGGAGGAATGCATGGAAAAATGTGGACAATACAAGAGTGAGTTTTCATGTTGCCATGGAAAGCAAAGTTTATGAGAATGTGAGTGGGGCGTGGCGCTGCCCCCCACCCCACCTCTTATAAATAAGCAAGGAGTCAGGGCATCAGCCGGCTACAGCATGCGGCAGATGTGTCGTCCGGCTGGGTTTCTATTTCGTGTTGTTGCCTCGCTACACTTTACTGGTTGCTGCGGGCGTTTTCTGATACGATAATCGCTTCATTCATGAGCCTTAAGCCTTAAAGCTGGCCAAGCAAAAAAAAAAGGGGGATGCCAGGTGATTTGTTTATGCATATGTGGGCCCAACATCAACATTTATTCATGAATGAAGCGGATGATGTGAGTTTACGGCTTGGGTTGAACTAAGTATAAATATCATAAGCTTAACTGTTTTAATCATTAGAACTTGGCACGAATTCCAGAAAATAACAAGAATGTAGAATGCAACTGATTCAAAGAATTACCAATTGATGGTATTACTTTGCTTATAAGTCAGTAGGCTGTTACATTTTGAAAAGAACTGTTCTATGAATGAATTGATTGAGGGTGTTCAATTTCACCAGACTTAACCAGTTATTAAGCTTTGGTCATAATTAACCTAAGACAGTGGCTCCACATAAAGATTTCGCTGCTGAAAAACAGGGTGATACCGTTCTGTTTATCATCTTTTAATATAAATCTTAGACCAATGAAAAACTGGAAAGGAGGTGCGGTCCATTTGGTAGTGTGGATGCCTGGGTTCGATTCCGCTTCGGGACAACTACCTTCAATAGATTTGGGCGCCAGATTTGAAAAAAAAAATAGAGAAAAGTTAACTTCGGCTCGGCCGAAGTTTGTATACCCTTGCAGCACGTCTTTTAAATTATTTGAAGGACATGTCCACTGATAACAAACAAGTTTTTCCCAATAAGACTTTTTTTCTGACTCTACTTTTGTATGACAGCTATACTATATAGATGTCCGATTTCGACCAAATTTGGCAGAAAATAGTAAATACGGAGTTTGGAGTCGATTGCGTAAAAAACAAAAAAGTTTTTCTCACTAGAACTAGTTTTCGACCGATCGTTCTCATGGCAGCTATATGTTATAGTCATCAGATCCGATGGACCAGAAGACTTCGTGCAAAATTTGGTCGCGATAGCTTTAAAACTGACGGAGGAGATAGCATAGAAAACGACGGACAGACGGACATGGCTATATCGACTCAGCTCGTCGTGCTGATCAAGAGTATATATTGTTTACGTGTTCGGAAATGCTTCCTTCTATGCGTTACAAACATCTGGACAATTTCAATATACCCTCTGCAAGGGTATAGAAATAGTATGCGGTGAAGTTATCGTGTAGATTTGTATACTCTGTTCCGTAGGTACATAGAGTATTAAAAGTTTGTGCAAAAGTATGCCAGAAAGAAGTAACTCCGACGACATAAAGTATATATCTTCTTGATCAGCATCAACAGCCGAGTCATGTCCGTCTGTCCGTAATCCGTCTGTTGGTAAGCGATAGAGATTTTACATGTATGGGACATATGCTTCTTATTTCTGCAGGCAGATCAAGTTTATTTTCAATTTTGGCCACACCCCCTCCCGCTCCCGCAATTTAGAAAAAACGTCATATCTCCCACAGTTTTAAAGAAAGATGGTTCGTTCCTTCTGGACATATTTAGTAATCAAGATTACTTATTGATCCGCTAAAGGAATGGTGAAGATCAGATGAACAGTTGTCGAGTTATGATCAAAAGACCGTTCGCTGCCGCAGCGCAATAGCAGCGCTGCTTTTAGCAGCTATTGCAGCATCAAAATTAATGCTGAGTGTATATTTTCGTTGATAAGGAGTATGTAATAGTCGGGCTTGACTATAGTTGCCAATAATCGCAATTTGGGTTTTAATACTTCATATCGTAGTCAAATAATAATCGAGAGAGTCTTAAAATAATCGTAATTCAATGATTATTTTTATTTTGAATAAAAGTAGTCAAATATCAACTGATTATGATGAGATATCATTATTAACAGCTATGCATTTAAGAGGTCACTACGCGTCTTGGCGCTGTCCCTTTCACTTCTCTACATTTCCTCTCTAATACTTAAAAAGCATTTTTATTTTCCTGCTTTTTTATAGTGTAGCTTCACAGCGAGTTATCATGGCCCGACATGTACTGGACAAAATCATCCTATACCTGCAGGGCAATCAAATCATTAATTTTCGTCACGCCTTTCTACTACCGCCATCGAAAATTAGAAGAAACCGTATATCTCCCACACTTTGGGGCACTGTTTAACCGCGATTCAACTATTTCCTGATACACTCACTTCCAAGTTTACCCATTATGTGGTCTTGCATCCTGTGTCAGGGACACCAGCTATTAATTAATTGAATTTAACTTTAAAATTGCTAAACTTTATATACTCTGTAACAATAGTACACAGAGTACATTAAGTTTGTCCAACGATATGTAACAGCGACTATTTTTATTTTGATAAGCATTAACAGCCGAGTGGATATATTTATCAAACCGGATTATGAACAATATTTAAGTTATGAGCAAAAGAATGTTATCAAAATTCATACTGAGAATGGACTTTTGCTGGTACAGAGTAAATTACAGTCGGGTCAGACCGACATTCTGGCTGGATTGGGATATGTTTCGTGTCAGTTTCACTGGTTTTGCCAAAATTATTTGGCATATAAATTTATGCTTTGACGATGATGGAGCCGACTCAAGTGTTTTGTCTGTTGCGGTCAGCTTGGCTTCGAGAGAACTCTGCATAGCTTGCCCCTTTTTTCCTTTCTATTAATTTCCTGTCTGCATGTGGTGCACCTCAAGCCGGAAAAACAATTTGTTAGCTTGTCAAAAGCATCGACCATCAGGTCCATGTTTTGCCATTCGTCTCCTCTTGTAGCAACTCGTTAACTTTCGGTCGCTTTAATTTCAATATTTGGGTCTTAACCAAATTTCCATAATGAATTGGGCAAATATTTAGACTGGCGTTTGTGTACGTTCGACATTCGTCCAGCGAAATGATCGGAAAACTGGAGAGAGGGGAAAGTTTATTAAATTAGCATAAAATCAACAATTGTATCTTTTGGTTATGCACGATACCAAACAATTTGTAGATAAAATGAAATGAAAGCAACAAACAAACAATAAATGAAATGTGCAATTAAATTCAATTTAATGCACACAGACACAAGTTGGAGCGCAGTAGGTGTGTGTGTGTGTGTGCACGAGGCGAGAGAAGCGGACTTGATGGCATCCTGTTATCCTGCATACTTATGTTCAATTTAATGGGTGAACGATTTGAGATTAGTTCTAGAGTAGGTCGTTAAGGTAATTGAAAATATATTTGTTCGCAGGGGAACAAAGTTAATAATGTTTATAAATTAAGATACTTCGATGAATCTACAATTACACGAGAGGCAGTTTCGCAGCAGAAAACAATTAGTTTCAGACTGGCGCACAGTGGCCATTTTCGCCGATTTGAGGTTGCAAAAATTTATTTATGATTTTTTTTTTTTAATTTTCCACGAAGAAGTCTTGTTTCCTTGAATTTGGTTGTATATTTTATTTATAACAGGAGTTCAAAGTTGAACAATTTTTTAAATTAGTGAATTTTTGAACTTTTGGGCTTCAAATCTAAATATTTGATTGGTCCGCTATAAATTTGGATGGTTTTTTAATTGATTTAAGTTATGCCAAACAGCGAAATCATAGAAAAACACAATGTGAAAAGCTGTGGTGAAATGGTTGATGCCTGCAAATATGAAAAATGTTCAAGGGAGATAAGAGCTCCTTTACGAGCAAAGTATTCGGAGAAAGAACCACCTGCTATTGTTCATAATACACTACAAAGAAGTCTCTCAGCGATGGGAGAGTTATCTACAGAAGCACAGGACTCCAAAAGATATTGTTATATCGCATCTCATTTCTCTGAACACATTAGAACACATTAGGAATTTACCAACGACTATTCACTAGTCTTCCCATCTTCTAGATAGCTTCTATGTGTTAGATAATCATCAATCTTACTTTTTAATTTGTTAGTTTATGTGACAGATGGCTCTGTGCGGAAGATGTGAAATCGGCCCTTATTCCATCAAGTACTTGTAATATGAATACCAAAATTGAAAACCATTTAATCTCACGTTAAAGCCAAACAAAAATACTTTATAGTCCCAACGAATGAGTTTACTCATAAACTTTGATGCAGCTTGATTATCGCTTTTCGGATCTTTACCAATTTTTTGGATAAATGTGATTTCTCAATAGATACAGAAATTTCAAACCATCTTTCTATAAAACCGTGGGACATACTAGGTTTCTTGCAAATTGGGAGGAGGCGTGGCAAATATTGAAAATTTAAATTGATCTGCATGCAAGTATAAATAGCTTTTGTCACTCACATGTTAAAACTCTACCTTTTAACATCTTCGACATCCCCCCAATGCAGCCTATTCAAACTTGAGTGTTATAAGCGATGAATAAATCATTTTTATAATTTTAAGAAATGTAATACTTTAATAAGGAATGGTCAAATTTCACTTCTGCTAACCAAATATAGATATCAGGTCGCGAAAGCTTTCTTCATTCTAACACTGACATATCGAATAGAGATATTTGACAGTAGTGAAATGAATAGTCAGAATAAAATACAAGTGGCAAAAAAACTTTTCAAAAAATTTTTAGTTTTCAGGGCGAATTTTTTTATAAGGTTAGTTTTAGTGAGAAAAACTTTTTTCTTTTTACTGGAAATGTCTCCAAACTATTTTATAATTCTGCCAAGTTTGGTGAAAATCTGACAACTTTATGGTATAGCTGCCATACATAAGATAGGTCGGCAAAACAGTCTTAGTTAGAAAAACTTCTTTTCTTTTAATGGTAGCATCCTGAAAGTTTATGTTCGGTTGTTTCACCTAATTCTACAAATTTTTTTCTAAATCGGAAGATTATATCATATAGCTCCCATACGAACGATCGCTCGTAAAATGGGTCGTTGTGGGAAAAAATTAATTTTTGAAAATATTTAAGCGAGCACTGGCTGCGGTATAAAAACTTCGGCACAGACGAAATTAGCTTAGCTTTCTCGTGGAATTGACGAAAGTTAACTTCGGCTCGGCCGAACTTTGAATACCCTTGCAGCACGTTTTTCTAACTAATTTGAAGGACATTTCCACTGAAAAAAAACAAGTCAAGACCACTTTTCTGACTCTAGTTTTGTATGGGAGTTATACTACATAAATGTCCGATTTTGACCAATCTTTTTGGAATCATGGGAAAGCAAAGCAAACTAAGAAATACAAAGTATGGAGGCGTATGTTTTGAAAAGTAAAAAACTAGTTTCTCGACCGATCATTCCTATGGCAGCTATATGCGATGGTCATACGATCCTGCCGATTTTGACACTTGTGCAGCGTATTTGTACTATAAGACTTCTTGCAAACTTTGGTCGAGATAGCTTTTAATCTGACGGCGGAAATCGCATAGAAACAGACGGACGGACATGGCTATATCGACTCAGCTCGTCATTCTGATAAAGAATATAAAGTATATACTTTATGTGTTCGGAAATGGTTCCTTTCATGCGTTACAAACATCTGAGCAATTAAAATATACCCACTGCAAGGGTATACAAATCTAAAAATATATATATAAACTAGCTTATATTTAAACGCGGCTTCGCTCGCTTTTGCGTCAATTTGTTATTTATTTAGCATAGAGGTAATATTTTTTGATGTGATGCTTTCAAAATGAGCATGGTGCTGCTGAGATGAAGAGCAAAAGAATTTCATTGAAAAATTTTCCGCGCATTTTTGAACTTTATGAGTAGATGTTCAAACATTTTTACGTCACGTATCTCGTACTCGTACAGGTAGCCTTGAGTTTGGTTTCGTTTTTCGATATCTGCAGTTTTGCCGTATACCCTCTCAGCTACCCTATATTTGGCTGCCCATAAAACAACTGAATCGCAGGCATTGTGGGCGTTAATTCAGAGCGGTTTGCACTTCGGAGGGAAATTTCGTATTAAATGCGTCCGCCGACAGCCGCACGAAATGTAAAATGCATAAAGCACCGCCTGACACTCGTTGATAGTACTCGGTTTCTTTGCGCCCCCCTCTCCCCCCCGACAACCTCTACGTGGCTTCGTGTAGGCTATTTTGGCACACCCGTTGAGTGCACTGATTGATTGAGTGGCGATTGCCAGAGTCCGCCTCCCAAAACCCAACCCACTTGGCATTGTTGGCACTTATTTCGATGTTTCTCTGTTTTTAGGGGAAAATATGTAATGAACCGCACTTGGCGGTTTTCGGACAAAGGAAGGCGGAGACAATGAGAGAGGTTGTATCAATGGAGCGTCACTAACAAAGAAGGACACATGTGTTGTGTACATACATATACAGAGTTGTGCCATTTGCGGCGTAACTTGATAAATGTTCAAATGAAAACGCAATTAATGCGGAGGCTATGATCGGGGGCAGATAGGGAGGTCAAAGGAAATAATATATGGTATTATATACAGTGAGGAGTGTTTTCGCTTAATTAAAATACTATATTCTTGGCTATACACAGCTCACAGGGCCAAGCCGAGGTCCAGTCCTCTTGGCTTGTAAGCTTCTTATTTATGCACCCTCCCGCAATTAAAAAATATGTCGATTTGAATCAATTTTAAAAGTATTCCCAAATATCTGATAATACGTTCTGTTATCGCGCTATGAATTTAGTTTTAGTCTGTTTAAATTCAAATCTTTAAAGTGTACTTTCTACACGGAAGAAAAGTAAACATTGAGTAAGCCTGAACTGTGCCTGAATATACTTGCATATCCATTGAATCCATTGAATATTTTAATGTTAAAGCCGTACAAAATCAATTTATGGATATGCAATGCAAGATATACAGACAATGCTTAAAACACATCAAATAATAAAAAAACTATTTAAAAAACCTGCTTCTACGGGACTTGAACTACCCAGTCGGACTCTGTAGAATGTGGTTCCCAACAGAATGTCATTTTTCATACTTCTTTTTACGGTGTAAAAGTCGCTAGCTATTTTTTTAGTATGATAGAAGTTGAAAAATCTGTATGATATTGTCACTACATTCTTTTTTAATGTACTTAGAAGGCAAAAAGTCACTTTTACATAAAACCGTCCCTTCTCTGGGTTGTGCTTTTGGCGTATGTAACCAAGAAGAAATATCGTTGAAGGCAACAACAAAAACAAATGCTAAAATACGTTCTCAAGGAAGCATTCTTTGACGGTTTCACGCCTTAACAAAAGCGAATGGAACTTTCCACATTCAGGAACAAGTTTTTAGTGAAAAATAAGTATGAAAGATGTGCATATTTCATGGTGTCAGGTCCGACTGGGTAGTGTTAGGCCCTTATCGTGTTTTTTTCCGTGTCACACACACGCACGACTTAACTCGGCGTGTGTTCGTGTTGTAGGTGCCGATTTCAGTAACCCATATAGTCAAGCGGTTAACTCAGTTTCCTCTATTCATCTGCTATTTTTTCCCTGCTTTTTCGATTTCTTAACTTAATAGAGAGGATTGATGCCCAACGCCAATTAAATAAATGTAGTATATTTTTTGGATTTTTATTCAAAGAAAATAAAGCTTAGAACATCTTTGACCGACCGCGTGGCGCTTTAGAGTCATGTCGTGTTGAAAATATTCGACCCGCTCCCATCTCTAACTTGAGCCCACGACCTCTACGTTAAGAAGCAATAGGGCTTCTCGCTCAATTCTTGCACAAGTGCCAAGTGCTTTTATCCACAATTTGTACCGGAAATTTAGCGCAGGTCTTGCGAGAAGGCTGACGACCGGGAGCGCTCCGCGTCTTTGAGGTCCTAAATTTAAGTTCCAGTAAAATCAGCTAAAAAAGTTTGTATGACAACTAAATGCCACCCCTTGAAATATTTTAAAATTCTTTCAAAATAAACTTTAATAAAATCAGGATCAGATCTTGTTCGGCTAGTCAAGAGCCCAATATTGACTCCGTTTTGGCTTCAGTTGAGCTCGAATGGCTTGATTTCTTTCAGTGTACCAATATCGTTAGAAGTGATTTATGAGACATCAAATGAATCAAAAATCATAGCAACACTTGAGCCTCTCACCATTAACTAACTTAATTTCAAAACTGTATGGCTTTCGTTTTTTTCACTTGTCGAAGCAAAAACCAAGTTTCACTCAACTAATTAAGCACCAGTTTTTGGCACCTGGCTTATTGTATAGCTTGATGGAAATCCCCCCACAAGCTTCGCCACAAAAAGTTTTCACTTGTCTCGCATGCACCCAAAACCCATTGACCACTTTTCTTCAGCTTCAGCATGTTGTTTATAAACTAACGCGAAGAGTTGGCAAACTGCATATATCACTCAGGCTCCTTCTCATTCTGCATATGTCTTGCGTCTTCCTCTTAACCATGAACATAACGAGCCTTAAGTTGCATTGCTGCTTGCCATGTGAGACATGGCATGGCAAAGACATCAACAAGACATATGTACACGGTCATATAGTCAGTCTGTTTGGGGTATAAATCATGGATGGGCGACACTTCAAGACACTTTCTTGCCTTCAGTTTTGGGAGTAATCAAGACGGAAAGTTAGCTTGAGACTCAACGAAGTGTAAACACCCTTTCAAAGCACTGTTTTGAAAGTAAACTAAGTAGAGTTTGTTCTACAAGAAAAGTTTACAATAAAATAACTTAACAAATCGATAAAATGAGAATAACGAAAGGAATACACTTAGAAATAAAACCAATAGCTTTGTACTTGAGTTAACTACGGAAAGTACGATAGTTCCTGATTCAAGTACAAAATTCATATTTCAAGTACGATTTTTTCAATCCTAAAATACTTGGTTTGTTTTGGGATATATTTAGTACATTTTGAATTATTTAAAAACACTTTTTGATCATACTTTTATGTTCTAATGGCCGACTAACTCTCAAAATAAGTACAAAACACTTTTTTCAAGGTCCACCCCTACAAAATTCTAGAAATAAAATAAAAATACTTCAAGCAAGTACAAAATATTCTTGACTTGGGCCCATAATGTTAGAACCAGTTGGAAATTTAAAAATCGGACTAGCTTTTTGAAACTAGCATTATAAGTGTATTTGTACTCAACCTAACATATTTTGTGCTTGAACTAGGAACTGGAAATTCTGGAATTTTCATGGTTCAAGAACATTTTTTCTTACTTCAATAATATTAACAGTCGTCTATCGCCCATTAAGCTTGAATTAGTAAGTACAAAACGGTTTAAGTTTTATCCCGTTTGGTCGTTTGTCCGGCAGCGGTTATTTTCTGAGTTTACATGTTTCGATACGAAGGTAGTTTATTGGCTATGCATATTTTACTTAGTCCGGGTGTGGCTACCCGGGTGTGTGTTTGCCTCTGCTGTGAATGAGATCGTGAACAAGTGTTTTCTTCAAAAACATACACATTCGGTCACCTTCACTTTTTAACTAATTCCTGTAGACAAACATATGCTGAACACGAGATGACACGTCCGTTTCCAAGATATTGGCTAAAATACATTTTACCGACTTTTGACCGTATCAGAAATTTTGTAGGCCGGTGTGGCGTGGTGTACGCATTAATTGCTGATTTTCTGAAGCCTCCAGGATAGTAGACAAATCAATGCATCTGAAAAAAATGTAACACGTGGTATAAGTGATGTCAATGGTGTCGAAATTGGCCTTCAAAGTCAAATATTCCTTGATTTATACCAATTTTGTCAAACTAAACCATCTGAACCATTGTTTTTGTCGGATATTTTTTGACACCATCTAATCATATTGTTTCACCTATGCACTAATTATGCAAATTTAGTTGCATATTTGATGGGATCATTAGCAAAGTTACAGCGTGTTAAACACGAAATTCATGATTTAAATTTAGATTAGAATTCCACTCCAAGTTTTTATAGGAGTTTTGAAAAGGCGACATGATATAACACTAGCGTTAACACAGAAAAATCTCAATTTGTAGAACTGTGTTATAAATTTAGACCAATATTATGGAAAGATTAATATTTCTTTACAAGGTTACTTTTGTAAGTCGGATGAAAGCGTTTGATACTGAATCCTAGAACTAACGAGATCATAAGTTAAGGTCGGCCATACCCGACTTCGATAAACCAATTACTCAGAGTAAGCATATCACCATTATAGTAGCAAGCAGCGCATACTGCTCTGAAAAGTATACATCGTTTTGTATAACATTTATAATAGATATTTGGCACATACACTATTGAATGAGCGCTATATCTTTAAATTTGATGGAAATACTCAATATTTGAAATTTCAGAGGTCGGAGAAAGCGTCAATACTAGGCAACATTTAAAAAATGGTTGCTATAGCGCTGCTTGTCAAGAATATTTATACTCTATGAAATCGGAGATGCTTCTTTCGGCCTGTTAAATACATTTGAACGTATAACATGTATAAAAATATATAGAAGAAGAAACTTTAGGGTTCGTACCGTTTACCTTAACCGTTTATAAGTAAAGGACTAAGAATATCATTCGATTTCACTTGTAGATACAATCTTACTTCAAAGATACAACGATACAAATACTTAAATGGCACAATAGCGCTATCTTTCGATACTATCTGATATTAATATTCAATAGATCTAGTTCATACATTCCACATTTGACAAACTGTGTGCCAAATAAACTATACTCAGTTTTCCGACAAGTGTGCGCCCCAATGTTTGACAGCTGAGCCAAATGTTTAGTTTGTTTGAGATGCTTATATTGCCTGGATAGCTGTCACAACAATAAAAGTTTTTTGGTTTTGTTTCTGGTTTTTTTGCTGTTTTTTTGTATTGTCTTTTTCTCTGATTGACATTCCCCAAAAAGTAAAGATTTCCTTGGACCTTTGAGGCTTAATTAAAAAAGTTTCTCTTACTCAACGCGCATTGCTGCTTACCTTGCTCTTCTTTGACTTCCGTTGTTGGCATTTCACTGAGCCAGACCCAAGACACACATTCGACACACATATTTAATGGTTTTTATTTTACAACCGATTTGATGATTGGTATTGTCTTTTTTTTTCGTTTACAGCTCCCGTAACTTAAAATCAAATCAATAATCCGAGAAATCATTCAAAATCATAACAATAAATAATAAAAAAAGAATGCCTTGACTGCTCGTTTTCTGCTCTCTGGTGTTTTTCCCTATGTTTATAAACTTCTTCAACTAAATGTAAAATTTAAAGATACTTGTTTTCTATTTGCCTGCCATAGCTAAGCATATATCTGGATGGAGATGTATATAAGGCTTAAACAGATGGATGGTGGATGGTGTGGGCTATGCAGATATATGTAGATAGGATTGCTTGGTCGCTTAGAAGCACTTGCGGTGCACAATTCCAGGGCCGGATTCATCGTACTCCTGCTTGGAGATCCACATCTGCTGGAAGGTGGAGAGAGAGGCCAAGATGGAGCCACCAATCCATACGGAGTATTTACGCTCTGGTGGAGCAATGATCTTGATCTTAATGGTGGATGGGGCCAGGGCAGTGATTTCCTTTTGCATACGATCAGCGATACCTGGTAAAAAGGCGTAGAGAATAGTGATTGATTGAGAGGGATTTTCAAAATTCCGAAATATTAAATAGTTAAAAAAATCTAAAATTAATTTAGGCTATAAACAAACTCTACAATACTTTTAGTCAAATTTATTTTTAGATTCTGATCCCCAAATATATTTCTGAAGAAACATTGCCTCAAATGGATGGATTCCCAAACTATTCAAATCTGTGTCAAAACTATTAAAAACCCAATTAAATATTATAAACAATTATAAAATATTATTTGAAGGTTTTAAGAACTCAACAGAATCTATAACAAAGTACTAAGAATATCACATTGCTGTTCAAAACTGGGTACGGCTCAAAATAAATTCTAAAAATTTATATAAGTATTAAAGAAGACCAAAAGTTAAAGTCTCTTCCTGAAAAAGGTTCTAAATTCATTCAAAGTTAAAAATAAAAAAATTTGAATTTAAAAATGTTTCAGAATTGATTCAAAATTCTTTTAAAGTGGCCTTGTCTTATTTTGCTGTTTCCTGAGCTTATTAATTATAATAAAGAAAGTTTCTTTAAGAGACAAATAAACATTTGATACGAAATGCCAAACTCAAATATAAACTATGAATACCTAAAAATTAGTCACCAAAATGTTCTGAAAAACTTTTGTTTCATTTCAAATGGTAAGATTTCTAACATAATTGAATACTAGAATCAAATCACAGAATTCATAAATGAAATATTTACTACTTCTCTCAAAAATTCTTTTATCTTTCACCTGTTCACTATGACTCACCTGGATACATGGTGGTACCACCGGACAGCACATTGTTGGCATACAAATCCTTACGAATATCCACATCGCACTTCATGATCGACTGGTAGACTGTCTCATGAATACCGCACGATTCCATGCCCAAGAACGAGGGCTGGAACAGGGCCTCGGGTGTACGGAAGCGCTCGTTGCCAATGGTGATCACTTGGCCATCGGGCAGCTCATAGGATTTCTCCAGTGAGGTCGAAGCGGCAGCTGTGGCCATTTCCTGCTCAAAGTCCAGAGCCACATAGCACAGTTTCTCCTTGATGTCGCGCACAATTTCACGCTCAGCGGTGGTGGTGAACGAGTAGCCACGCTCCGTCAGGATCTTCATCAGATAGTCGGTCAAGTCGCGACCAGCCAAATCCAGACGCAGGATGGCATGTGGCAGTGCATAACCCTCATAGATGGGCACAGTGTGGGAGACACCGTCACCGGAGTCCAAGACAATGCCAGTGGTACGGCCGGAGGCGTACAGCGACAGCACAGCCTGGATGGCCACATACATGGCGGGCGAGTTGAAGGTCTCAAACATAATCTGGGTCATCTTCTCACGATTGGCCTTTGGGTTCAGAGGGGCCTCAGTCAACAGCACGGGGTGCTCCTCGGGGGCCACACGCAGCTCATTGTAGAAGGTGTGATGCCACACCTTCTCCATATCATCCCAGTTGGTGATGATGCCATGCTCAATGGGATATTTCAAGGAGAGGATACCACGTTTGCTCTGAGCCTCATCACCCACATAGCAATCCTTCTGACCCATGCCGACCATCACGCCCTGATGGCGAGGACGGCCCACAATCGAGGGGAAGACGGCACGTGGCGCATCGTCGCCAGCAAATCCAGCCTTGCACATACCGGAACCATTGTCCACCACCAAAGCTGATGCTTCTTCGTCACACATTTTGTTATCGAGAGTTTAGCGGAGGAGGAGAGCACTACAAGGATATAGGACGAGTTAGAGCACTATGTATATCCTGGGATCAACTGCGAAAAGCGACACTCACGACGTGTAAATCCAACAGCGACAGCAATCAGAGTGATTCCCTGCTCTGACTGAGGTCTGCATTTAAATAAGTTCTGTCCCAACAACATCGTTTTGAACAATTGGACATTTGTAGTAACATGTTGATGAATTCATGATATATCGTGCATTGCCAGGGACGATGCGCGGGGGCAAAGAATCGGCAGAGAGAGGGTTGGATACACATCATTTCGATTGAAATGAAAGTGTAGCGGAGGGTATGACGATGCAATGCAAGTGCTTAGGCATGCATATAGACATCAACTGTTTGGAGATGAACTAAACTGGATGAGGCGCTATGAATGTATTATACGAAAATATGTGGTAAATAAGAAGTAAGAAAATCAATTTCTAATGAGATATGAGACAAAAGAAATTGATTTTCTACAGCAACAATCAAACTTTTATAGCATATTTTGTGTATATTTTTATTAATTAATTGAGCTCCAACACTCACAACAGTTTTCAAGCACTCTTGAAGATTTTAGCTATTTTTTACTCTGCACCGAATGTTCACATTGAGCATATCAGCATTTCCATGCCGTCGATCGCACTTAAATTACCCAATCTCAAGTAAAAACGATTTTTGCATTGCCAATTAGCTCAACTTAAGACACTTATATAGCTCTGAAATTGTTATATCATATTATAGTAGCCAAACCGAAGGCATTCGAGGGACAAGATCAAAAGTTGATGCAAATTCTTGGTAAGTGTATCAAATCGAACCAATAAGCTCCATTTCCAACGTGGCAAACAGATCATTAATTCCGATTTTTAAAAAATTAATGTTAATTTTTGATTTACACTTTTTTTACTGCAAAGAGCATTATCCATTGAGCAATAATATAAAAATCATGGCTGAATTGCATAGATAAGCGGAATTGTATCTTATTTTATTAGGATACATTTAAGAGAAATATTTTTGTGGATGAAAATTTTACATTACGATACCTGTTTTAGAGAGCAAAAGGCAAGGCAGTCTTCTGGCACTTTAAAAAAAGAGCAATTTATAGTTTTGCACTACTTTGCCCTAAATAGGTTAAGAATAACTGTAAGATTTGCTAACATAAATTCAATTTGACTGATTTTCTATATGATTTTACATATAGTATGTAAATGTGTGTAACAACCAAAAAGAATCAACTCCGACCCTATAAAGCTTATATATATTGTTGATATACATCAGCTGCAGAGACAATATTGCCATTTACCCTATGAGCAAACAGATCTCCGAGATGGTTGAAGATAGAAGTTTGACATATATCGGACCTTACAAATTGGCAGGCAAATCAAAAACATCTTAGAAAAATGCTTCTGATATTTCAATACTAACATTTTCACCATTGATTTAGCATTAAATATTAAGTTTAAATTCGTAAATCGTAAAACGTTTTAATTGAATATCAGATAGTGTTCGAATTTTTTTATTTTTACTTAGAGATCTGCCAGCCAATCTTTATGCTCAATTTATTTTGTAGTAAGTCCAAGAGCAGAATTATTTCAGATCTGCCTCTGCAAAGTACGAATTATACAAATTTGTATAAATTTTATACTTACTCTGTTGGGGGGGATTCGAACTCGATGCCTTTGGACTTTGGTCACGATTTAAATGCCGTCTCAACCAGCTACTCTATAGCTACACTTTTAAAATAATACCATAATTGAATTACCTAAAAGAACTCAGCAATACATTTCTGTCATTTTCAATAAATAAAGCCGATTGTAAATGTTAAGTTAATGTTCCCATGCTTGGAATTGCAACTATAGCAGGTATGGAGAGTAGTGTGTGTGTCGCGGGTTCGATCTCACCTTGGAACATCTGATGACGAATATATTTCTATACGAACTCTACACACCCGGTCACTTTCACCAGCTGTCAAGTAACTAGCCATGTAAAAGCTTCTCAAAACTTTTCTGTTCAGATTCTGCATTACCCTGCAGGTCCCTTTCTCTGGTACGAAAATTAGAAGCACCAAATGCCAAGAGAAAAGTCCATTATTAAACCAGCTGTAAACCGAACCAGAATCGATTTACAAATGCTAAGCTGAACCTTTAACAACTTTGACGAAAAAATGTCTCTAAATTTGGAAAATTGTATAAGAAAACTTAACTGGATTTAAATTATTATAGCACTGTAGAGTTTTCCTATCATCTATACATCGTTTGCCATTCTCATTTCCTTTTTGAAAGTCCATGCATATCTTCTGTAAAAGTTAAAATTAAAGTTCCGAAATGTCGATTCATTAATCATATTAGGGCTAATACTCTGGTCATTGCAAGATCTTAAACAGAAATATTAAAATGGATAGGAATGCTTTAATGTAAAAATATAATATAACAGAAAATGTAAAAAAGTTGTGTCAAATTTATATGGACTGTGTGACACACTCAATTAGTTTTTCTGGGTTTTTAGGCTTAGTTTTTCGAGTTGCTCAGCATTTTATATCAAGGATCTGTTCAACAAAATCTGGCAAACAATTTATTATTCATATGATTGTATTTTCTTTTATTGATTAATAACTAAATTACAAATGATCCATAGATGGACCAATTGGCTGTCTAAGCGAAAGGTTGATCATATATATGAAAGCTAGAAATGGAAAAAATGTCATCATTAATTTTGAGAATGACCATGATTGAATTAAAATTGCCATGATATTTAAATTTAAGAATGGTTCTGGTCTTGTTTATTGATTTACTTATGAAAAAATTGTTATTAGCAAATATAAGATTAAGAATATATTAAGAAATCTGGATTTAAGTTCAAGGACTTTATTACACCCAAGGGTTTTCGGTCGGGCTGTTCATCTCCGGCCATACACGTAAAAGCAGCTTTCGGCCAATAAAAAAGTAAATGGCTAGAACTGAGTTGAATTTTGATGATGTTGGTTACTTTGCTACATTGTTCCGAAATAAGCCTGATACTAGTATTTTGTTCTCTGGATTGAAAATTCTTAACTCAATCAGCTATTTAGATCGATCATTCAGGATTTTTGATTCGTTTTTTGAGTGCCTTCGATGTATTCGCCTGAACTCGGCACTTGGACATTGGTTTTTCGTAGGGAAAGATGCATTGAATAATGTTTTCATTTCTAATATTTCTTGAATTCTCTTGAAAGGTTTTGGAAGAAAAAGGCCAGCTTTATAAAAATATTTGAAGAACATAAACTTGATATAGAGCGAGTGGCCCTAAATAGTATTGCTAATCAATAATATAAATACTTTATTAGGATCGGAGACACTTCTTTTTATGGGTTAAAATCTACATACATAAATTTGATTTTGCATCCCTCCTCAAATGCATAAGATGATACCATTTATATTATATACAAGCTATTTCGTGACATTTGTGAATGTGTCTATTGAGTTTTTTATTAAAGACTTCTCCACAGCCGGTCACCTTGTCCAGACATTGGTGTCTGCTTTGGAAATAAAGAAATGCTCAGCTAAATAAAACCTAGTTATTTCATGAAAATTGGATTGGATTGCATACCTCCCACAAAAGAGTATGCCATGTTCACCCAATTCCATTTGTAATTTATCATTGCACTTGTCATTTCATTTTCGCTTAAATTATGTGCTGCTGCCGCTGCTTTTGCTGCGTTTTGCTTTTGCCCACAACGCTTTTTGACTTCTTCTATCTGCTTGAACAAAAATATGCGCCAGGACTTGTATAGGCATCTCTGGCTGTTTTGTTGTTATATTTTTAAGATTTTATATAAATAAATTCCCCCGCGATACGAACAATGCTTTGGCGTCCACACACACTCATTCTGTTGCCTCACATTGCAAATATAACAAATTTGTGCCAATGATGTGACAAAAAATTTGTCTCCTCTCACTCAGTCCATAGATGGTGTGGCACCAAAAAATGCTGCCAAAGAATTTTTTCACTTGATATAAAAGTTGACGTCGTGTAGATTTCAGTGAATTTCGAATAAAATTATTTTAAACGCAGACAAAATGGGGACCTAAGCAATTTCTCGGCTGTCTTTTTGATACGATCTTAACGTAATATTAGCTATGAGATTTATGTATATTATTTCAATTAAATGTGGCGCAAAATTTTGTGAATTAGTCGCAAGGTTCTCGGTACCGTCCCTTCTTTGCATCTTTTTACTTTGAAAACATCTCGTCGCTCGTAGTGAAACTTTTTTAAGTGCTTTTCGGTAGAAACTGCAGAGAACTACGTGACTGCTGCTGGAAGCAGGTACGCGAAACTTTCACGTATCATTGTCCCGTATGCAGCAGAAAGCAGTTGAAAAGGGTACAAATTATGCTCACCTTGTACCACGTAGTAAAAGTATGTCCGGGTTGCTTAGAGAGTAGATAAATAGGCGGGTTGATTGCAAACTTTATGCACGATATTGAGGGCAATTGAAATGCGCCAAGAATGGTGTCAAAAAGAGGGATGAATGGTGCAAGTGTAAAGTAATCTGTAGTTCTCTGCTAATTCGGGGGATTTATTTATATAAATTCATTATTTAAATCTTTTTTGCTTATGACTTATAGCCATAATAATTAAAGTAATGTACGCTGTAATTATAAAAATAGAGGAAAGTTAACTTCGGCTGGGCCGAAGCTTGTATACCCTTGCAGCACGTTTTTCTAACTAGTTTGAAAGACATTTCCACCGAAAACAAACATGTTTTTGTCACTAAGACTAGTTTTCTGACTCTACTTTTGTATGTCAGCTATATCATATAGATGTCCGATTTCGACCAAACTTAGTGGAATCAGGAGAAAGCATAGCAAACTAAGGAATACAAAGTTTGGAGGAGTTTTCTTTGACAACAAAAAAGGTTTTAAAGCTCACAAAAACTAGTTACTCGACCGATCATTCCTATGGCAGCTATATGTTATAGTCATCCGAATTTGACAAAACTTTGACAAATTGTGTGAAAGCTTATAAAATAAATATAGGCCAATTTTAAAGAGGCTTACATTGAAAACAAAAAAGTTTTTCTTACTAAGCTTACTTTTTCTTTTCTATGGCAGCTTTACTATATAGATGTCCGATTTTAACCAAACTTGGCAGAATCGTGGAGAATCGTAGTAAACTAGTAAATATGGAGTTTGGAGACGTTTGCATTGAAAACAAAAAGTTTTTCTCACTTGAACAAGTTTTTTGACCGATCGTTCCTATGGCAGCTATATGTTATAGTCATCCGATCCGGCCGGTTCCAACAATTTGTACCAGAAGACTAAGTTTGGTTGCGTGCTAAGTTTGTTAGCGATAGCTTTAAAATTGACGTAGGAGATAGCATTGAAACAGACGAACGGACGGACAGACGGACAAGGCTAAATCAACTCAGCTCGTCATGCTGATCAAGATTATATATACTTTATGTGGTCATAATGAAATTGTGCACAAGTATTTAACAGGTAGAAGCAAACACTTCCGACCCCACAAAGCATGTAAAGTGTGATATTATAGCAGCTTTGAAATTTTATTAAATAAACACATAAAATTTTACAAAAACCTATGTAGAATTTGTAAATTTGTAATTTGTCCTTTGAGCAATAGGTGACTTAATGTGCAAGACTTGCAGAGAATGTTTTTTGATTACAGCTGCCTTTCTTTTTCACAAATTCCATGCTGAATCAAGTAGCCTTTTTATTGTTCCTATACAAATTCCAAGTTCGAATCTAGTTGTCCTCCCATAAAAAAAATGTATTTTCGTCTTAAACAGGCGGAATCTTTGCCAAATAAGCTGATTAAAGTGCGATAAAAATCACAATATTAGATCAAATGTTTGGCTATATGCTCGAATGGCTAAAATATTAATTCAAAAGCGGCAATAGCTTAAAAGTGATTATTTATCTTCAACAAAATGCCATAAATCGAGAATAGTCTGACTTTAAAGGCCAATTTAGACGCTTTCTGCTATACTTATATAGCGCTTTTTATTTTTTAAAGACGCATTAATAAGTGGTATGTATCCAGAAATATATGCCTAGTGTGGATTCCGTAATTCCTAGAGTGTCAAAGATTCGACAAAATTGTTTTTCTGCTAAATCTTGAAGACAAGAGCTGATAGAACAAAGCCAATGATGCAGTTTCGTTCATTGCAATCTATATTAACATATCCTGATCAAAATAGACCTGCACCAAAAACACTGTTGGGCTGTGTTATTTATGAGTTTTATTTTAAAAATAAAATTGAATCATTATTTTTTGTGTAACAATATTAAAATCAAAAAAAATCTTAAAACTTGATTTTTATAATAAAACTCATAATGATTGATTGCGGTGCCTGGTAATTGGTAACCATTATTTTATTTTCTATCTTTACCTTGTCCAGGACTTGATCCCGAAACCTCGGGCTTACCTTTCCAATGCAGCGAGTTCGAACTTGAGCACTATACTACTGTGGGCAAAAAGTAAGGTGAATTTGTTTGTAAAAATGAAAAATCTTTATTTATTCTTCTAAATCAATTTCATCCCCTTTAAGGGATAAAATACACTTATGCCAACGTTTTTTCCAATCCTCGAAACATGCCAAATAGTCCCTTTTCGGTATAGCCATCAGCGCTTTCTTCGATTTTGCTTTTATCTCCTCAATCGACTCGAAACGCGTTCCCCGAAGTGGTCTCTTGAGTTTTGGGAATATCCAGAAGTCACACGGAGCCAAATCAGGCGAATACGGTGGTTGCGGAACGATATGCGTCGAATTTTTGATGACTTTTTTGCAAGAAATTGAGAGCTTTCGGTACCAACGAGATTTGACTTTTCGTAGGCCCAAATGGTCTTTCAAAATGGTTTTCACAGATCCTTCTGATATTCCGATCATATCAGTAAGGTCTCTAACAGTCAACCGACGATTTTTGCGCACTAATTCCTCCACTTCATTGACGTGTTGGTCATCTGTTGACGTCGATGGTCGTCCGGAGCGCTCCAAGTCATCCACACGTTCTCGACCCTCTTTGAAGTCTTTGTACCACTTATAAAAATTTTTTTGTGACATGGTAGAATCACCAAAGGCCTTCCGCAACATCCTCAACGTTTCCGCAGCCGAAATTTCATTCTGCAAACAAAATTTGATGACACTTCTCTGCTCAGACATTGTAAAAATCGAAAAATGCACTCTTGGTCGTTTGGAAAACACAATCGTAAATATATTTCTGATAATGACATTCACATGAAATTTGGCACAGATGTCATCAACAGTCCTGCCAACTCAAGAAAAAAAAAACCTGCCCGAATTGTTAGGCCCGCGAAGTTTAAATTGACCCTTACACCTTACTTTTTGCTCACAGTAGTAAGCGGTGTCTTTTTATATTTTTCTAAATTTTAGTGCAATTTTCTACACAATTTTTTCAGTATTTTAGGGCTGATTAAAGAAATTTAAGAAATGTTGTTTTATAAAACCAGAACGTTTTACCAACAGTAATGGTTATCGCCCTATTTTAAGAATCCGAGCTATGTTTTAGTTCTGAATCCAAGGGCAAATTTACAATTTTTAAATTTAAGAAATTATTTTCTAAGTTTAACCTAGGCACAGAGACGCTGAGAATTTTCTCGCAGCGAGAATGGTTTCATAATTCTCAGAGCGGCCTCTGAGACTGTAGGGTGACCAGAGAACAGCAAAATGTCACTGAATCTGAAACGGTCACCCTGTACTGGTCAGCTTCTGTTTGTTTACAAAATAAGCGTGCTTAAGAAAATGTAAAGAGGGAGACTCTTTGATGAATGCAGAGGTTTTGGGGAATACCATGGGTGTTTTAATCGGGTCATTTTGCGTGGAGCTGAAGGAGGAGCATTTATGGAGAGTGCAAATTGCATCGAAATGCTGTTTGTTAGTCAAATCCCATAAGATGGGTTACGATTTGACTAGTTCGACTGCTAAACAAGCCCGAAGTTAGCACATTCTGTATCTCCAAAAGTTTGTAAGTGCTGCCCAACGCTGTTTCAGCCTGTGCAGCCCCGCAAAAATGTTAGATTCCCTACAGCTCGACAATCGCTCATCCGATCGGCACCATTCCTTTGGCGGATTGACAAATAATACTTATATCTAAATATGTTTAGAAGATACGAACATTCTATCTTTAAAATTGTGGGAGATATGACGTTTTTATACTCTGTACCGTAGGTACACAAGGTATTATAAGTTTGTGCAAAAGTATGTAACAGGCAGAAGGAAGCATCTCCGACCCCATAAAGTATATATATTCTTGATCAGCATCAACAACCGAGTCGATATAGCCATGTCCGTCTGTCCGTCTGTCCGTCCGTCCGTCCGTCCGTCCGTCCGTCTGTCTGTCTGTCCGTATGAACGCACAGATCTCAGAGATGGTAATAGATAGAGGTGTGACATGTATGGGACATATGCTTCTTATGTCTGCAGGCAGATCAAGTTTATTTTCAATTTTGGCCACGCCCTCTCCCGCCCCCGCAATTTAGAAAAAACGTCATATCTCCCACTGTTTTGAAGATAGATGGCTTGTTTCTTCTGGACATATTTAGTTATTATGATAACTTATCGATCCGCCAAAGGAATGAAGAAGATCGGATGAACGGTTTTCGAGTTATGATCAAAAGTCAAATTTTCTTGGTACAGAGTATGTTATAGTCGGGCTTGACCAACTTTCTCTCTTGTCCTTAAATTGCGAGCGCAGGAGTTGGCGTGGCTTAAATTGAAAGTGATCTGCCTGCAGTTATAAGAAATTTTTGTCCCATCTCTGCGAACTGTGCGTGCATACGGACAAACGGACAAGGCTATATTGACTCGGCTGTTGATGCTCATCAAGATGCTATATACTTTATGAGGTCGGAGATGCTTCCTTCTGGCTTTTACATATCTTTGCACAAACTTCAAAAGCTCTGTGTACCTTTGGTGCATAGTATAACAAGTTTTTAATTGTTACATTTCTCGAATTTTTCCGGTGTTATGTGTCTATTCAAGTCCATCCTTTAGATCTTTTGCCAAGCCTCGTAATACATTTCGGATGAAAGGCAACATTCTCCGATGATATTTCTTATTGTAGTAGTTCTTCAAATTGGATAATTATAAAAAATAAAGAATAATTAAAGATCTAAGAATATAGGCCAAAACGAGTCTTTTGCGATTGGTCTCAGCGTCTGACGCGAGAAGACAGCACATAAATGTAAAATGGTGGGTCCACATGAAGGCGAATTAACCAAATATAAGTCTACTGTTTTTATTTGCCTATTTTAATAATTGCAAACAAACACACTAGCGTGACTTCCAGCAAACTTGTTTGTTTAAAGGTTACCCAACTCTGGCACCTTAATCTCTAAATCAATCGAACTTAGCTTTTACTTCTTGTTACAAAATATCTCCGCTCTAAGTTTTTGGCTTTTCTAACCGATGTGGTTCAAAACTTGCCAAACCACCCACCCTCCATTATTCCGTACCGAAAAACGGTGCTAACTGAGTCGCGAATGGCAAATGGCGAAAGCTGACCTGAACTTCAAATGCTTTGCTCCAAAAAAGGAGAGAAGGGAAAATGCGCGTTGACAAGCCAAAACCACCCCAACTGCACTGCAACCATCCGGCAGTGGTGATGGCGGTGGGTTGGTGGCTGTGGCAGTGGTGATGGCGATGGTCGGCGGCGTGGTGTCTTGGCCCTTTGGCACGCAATGCAGCGTGCGGCACTAAAATAAACTTTTAGCAAAAGTGAGAAAAAGACCAAACCGAGCTGAGCGCTCTCTAAGCAGCCAAACTTGTTTCCATCCACATAAAAATTTGAATACTTGCGATGTGGCTACATTTCACAGGCTAATTTATGAATTGGTTTTTTATTTTAAATATTATAGTCACAAATGCTGAAACTTAAATCTTAACTCAATTTTCATTCGTCAACATGAGCGAGTATACATATATATTTACTTATAGTTCGCGAGGCGGGGGACGTGGCCGCAACTTTAGCATGGGAAAAGTTTTTTCTTCGCAGCTCCAAGACAAGCGCTGACAGTTTACCAGGCTCCACCGCCCCGCGCCAAGGTTCACCCTTCATTTTATTAATTACACAAGTTGCCTGGGCAAATATTTTTCACTCTAATTAATTTCTCCCATGTGGCCACGACGTCAGCTGTCGTCATCCTGTTCCGTTGCCCCCACACACTTAATTATCCTTCCCGAAACTTTAACAAGTTTTTCCAATTTTATTTACAACACAAAAGTGCGAAGCTTACGACTTAAAATTTTAATTTGTAGCACTGGCTCCCTAATCCAAGGGCAGGGACTCGTGCAACCAGGTACGCTCGCCACCCTCAGCGAAGTCAGCGGCGGCATGATCCTGACCGTTCAGCAGCCATTTGGTGGTTAGCAGACCTTCCACGCCAACCGGCCCGCGTGCATGGATGCGTGCCGTTGAGATGCCCACCTCGGCACCGAGGCCAAAGCGGAACCCGTCCGCGAAACGTGAACTGGCGTTGTGGAACACACAGGCGCTGTCCACGCTGCCCAGGAAATGCTTGGCAGCGGCATCTGAAAGTGGAAAATGTATTGTGTACTCGCATGTGGCAAAATTGAAACTGGAGAAATGCAAACATGCGGAGAATAAAATTAATTTCCCAAATGATTTAAAACTGTTGTTGGGGCACCGGGGAGAAGGGCGTTGAATTAGAGGAGCCGGCGACAACACATGCAAATTTCGCATGCAATTTCTGGTTGGATGGCGGGTTGGCATCATTTTTAATTGAATTATTCAGAGGGTCAGTGCCGGTGGCGGTGCATGACAAAACATGGTTAACCCCGAAACCCATAAGCCACATTTTTATTTACCACAATGAACAAAAGTATTAAATATCGAAAATAGCAACTTTGAGGGATACAAGAATTAATTTAGCTTTAAGCAAATCAATCAACAGACTACAGTATACAAGCTCTCAGTTCCAATTTCACGGAAATTTGCTTAAAGAAAAATTGAGTCGTCTTTGGGTAAAAGAAAATCGATACAGCTTTTGACTTCAACTTTTTGCTTTTTGGCTAGTGATATAAAAAGTATATGGAAAATTGGTTAAGTTTTTACACATTACAACCGTCTTCGATTCAATTTTATATAATGCATTTCCTAAATACTCGCAACTTATTGTTTGCTGGCAAAAGTACATATAAAGTGAGAGAGAGAGAGAGGGGCTGTGAACAACACTTCCAAATTTGTTTTTGTTATGGAAACTGCATTAAATAAGAAGCGATAAAGCAAACTGAAATGCGACGTTTTTGTTTTTTCAGATAAAAGTTTTTTGATATAAAAGTTATTTTATCCGATTTTTTTGCCAAACGTTAATAATTCTCTAAAATTTTCTGCAAAAACAAGATTGGTGGTGGTTTATTTACGCAGACAGCATCGTTCAATGAGCACGCGATGTTACCTATATCCAATTTCGTAGAACTTCACGCTGTATGTTCAACATTTTACAGAAGTGTCTCTAGAGGATAAGAACACTTAAACAGATAATAGCTGGCAGAAGAAATGGCATTTAAAATTACACGTGGTGTATCCAATCCCCACTGTCTTAACAAATAGTTAGTCAGTCTATTTTAACTAAATCCGGATTTTAAACGAACCGGTTCGACCTCGGTTTGGTTCAAAAAAAATGTGAACAAAATCTGAACTATTGCCTGGTAATATTGTTTGTATATCTGGCCGACATATTGATTCAAGTCGACAGGCTATGCCGAAATGGTCTTGTTGGCGTAAGAGCTATGATCTTAGATCCCAGATTTAAAAGTTTACACACACAAAAAAAAGACAGATAAACAAAAATAGCCATTTGATGACACCGGTATCCATTTGGAATGGGTATTTTTATACTCTGTACCGTAGGTACATAGAGTATACTAAGTTTGTGCAAAAGTATTTAACAGTATGTATATTCTTAATCAGCATCAACAGCCGAGTCGATATAGCCATGTCCGTCTGTCCGTCTTTCGGTATGTCCGTCTGTCTGTCCGTATGAATGCACAGATCTCAGAGATGGTAAGAGATAGAGGTTTGACATGTATGGGACATATGCTTCTTATGGGTGCAGGCAGATCAAGTTTATTTTCAATTTTGGCCACGCCCCCTCCCGCCCCCGCAATTTAGAAAAATCCTCATATCTCCCACAGTTTTAAAGGTAGATGGTTCGTTTCTTCTGGACATATTTATTAATCAGGATAGCTTATCGATCCGCCAAAGAAATGGCGAAGATCGGATGAACGGTTTACGAGCTATGATCAAAAGACTGTTCGCTGGTGCACCGCAGTAGCAGCGCTGCTTTCTGCATATAATTTCGTTGGTACAGAGTATGTTATAGTAGGGCTTGCCGACTTTCTTTTTGTTTTAAATGCAATTGTGGACATTAAAATATCCATTTAATGTATGCATCTTAAATTTTCGTCTAACGCAGCTGAAAATCATCTAAATTATACTAAAAATTAATAATTTAATACAAAAGCAAATAAATTGAAACAAATCCAATCCAAATGGATCTTTTTTTGTGTGGGATTCGCAAAAAAAACATGAAACTAAACTACATATAGGTATATATGTATATGATATTAAACAAATTCATTGGTCTTCGTTTAAAATTGGGTACACCCAGAAAAACGCAGAATGAATAACTTAAGAACGAACTCGCTTAAAAAAAATTTATTCGTTTTTGATTCTTACAGAATTTCGCTCTTGAAATCAAGCTAAATTCGATCTCAGTATAGCATTGCTCTCAAAAAGTGTTAACACATAAAAAACAGAAACAAACGCAGCACAAACGGTCTCTCACTGCACCCAGAAAAAAGTAGAACGAATAAGTTAAGAGCGAACGCTCTTAAAAAATATTTATTCGTTCTTGAATCTTCAAGAATTTCGCTCTTGAAATCGAGCAAAATTCGTTCTCAGTATGATGTATTTAGGCGAGGGGACTGAGGTAAAAAAACAGAGAGGAAAGCAAGCACATTTAAGAGCACACAGCGTTGAACTCGCTCTCTAAGTTTGATTTTTTATGGAAGAGGGGTGTGTGGGGAAGCTATCGAGCGAAGAGCGCAATCGATTTTTGCACTCATGTTGCTTTGGAATTCCCAACCAATTATGGCATTGCTGGCATGGAGCGAAGGCTGTGCGACTGCCAGTTGACAGGCAAAGACTGATCCTCCTTTGAGGTGTTATGTATTTCTCGAGCCGGCTAAAACTTGCTACATGGCTTAACAATTAGTTTTCCATGAAATAAATTTAAACAAAATGGAAAAAACAACTGTTTATAAATTGTTGTATAATTTGAATCTATGAAGCTCTTGATTTAAGAGTAAACGATCTTACTCTTGAATCTGATGAGCTCTTGATAAATGGAAGAACATTCTATAATTTGGTCAATGCTGTATACCCTTTATTCAAGAATGAATAACCTTGGATTTGAGTTCGTATGGCGCTTGATTGAAGAATTTTGTTACTTGATTTGAGAATGTTTCGTTCTTAGATCAAGTATTGAAGCTCTTGGATCAAGAAAACCGGGATCTAAAATTCATACTTGGATCAAGAACTTCGCTCTTAGATCGAGAATTTTCACTCTTATCGAACTATTGATCTCGAAAATTCTTGAACCAAGTATGAAATTCTCTATTTTTTCTCTGAGTGTGAGCGAAACACGTTTTCTATCGCCTCACTTGTTTTCTGTTACGTGTTTTTGGTTGAGCAAAAGAAGTGTATTTGCTCTGAGCGAAACAGAATTGAGCAAAAACAGAACTAAGAGTGTCTTTCGATCCCTCTTTTCGTTGTGTTCGTAAACAAACTCTCTTTTTCTTACAGTTGGGAAGTGTTGACAGTTATTTGCGAGCTCTGCAGTATAGTGTTTTTAGGCAAGGGGAGTGAGGTAAGGAAATGGAGAGGAGAGCAAGCAAATTTGAGAGAACACAGCGTTGAACTCGCTCGCACAGTTTCGTTTTTTGTGAGAGAGTGTGTGTTTGGCGCAATCGATTTTTGAACTCATGTGACTTTGAAATTCCCAACCAGCTTTGACAACAGTTACGGCATTGCTGGCATGGAGCGTCGGCTGTGCGACAAACAGTTGACAGACGACAACTGATGCTGCTTTGAGGTATTGTGTATTCCTCGAGCTGGCTAGAACTTGCAACATGGTTTAACAATACATTTTCTATGAAATAAATGTAAACAAAATGGAAAAACAAACGGATCTTAAGTTGTTGTATGATTGGAGTCTGTGAAGTTCTGATTAAAGAGTAAACAATGTTGAATCTGTTGAGCTTTTGATGCTAGAAAGAACAATCTCGGTTTTTGACAAGGTAGAATGCTCTTGATTCAAGAATGAGCAATCTTGAAATGGAGTTATTTTAGCACTTTATTCAAGAACTATTCTGCTTGATTTGAGAACAATTCGTACTTGGATCAAGTACTAAAGCTCTTGGATCAAGAAAAGCGGTATGAAAAATTCATAATTAGATCAAGAATCTCACTATTGGATCTGAGGGTAGAACCAAGGTTCTAAACAAAACCTTCACCCAGGGACCTTGAACCTCAGTCTCTTGAACTTTAAAGATTGGACAATTTTGGTTCGCAGCCCTGAACCGCAGCTCAGCAAAGAACTTTAAGGTTGGCAGCGCCGATAAATGATGTCACTAGAATCTTCAGAAACTGTCCTTAAACTGAAACCGCAAGACAAAAGCTAATCGAGAACTACACGTATTCATTCAATGCTAGAAATATTAAACAAAATTATTAAATTAATTTGCAGAGTTCCCAGAACTACACAAAAATTCCAACTTTTGCGGCCTGTGCATAGTAATAACCGTTGGGTGGCACTCGCAGTACAAAATTTATAACCCGCACATTGAATTCTCATTAGCTTTCACAATGGGATCCCAGACCCACCCACTCAAAACAATTTTTCTGCTTCGATTGCCAGCAATTTGAAATTAATTTTCAATCGAACATTTTTGTTCCCACCGCACTGCCTCCCGCCCCACCACTTACCGTTTTCCGTAACAATGACATCCGTATGACCACTGCCAAAGGTATGTATGTGATTAATGGCCTCCTCCAGGCTGGGCACAATCTCAATGCAGCACTCCAGTGCGCCGTACTCATGCTTCAGACTCTTGGCCGCTGGCGGACCGAATGTCAGTTGCTGATTTAGACGTGGTCCCGAATAGATCTTGACACCCTCACGTTTCAGCATGTTGCACACATCGTTAAAAATGTCACCGCTCATTAAATCCTCGTGTATGAGTAACGTTTCCATGGCATTACAAGCTAAATACAAAAGCAACAGAGGAAAATCGAATTAATTAAAATTGAGGAATTTGTCATTCAAATGGAAAAAAACACAATGAAAATATTTTAGGTAAGGCAAGACTTATGGCACCGTCACGCGTGTGATCGATAGCCGTCTGCGCTGAGATGTCCGCTTTCGTGCTAAATCGGAGACTCTGAGTTCGGTGTTCAGACAAGGTAAAGTAAGTAATTAAACGAACAGAACAGGAAGAAATGCAGGAATATTTACATTTATGAAATAACTAGATATGAAAAGCTTCTCAAAATAGCTTGAGAGAAGCTCGGATTGTCCCTTTGAGCCGTAAAGTCCATTAGCTATATTGATTTTAAGCGAAGCTTAGTCTTTACTTTTAACAATCTCTTCGTTCACTTTGCTGTGTCTTACAATCTTACCTGCTGGGTAGTCGCATTTGGCATCGCGCGCTATGTGTAAGGCTTTCTTTAGATCGGCATCTCTATCGATGTAAACATGGCAAACTCCCTCGGCATGACCCAATACGGGAATGTGCAGCGATTGCTGTTGAATGCTGCGCACCAGTTCGGATGAGCCGCGTGGTATGATCAAATCAATGTGATTCTCCATGGATAAAAGATCGCTGATCTCTTCACGAGTGGAAACCTTAGAGAGTGGAATAAATTTTAATCAGAGCTCGCAAGTAAAATTTTTAATAGATTAAAACATAAGCGAGGACAGAAACATAACACTTTTCACAGGCTGTAAATATTGTGTTTAAAGTCAACCCAAAATATGTTAAATTTTCTTAATGTCCCGCTCCCCGTTCAAAACCAAGCATCCTTCCACTTACCAAAGACACTGCATGTTCCGCGCCCACACTGATCAGGGCTTCTTTAACCAACTCCATGAGAGCCTTATTACTGTGCGCCGCTTCTTTGCCACCCTTCAGCAACAAGCCGTTTGCCGAAGCCATGGCCAAGGCAGCCACTTGAGGCAGTGAGTCCGGGCGGGACTCAAAGATGACCAAAAGCACACCAATTGGCACCGTAACCTGTTTCAGTTCCAAGTTCTCAGCCAGCCGTGTGCGACGCAGTACACGTCCAACATTCTGTCAACAGAGAGAAAAAAAGGGGGTTAGAAAAGCAATTGACAAGTCAGCACAAATCACATTACACATACGCCATGTGGGTCCATGACCATAAAATATCTCAATATTTATGCGACAAACCCGCTGCCAACCTACGAATCCCCAGCGTCCATTTTACAGGCATTTCATAGCACAGTTTTACATAAATCAAGATGCTCATCTTCGTCGTAATCTTTATTTATTTTTAATGGGCTCCGAACCCCCTCCCAGCCCCAGCCCCACCCCCTGTTATAACAAAAAAAAATCTGCTGGAAATTGGCTGCAGATAACATGAAGAAGATTGTGGCCGGGCTGCTGACAGCAGCTGACTAGCCTCGTTTGCACAGGCAACCCTACAGCCTCATCCCCAGTAACATAACTTGTGCGCCAAGTAAATTTGGTTATTGGGTCATTATTATTGACTTTGGCATTGTAGGAGGCAAAAAAAACTTTAAATTATATTTACAAAGGACAATTGGATAAGTCATGGCTACTAACCCGGTCTGTGCATAGTTGAGTAAGTGAAGAAGAAAGGAGCTGGTGACGGTCTGGGAGAGTTGGGGTGGTGGAAGTGTATTGTGTACTATGATATTTAGATATTGGGTGACGAATGAGATGATAGAAGGAAACCAACAGATACCGAGGCCCAAGTTAAACAGACCAATTCTTACGTCTGCCGCATTACAAATTGGTTTTTATCAAATCTTTTATAAATGTTTGCCAACAATATATGCACTCCAAATCAGTCAATAAGTCTCAACAAGTGGGGTACTTTAAGCTTTAATTTTCTCTTTTATTTTGCAAGCTTTGACCGTAGCCGTCTGTGGTTTTGTTTAAAGAGAAAAACACTAGGGAATTTTAAGGGTTACAAATCAGCATAATAGACTTAAAGTCTGCAATTTTAACAGATCAATTTAGTTAGCCGGCTCGAGGTCTGGTTGATATAATACACGAATTTGTCATTGGTTTTAACCGAAATAAACCGTTAAACCTTATTTTTGAAACCGATAGCAAATATAAAACTTATATGGAATAACACTAACAAATGTTCAAGTACCAAGTCATAGCGAAAACTGCAGGTGTATCGGATTTTTGATCAATTGATTTAAATCAGATGCACTCGCAGCCTATACTCAAGGCGTTCAAAGCCTATACGCAAAGATACTCGCTCCTGATAAGGAACAAAAACTTTCGTGTGTTTCGAGTGTTTCTCTTTATTCCATGCTTCTGGGAATGCTGAAGCAACCACAAAGGGCATAGCCGTATAAGCATACAAAAACTGTCCCCTCTCTTATCAGCAACAAATTTTAATTTATGATAACCATCAATGAGAACCTCACTCTCCTAAATTTTTAGTCTGGCAGGCGCTATTGGAATGGAGTTATGAGGGCGGAAAGTTAAATCAAAAAACTGTTTTTTCTCAAGAACGGCTTGACCGATTTGGTTGAGCTAATTATATATTGTAAGTGTTCACAACACAATTCAACAAATAATTTTTGCACATTTTTATCACCAGTTTTAAGGCCCAAAATATATTATTGAATTTTACCATTAATTTTTTTACGTTGTAAATCAATTGCTACACCTACAGTTTTTTGCTGGTTTTTCCACTTTGATATCCCTTAAATCATATAATTTTTGCGATGGCATCAGTAGTGTTTAGCATGGCGAAAAAGTGTAAAATTAAAAATAAAAAAGTAATAACATTTAAATAGTTTTGAAATATATTTAATACTTCCAAGCAAACTGCATCTATTCACACAGCATTAACTCAAATTTCCCCTTTTCCCCTTTTTAGTTGATATACAGTGGGCCTAATATGTCTAATATGTGTGTAAAAAATACTAATTTCATGTTTTATTGATTTTCATCATGTCATAGCCATGCGATGTGATTGGTTAAGCCGTTCTTGAGAAAAACCAGTTTTTGGATTTAACTTTCCGCCCTCATAACTCCACTCCAATAGCGCCTATCAGACTAAAAATCCAGGATCTTTTGATCATAACTCGACAACCGTTCATCCGATCTTCACCATTCCTTTGGCCTGATTACTAAATATGTCCAGAAGGAACGAACGATCTATCTTTAAAACTGTGTGAGATATAAGGTTTTTTTCCATATTGCGGGGGCGGGAGGGGGCGTGGCCAAAATTGAAAATAAACTTGATCTGCCTGCAGACATAAGAAGCATTTGTCCCATACATGTCAAACCTTTATTTCTTACCATCTATGAGATGTGTGCCTTCATACGGACAGACGGACATGGCTATATCAACTCGGCTGTTGATGCTGATCAAGAATATATATACTTTATGGGGTCGAAGATGCTTCCTCCTGGCTGTTACATACTTTTGGAAAACTTAATATACTCTATATACCTACGGTACAGAGTATAAAAAGATTCACCACTACATAGAGAAGCGATGTCGATCAATAAACTGTGAAAAATTTAGAAAAATTGGTCAGATTCACTAAGCAAAGTGCAAAAAATGTGGAAATGTTTATAGTACCTCTGGAAATACCACATATTTACCTTATTATTTATAGGAGCACAATAATGGAAGACATGATGACTAAAAATAGTTACACTCTCAATGCCGATGCCTTTATAATAGTACAGAAATTTTTGGAAAGTCCTCATGCTCCCGCCAGCAGAAATTTTTGGAAAGTCCTCTTTTTAACCGCCAGCTTGATTAATGGAAAGTATGTTTTGAATGTAATCTGGTTAATTTTTTACAAAAATTTGATTTTAATTTTCAAATTCATGGACACGAATTTGAAGGCTGATGTATCAGTTGTTTTAAAGCAACTGCACTGTTATTTATTAGTTAAGGTGACAAGTAGTAGCGAAATTCATTTCTTGCACTAGTAATAATAATATATCGAACTTCAGCAAGCTTCTTGCCAGCCACGGGCAACCCTCAGGAGAGCAACACTTTTTAACACTCACGTGTGTTCGGATAAACATGGTCGTCAATGGATGGCAACTCTCGGAAGATTTTTGATTTCGGCAACTAGGGCTTGCTGCGACTTTCTTCGACTCTTCGCTATTTTCGTATTTTATAATACACGAGCTCGAAAATACTACGATCGCGAGTGCTTTAGCGATTTTTGTTGTACGTAACGAACTTAGCTTAAGCGAGCTTAGCGAATTACGAGTGTCAAGTTTACTTGTATCGCATTTGTAGCAAGGATGAGCTGAGCAAGCTTACTCGTGACAGCTCGCTGCAATATTTTGCCAAACAAACAAACTGTGCACACATGTAAAGTCGGTGGTCCACAATAATAACTTTATAACACATAAATTTCACTTTGATAGCTGTTCATTATTTTTACAAATATAAATCAACTAATACATAGAATGTAGCCGGGTGTGGTGCAGTGGTTAGTGTGTTTGCCTACTGGGACAGAGGTCGTGGGTTCGATGCCGCCTCGGGACATCTAATGAATAAGTTTTTTTCTTTAAATAACATATACACCCGGTTACCTTCACCAGTTTGTTGGCGTCAGCTGCGAAGTAACTGGCCATGCAAAAGCTTCTCAAAATTCTGCCGTTTGGATTCGGCGTTAAGCTGTAGGTCCCCTTCTATTGTGCAACAATTCAAAGCACACAAGCCAAGAGATTGAGAGAAGCTCGACTCCACGTCCCCATTTGGGGTCTGTGTATAGTCATTTGTTTTTGTTTATACATACAGGGTGCGCCATCTAAAGTGTCGGTAGGGCAACACTGAATAACTTTGACATTTACCAACCGATTGCTTTTGTTAGACATGTTTTGGAAACATCAATCTAGTACAATTTTGACCATGGAACGCTTTACACCAAAACATCGTGCCGAAATAGTGACGCTGTTCATCGAAAATAATCGTTCAATTTTGCTAACCCATTTCACGCTTTCTGGGGCACGGAAAATCCACACCGCATCCATGAAATACACGACCAAAAAGTGACTGTTTGGGCCGGCGTTTGCGCCAAAACCATCATTGGGCCATATTTTTTTCGTGAAAACGAAACAGTCGATGGAAATCGATATCGGTGGAGGTTGGCACATTTTGTCTGCCCGCAAATGCGCGAAAAAGGTCTAGACGGTTACTGATTCCAACAAGACGGTGCTCCGTGCCACACTGCAAATCAAACAATCGACTTATTGCAGCGGAAATTCCCTGGACGCCTGGTATCAAAAAGAGGCGATATTGACTGGCGACCCAGATCTCCAGATTTGAACGCCCCAGACTTCTTTTTGTGGGGCTATTTAAAAAGCAAGGTTTACGCCAGCGATCCACAGACCATTGAAGAGCTTAAGGCCAACATTCGTGCCGAAATCGCCACTTTATCGACTGAGACGCTCGAAAAAGTGATGGAAAATGCCGCAAAAAGGGCACATTTTGTTGTGGCCAATAAAGGCGGCCACTTGATTGATGTTGTGTTCAAAAAGTAGTCAAAATAAATTGTACAGGACCAAATTAAAGGAACAAGATCAACATATAGCAATTGGTTGTTTGATTTTATATTTATTCAGTGTTGCCATACCGACACTTTAGATGGCGCACCCTGTACCCTTGCAAAGGGTATTATAATCTTGCCCATCTTGCTATCGAGCTAAAATTTCGCACAGAGTCTTCTTTTTGCTGCACACTACTAATATGTCGGAGCTGACAGGATCAGATGACCATATCTCATAGTTCCCATAGGAACAATCGGTCGGAAAACTAGTTTTAGTGTTTTAGTGAGAAAAACCTTTTTCTTTTCTACGGAAACGTCTCCAAACTTTGCAATCGTAGATTTTCTATGTTTTTTTTATAATTCTACCAAGTTTAATTAAAATCGGACAACTATATGGAATAGCTGTCATACAAAATATAGGTCTGAAAAACAGTCTTAGTTAGAAAAACTTTTTTATTTTTAATGGTACCATCCTGCAATTTTGTATTTGCTTGTTTCACATGCTTTCACATAATTTTAAAAATTTTTGGCCAAATCGGATGACTATATCATATAGCTCCCGATCGGTCGAAAAATGGGAAAACGAGTATTCTTTGCAAATATTTTTGTTCTATTCCAGCGCGATTAATATTCTTAAGTTTTTTTCATTTCTAGTCAAAGCATACAAATTAGTCAGAGATTTCCTTTTTTAAATCAGGAATATTATTCCCAAAAAGAATATGTTTTAATAGGAATCATTGGAAATATCAAAGCAAGCCCTTAAAAATTGTGCATTAAATAAGTTGACGAATTGTACTAAAGCCACAAAATAGCCTAACTTAGCAGTCAGTGACATTCAGCAGAGAATCATCAGCAATCGCAAATCAGTAATCGTAAATCGGATTTATCTGCTGAAAACGCCCATTAATAATACTTTTAAGAATCGATAAAAATCAAAAAAAAAGTTGCAACCCCTACGGAGAGAAGCGATGTCGATCAATAAATTGTGAAAATTTAGAAAAGTATTCAGTTTTTAGTATTAAGCAAAGTGCAAAAAATGTGGAAATGATTATAGTATTTCTAGAAATACCATAAGTTTACCTTATCATTTATAAGAGCACACATGATGATTCAAAATGAGGTTGATAAAGCGAATTTTACCATGAACTCTTTCATGGTTTCATAAGACAAAATGACAAAAAATAGTTACACTCTCAATGCCGATACACTCTTAATTATAATAGCACAATAATTTTTGGAAAATCCTCACGCTCCCAAATCCGACTGCCAACTGGATTAATGGAAAGTATGTTTTGAATATAATGCGGTTAAATTTTTACAAAAATTTTATTTTTATTTTCAAATTCATGGACACGAATTCGAGGGCTAATGTATCAGATGATTAAAAGCAACTGCACTGTTATTTATTAGTTAAGGTGACAAGTAGGGCCATCTAGCGAGCGAAATTCCTTTCTTGCATTAGTAATAATAATAAAACGAGCTCCACCAAGCTTCTTGCCAGCCGCGGGCAACCCTCAGGAGAGCAACACTCTTCAACACATGGTCGTCAATGGAAGGCAACTCTCGGCTTGCAACGACTTTCTTCGACTCTTCGCTAGTATTTTCCAATATACGAGCTCGAAAATACTACAATCTCCATATACCCGAGTGCTTTAGCGATTTTTGTTTAATGTAACGAACTTAGCTTAAGTGAGCTTAGCGAACAGCGAGTGTCAAGTTTACTTGTATCGCATTTGTAGCAAGGATGAGCTGAGCGAGCTTACTCGTGACAGCTCGGTGCAATATTTTGTCAAACAAACAAACTGTGCACACATACAGCACACATGTAAAGTCGTTGGTCCACAATACAAACTTCCACTCAAATTTCACATAGATAGCTGTTCTTTATTTTTGAAAAAAAAAAACCAACTATTACGTAGAATATAAGATTCCCATGAACAAAAAATGCAAAATTTTTCAAAAAAATTCATTCAAAATTATTGTGGGTAAAGAAAACAGTAGAATGATTTTGAACCTAATATTTTATGCAGTTCTGTATATATCTTATATCATTTTTACATTTGGCTTTACAAAAGGGCCAAGCCGAGCTCCTCCCAATCTCTTAGCTTGTGTACATCTAATTTTCGCACAAGAGAAAGTGACCTACATCTAGAGAAAAGCAGAATAAAAAAAAATCGATTCGTTTTGAGTTTTCATTTCAATATCTCCTACATTTTTATACCCGTTACTCGTAGAGTAAAAAGGGTATACTAAAGTCGTGCAAATGTATGTAACAGGCAGAAGGAAGCATCTCCGATATCATAAAGTATATATATTCTTCATCAGCATCAACAGCCGAGTCGATATAGCCATGTCCGTCTGTCCGTCCGTCCGTCCGTCCGTCTGTATGAACACCTAGATCTCAGAGACAAGAAGAGCTAGAGCAACCAAATTTGATACGTAAGCTAGTATTGTCTGTAGGCAGATCAAGTCTGTTTCAAATTTTGGCCACACCCCCTCCCGCCCCCGCAATAAAAAATATTGAATAACTCCCACAATTTTTAAGATATCGAGCTCAGATTTTGCAGTGTAGTCTATGTGGCCAATATCTACAATCTCACAAATTCAAAAGGATCGGATAATAAATGGCCGAGTTAAAAAAATGTTGCATACTTATCCGAGCTGAGCTGAGTAACGGGTATTTCGAAGTCGGGCAGGGCCGACTTTAACTTACGCTCTCGTTTAAGATATAGAGCTCAGATTTTGCAGTGTAGTGTATGTGGCCAATATCTACAAGCTCGCAAATTTTCATAAGACCAAATAATAAATGGCGGAGTTTAAAAAAGTTGCATACTTATCTGAGCCGTATGAGGTTATTAAACCCTAATGGCCCTGAGTAACGGATATTTTGAAGTCAGGCAGGGCCGACTTTAACTTACGCTCTCGTTTGTTTTAAATTTATGCCAAAAAAATCAGCATTGAGATAATAGAGAAATGGAAAGATTGGCATATAACATATAGTATAACCATTTGTTAATGGTTTGAGAGGTTAGGATCATCATTGACTTGATAAGACAGCTGTAAGGCTTATCTTATCTGACGGTTATTCTGCCCAAAATGAAGCAGTTTCGGAACAAGAAATGATTTCACACGACAAATGAGATGCCAACGTCAGCAGCAGCATCGACGATTTCTTAACTCCAGTTTTCTCTCTCTTTTTTGAGGTCTTCGACGTTTTCATGAGTTGTTGACGTGCTCGATAGATACGTTTGTTACTGGCATCTTGCCATTTATATACATTTTATTTGCTCAGACTATTTCAAGCACTAAATTTGATACAATTTACAAAAAAAAACACAAACATCGCTTTGCACAAGATGAAACGGTGAGCAACAATAGAAAGAATGCCAACATTGATTGTAAGCGGACTGAGATATGTGAAAAGCCACCTTACTTTTTGAGCACACCTCTTTCTTACTAAGTAAAGATATATAATGAAGAATGTAATGTACAAAATTAAATAAACGAAATTTCATTCCATTTTCTCATTCATTTTCGTGATTTTTAATCTTTGCCTTTTTCACTTTTGCTCGTAACAAGAAAACTTTCCGCACTAACTTAAAGAAGCAAGGAAAATTGAAATTTGAGGATATATTTAAGCACTCTCAGCAACTACCCCAACACTTAATCCATGTACAACTTTTCCATGTTTCGACGCCGACGGCCGAACAATGTCCGCCGCGGCGGCAGAATTTGTTTGTCGCAACTTTTTGTTTCCACCATGCCACTTTTATTGAGTGCCTTATGGCTCTTGCTTGTTTATTTGCTTTCTCATATATATGTAGGTACAATATTTTCGTTTTATGATTCTGTATCCCACCGCCGTTTTTGTGTCACAATTTCGCTGCCGTTTTTACAATAAACTCCATGTCCATGTCCTGGGCGCACTATAGAAAAAGTTTTGTTGGCTCCACAGAAAAAAAAACGAAGGACTCAAAATCACAAAAAGTTTTGCGTTTCCGCACAATCACTTCCAATAAAACGGCTGGTTGCAGGGGGCGGACAGCTTCATCCATTCCCCGCTAACCCATTTTCCATTAACTGTGTCTGGGTCGGTGGGGGTTAATGTCACTGCCAAGATCCCATACATGGCAACTGTCTCTTATCTTCCACTTGCTTAGGTTCTAAGTACCTCTTAGAGCAGTGCTGCAGGACATGCTCGGTTTGTACAGCCTCTGGATGATTCGATGCCAGTATGCAACCCCATTGTAGTCCACTCAAACGAATATAAAAAACTGATTGCAAACTAATACAAAGCTAAGATGGTTATACTCTGTACCAAATTTAGTCAGAGTATATAAAGTTTGTGCAAAAGGTTGTAACAGCTAGAAGGAACCGTCTCCGACCCTCTACCTTGTCCGTCTGTCTGTCCGTATGGAAAACCGATCTCAGGGGTGATAAGAGATGGAGGCACGACATTTTCTTTCTTGCAGGCAGATAATTTATATTTTCAATTTTTGCCACGCCTTCTCCAGCCCCCGCAACTTAAAAAAATTGTCATATCTCCCACAATTTAATAGATAGAAAGTTCGTATCTTCTGGACATATTTAGTTATCAGCATTATTTATCGATCCGACAAATGATCTGTATGATCGGATGAACGGGAGTCGAGCTAAAAGCAAAAGAATGTTCTCTGTAGCAGCGCTGGTTCAATTCTGAGCATAGAATTTCGCTGCTACAGAGTATATTAGAGTCGGGTTTGACCGACTTTTGTACTTGTTTCAAATGGTGTTGCTCTTTGAAATTATGTCCACGATTCGAGCCTGAGCGTGCTATCCCCAAATTGAGTCCCTACCAAAGCGTTGCAGCTCTGATATTATGGAGCATCCTCCAGTCGATTCCACTTTGCATTGTGCTCAGTCGTCCCCCTAGTCATTTGGTAGGGGTGTCAATTTTTGCTGAAGTGTAAAATTGCTTGGAGATTTCATAATGTTGTTAAAGCATCAGAAGCCATAAGACAGAGCTGCGTTTGGCTCTAGAAACTCAGTTTTGTGTTTTCTTGTCTTTGGTTGTCTTCAGTAAACTCATAAAGCGACCATTTTGCTGAAAACAAATCCCACAGTGCCCAGTAGCTAACTCAATTGTTTGGTTGATTTTTTGGGGACAAATGCAATTTGCTTGAACTTCGCAAGTTTCTGAAATTAGTTTCCTTCTGCTGTTCACTCACCTTGTGACTATCCTCAGCGATTTGCTTCAGGCCAATGGATAAGTTCTTCAACTTGGCTGAACTCAAGGAGAGACGCGAGAGCAGCGGCTTGGCCAGGCCATTTTTCTGGGCTTCGGCCAAGTCCTTTTCATTGGCATCCAAAATGAATTTCTCGCGGCTAACCAAAAGATCGGCCAGCATATTGACGGCGCTGGCTCGCTGGACGGCACTCAGAGCCTGCATTTGGCGACTGCCGGTGCGAGCTGTAAAAAAGTAAGTAAGAATCACTTAACAAGTTGCATCTTCGCTTAATTAACAAGCACTTTGGCCAGCTGATGCAGCTGCTGCCGCTGTTGCAGTGGCCTCTGATAACAATTAAATTAAATTTTAGCCACAACATCTTCCTTCCCGTTTGCTCTCCTGGCACTAGCCACTTAAGTTTTCTGCCTTGGGTGATGAAGCCACTTAGCAGGGTCCTTTGGTTGTTGGACACTTTAAGCCGCCCCCTGACAGATAGAACGGAACACCGTGACCCACTTTGCAGTGGTCTCATCAGCTTCTTGGTCCGCGCTCAGCATATTTTTGCCTCTTTCTGGGTGCAAAACAGTAATGGCCATGAGGTAACTCCATTGTTACCACTTGTCTTTGGGTGTTAAAGTGAAGATGTTAGATAAATCTTTTGAGACACAAAAGATGGAAACACTTATCTTTTCTCCGTTTGTCTGCCTGTTTCTACGCGAACTAGTCCCTCAGTTTTGAAGCTATCGAACTAAAATTTTGCACAGAGTCGTCTATTTGCTGCACGCTACTAATATGTCGGAACCGACCGGATCGGATAACTATAATTCATAGCTCCCATAGGAACAATCGGTCGGAAAACTAGTTTTGGTATGAAAAACTGTTTTCTTTCCAATGGAAACGTCTCCAAACGTTGTATTCAAAGGTTTTTTTTATGCTTTTTTATAATTATGACAAGTTTGATGAAAATCGAACAACTTTATGATATAGCTGTCATACAAAAGATTGGTCTGAAAAACAGTCTCAGTTAGAAAATCTTTTTTGTTTTTAATGGTAGCATCCTGCAATTTAGTATTTGCTTGGTTTACATGCATTCACCCAATTCTAAATTTTTTTTATTAAAATCGGATGACTATATCATATAGCTCCCATACCAACGATCGGTCGCTAAATGGTTCGTTCGGCACAGACGAAGTTAGCTTAGCTTTCTTGTTTTTTTTTTTCGTTGTTTTGTAAAGCATTGACATATATAAAATCATCAAATGGATGGAAAAAATATTTTTAAGTATTTTTAAGTTTTTAAATTTGCTTTTCTAGACTAGAATACCCCCTTAAGCAGCGGATACAACCTAATCATCTTCTGTCCTGTCAATTCAAAGTTTTTTAAATCCCTATCCTCTTTTGGTAACAAAGATCCGTCAAAGGCAAATATAACCTCTACGAAGCATTAATACCAACGACCTACACACTGTTGCTCAGAGTAATCCCCCAAGCACTTACCATTCTCGGCCATTACTTCAACCGGCACCGCATTGGTACTTTCCGTTGCCTCCGTAAAGAATGTGCCAACTTTTCGGCCGCCAATTATGGTCTTAATCGCCTTCTCCTGCATGCCATTGCATATTACCACACTAACGCCTCGATCCAGTGCCCAAGTGGCTGCTTTTACTTTCGAGTCCATGCCGCCAGTGCCCACCTAAGCAGATTTGCAACGAGTGTCAACATTTTCATGGAGATTGGGACTGGGTTGGTGGGGTCGCCCCCTTACCTTGGACTTCTTGCCAAACTCAATACTGTTGCAATCGTCGCTGGTGTAGGTGTGCATCAGTTTGGCTCCGTCCTCCCAGGGTGGCTTATTGTAAATGCCATCGACATCCGACATGAGGATTAGCAGGTCCGCTTGTACTTCGGCGGCCAGCATGGCCGACAAACTGTCGTTGTCCTTGATGGGTATACCCTGAGCGGAAATAGTAGTCTTCGGTCACGTGTCTGTCGACAGATAAGAAGCCACTGGGTTCACTCACCCGTCTCGCTCCGCCTGCGGGCTCGTCGTCACGTATGAACATTGGCGGTGAAACGGCGTCGTTCGTATTTATGATTGGCACAATATTTAGGCTAATTAATTCGGAGAGTGTGCAGAAGAGATTGTTGCGTGTTTCCTCGTTGTAGAAATCTGGTTTGGTCACCAGCACCTAAAATGAAGTATCTCGCTCTAGTTGTTGCGTGCGTTTTAATTAGTTGGCTGCATTGTTGTGTGTACCAACCTGTGCAATCTTGACGCCATACTGGGCAAACATTGCATCGTAAAGAGACATGAGTCCTGATTGACCCACTGCAGCCGCCGCACGTGGCTCTAGTGTGGCGCCGTCGAACTAATTAAGGGGTGGGGGAGATGTGTAAGGAAGTGAGAAAATTGAAATTGCTCGGAAATGGTAACCTCTTTGCCCTCCTTGGGATTGAGTGTTTCACGCATGGACAGGGACATGAGTAGCTCCTGGGCTAGTTTTTGCTTGCCAAAAGCCACGGCACCGCTGGTGACCATCATGACCTCGCGACCCTCCAAGTGACATTCGGCCACCTTAAAAACGGAAGAAAGAGTAAACGGCATAAGAGATGGTAAGTGAGTAGAGCTAAGCTAATCAAAAAGCAAACATCAAATGAGGTAAATTTTTGGTTAAGTAAAGATTGAACAAAAGATTTAGTTACAATTAATCTATAGTTAAGGTGAATATAATTTCAACTTAGATTTATCGTCAGCTTAAGTTAACTTGGGTCGAAATTAAGAGTATTTTAAAAGAAAGTTGAGATGTTCAAGTTTTGTTATGTTCGATCCACAGAAACTTCTTCCAACCTAAGTTCAACCGATCTCCAGTTCTTTAAGGAAAGAGATTTCTGTTTTGGTTGGTTTAGATTAAGTAAAACATTAATTTTTGCTAATAAAATCTGTATTTATATAATTAATTAGTAGTTCCGACAAATATGCAGCGTATTTGTACTTAACGACTGTTGTTGAAGATAGCTTTCAAACTGGCGGAAAAGAAAGCATGTAAACAGACGGACGGACATAACTATGTAGACACAGCTCGTCGTGCTGATCAAGAATATATATACTCTATGTGGTCGGTGATGCTTCCTTCTAAGCGTTACAAACATCAAGAGAAATGTATAATACCCTCTGCCGGGGTATAAATATAGGTTTTATACAAAGCGCGATCAAAAAGTGTTAAATTTAGCCACTTTAAGCTCACACAGAGAAAACCAAATTAGCTACACGCCGCTTGTAGAAACGGTAATCCTAAACGAACCGTTGTTCATCCTGTAAAAGTTCGCACGAAAAATGTAGAAAACTGAAAGCTAATCGGAATACCACACGACAATTTGGATTTTCCACATAAACGCTCAGATATTGAAAACCCAGACGAGCGTGTGGAAATTTTTAACGAAAATTGTAGCTTAAAATCGGTACAGAATAGCTATGTGCTTTATTTAGAGAGTTGGTATTCTCACGCTATATGTAGGTTTTATAAATAAAAGTTTAGGATTTCAAATGCTGATCTACACAAAACAAGTTGTTGATCCATTAGCTCATCGTCGCTTGTCACTTCCCTTTATTACTCTGATTGGCGGCAATGCCGCGCGAGTGCTTGGTAGTTGTATTGGCTGAGAAGCCGTCATTTATGCTTAAATTGCAGAGAAAAGGTAAGTGAGTTATGAGTTCGAACCCCAGACAAACTGAACTAAAAATATAAATTTATGTCTTAGGCTTTTCAGATAGAAGACTTTCTCCTCCAGTGCCACTTCCACCCCTTCTCGTCCTCCTCACTAAACTCACTTGTGAAAATAGTGTAGCGATAACAGCATCGTGGCATGTAGAAAAGCTACATAAACGTAGTGAGTGCAAAATCCCTGTTAAACGTGTAGAAAAAATACATTTTCATGTATTGCAACTGTTAACAGCTTATGCAACTTACACACCAAAAAGAACCTCCCGATTTAATGTTCAGTAGGTTTTCGCTAATGACTACATGCAATCGCAGCTTTAAGGAGTTGGGAACTGCAAGGAGCTTTGAAAGCAAAAACAGGCAAACGATACAGCAAGCCAACTTCATTTTGTTTTGCTTATGCTTTGAGGCTAAAGTTTTCAAAGCTTTCTAGCAAGCATTGAAAAAGATCGTATCGAGACGTTAGGAGGCCTATTCGAAAACAGATCCGAATTCTGCTCAGTTAAAAATCATCTAGCATCACCACCAACCCTTTAATATACCAGACCCTGTTGCCTAGTGTTATTGGTTTAACCAATCAGAAGATTTTAGGGTGGCCATGTATACTTAATGGTTTGTGCGAAACTAGTTTCAGACTCCCATGTTTTTTTTCTGAAAATGTTTTATAATCAAGGTTAGGTTAGGTTAGGTTGAGATGGCTGGAGCGGTGATGCTCCTTCACTTAGACCACAAATAGATCCATTGTGATACCATATAACCCCTAATATTACTTCTAGACAGTCATCCCTTCTAAACCACTTTAAAAGTAGCACAAATTTGAGTAGTAAAGTAATCTCTATTTCAGAGACTGTTGAAATGCCAGGTAGGAAATGCTGACCTAAGATGGCGAATCGTCTCCTACTGAGCGCTGGACAGTGACATAGGAGATGCTGAACGCTTTCTTCTTCATTAACTGAGCAACAGCTTCTGCAGTAGTCATTATGGCTGATGCCAAGCCTAGCGGCATGCCTGCCTATAAGGCAGTGTCCTGTGAGAATTTCTGCGAGTAGGGAGACAATAGTGTTAAAGTTCTTTTAAATTTGAGAGTGGGCCACGTGAGCCTAGAGATTTCACAAGAGTGAATTGCTGTCCAGCGGTTCGTGGTCATTTTGAGGATGGATTCCCTTATTTTTAGTTTACAAGACGGAATAGGCACCCCAGTCGTGCTTTTATCCGGTAGGAGCTGGGCGGTAGTGCCAAGTCCAGCGAGTCGGTCGGCTGTCTCATTGCCCTCTATGTTGCGGTGTCCAGGCACCCATACGAGACGTATTTGAAAGTGCTGAGCCATCTCATTTAGAGATTTGCGGTACTCAGTAAGTGTTTTGGCATTGTTAGTGTTTCCGTCAAGGGCCTTTAAAGCAGTTTGACTGTCTGAGAAAATAAACACAGTTCCTTCCTTGACCACGAGTTCTTTCAGATGGTTAGTAGCCTCCTGGATCGTTACAACCTCTGCCTGATAGACGCTACGATGGTCTTACAATCAAACTGAAACCTAAATTAAGAAATACACACTATTGTAGAATATTCTAGCAAGACTAAAACAAGATATGCATCAATTGGGTTGACGTTTCTTAAAGCTAACGATATCTTAAAGTGAGATTGAAATAATAAAAAGGCGAGATTGGATTATTATTTCAAGACAATATTAAGGAATACACTAAGTCTTATTGAAGAAAAATGGATGTTAGATAATGGTAATATTAAAGTGAGCATAAGATTGAGGTAGGATTGAAGAAAAATGAATATTAGTTTGAAATATATTTTAGTAATATCTAAGTTAACTTAAGATTGAAAAAAGAAACGAGAATATAAACAGTTAGATTGAAATACTATTGATAGAAGATTGAATTAAGTATGAAGAGAGATTGAAGTAACTTTGAAGATACATAAGTAGGATTACGATTGAATAAGCATTTGATGATAAGATTAAAGTAAGATTTAAATTCATGTCATATTGAAATAAAATTAAAGTAATATTGCAGAATGATGGCAGTAGAGTAGAGTTCGAGGCAACTTAAAGACAAGACTTCAAAATAATATAAGTCTAATTTAATATATAGATGGTTTAGGTAACAGCTATACAAGTAAAGTTAGTTTTGGGAAAATTGGGAAGAAACTTGTATAGAAATAGACAGAATACCTTGCTTTCAGCCTATAACTAACCTACTGTATCACAAATATTGATGAATAATTGGCATAAAGTAAGATTAATATTCAAATCAAATGTTTGATGAAAGAATATGTAAACAGCTTACCTGCTCCACAATGGACGCCAATCGGCCCAGGGCCAAACCATGATTATCCTCCCGTGTGATTACCGCACTTCCCAGTTTGACGACCAAACGCCGGGCATATTTCAATTGACTTCGCTCCGTAAATGAGGGAAGAGACTTCTCCAATCTTCTTTCAGGCGGCACCAACTGCATCAGCAAACAAAAATAGAACCAAATAAGTTAAGTAAATATTTGTCCAGCCCATAAACATAAATGGTCTGACACTAAAGCAGCATTCGAACTGCTTATCTGTGACAATCAGCGTACAGGCGAGGTCATAAATTACGACAGCGAAACGCTCAATACAAAATCCATAAAAACAAATCGAAAGCCAATTAAATCAAGCGCATACCGCACTGCAACCTCTTCAAATCCAATCGAAGCAACTTAATCAGTTTGTGTTCGTGTGTAAATCATAATCACTAAATTGCCGCCAAGTCCGATTGTCAATATGTACATTATGCAACAAATTAATTCCACAATTTTCTAATAATCATTATTGGTTTCTGTGTTAATTGGTTTTTTATCCAACGGTGCGTATGCAAGAGATGCATAATTAATAAGAAATTATGACTAATTGAATTTTACACGGCAAAAAGCTAAAAACTTTCAACCAGAGATTAGCTTAAGCTGTGAACTTTGAAGTGTTTATTTTGCTTGCAGCTTACATTTCCGGGCAACGGAAGCCTAAATCAATGAGAGGTAATGAAGAAGTGTTTCCGCCAACAAAAGGAGACACTTCAACACTAAAGCGGAGGTCAATAAATGTGTGTGTATTGGCAAAACAGAATTGTTATTGTGTAGATAGAAGAATGATAGGAAATAAGACAACACCGTGTAATTCTTACACAAATAACAATAACAATATTTCCTTCACAACCCTGGCTGACTTTCGCTCAACCGTCCACTTTTTTGTTGTTTGCCATTTCAGTCGAAATATTTGTTTTATAACCACTTTGTAAATTAAATTAAAGCGTAAATATTTTTCCATTCGTTGCATTCCTACTTAATACTTAACTGTCAAGAGTGTGGATGAGCAATGGGGAATCTACCACACATCAAAAAATATTTACTTGTTTGTTTTCTTTTTATTTCACACTCGGCCATTCACTATCACCCAGCCAAATGGCTGTGTTGTTATCACAAAAAAAAAAACAAAAAAAAAAGAACTACGTCTGTCTGGTGACGCGACTTCGATATCAGGCAACAACATTAGTTCTTGGTCAGCCGGCCCTCATGGCGTATGCGTGATTTCTATACACATTGCAATTAAACAAAGGCCAAGGGTCAGGCTCGTGTGTGTGTTTGAGTCTTATAATATGTCTTGACTTTTACTGATTATTGTCTGGCACCTAAAAGGGTTAGCCTTACAAGTTGTGTGCGTTTTTAATCGATTGGGGTCAGTTCTCATTATTTAGCAATTAGTTGTGGCTCTGTTGGGGAATGTGATTTATGGTAACTTTTCTGTTTAGTTAGCTTGGAAAATGTGTGAGTAGTCATCATATGCATTCATATGCATTTGTAATCGATCAATGACAATACAGGATGTTAAAGTTGCCATCTCTCAGTGACGTTCTAATTTCACGAATCACTAAGGAACTAAGCCAGCTTTAACCATAATCATTGGTGGGATCAGATTAAGGTTCGTCAGACAGTGCATGCACCGAACAAAAAATGAATATTTACCGATCCGGTTTTGAACCGAACTGAACTGCTTATTTCAGCTGGTGAACAAACCGAACTGGCTTCCTTTTAGAAATGCCGAACCGAAAACCACAAGGAAAAACGGTTTGGTTCGGTTCTCTAACGAGTTTTAGTACATGAATCTCATTTCTCTAGCCAAATATACTTATAATTTTGGGAATGTGAATCGTTTCCCTAAGATAATTTATATACGACACTCTTAGCGATGCCAGATCCATATAATCTTTAAGGTTGACTTGACATAAATTTAACATCTTGTAGTCCTGTAAGTCTTCCGCAATTGCGGAATCTCTGATCTCTTTATGTATCTGTCTGCATTTAAACTCCATTTTTTTCTCTAGTAGACAATGTTTTGAATTTGCTTCTTTACCTTAATTCAATATTTGCCAGCCGAGTTTTTTCTTAAATAATATGATAAATAGGGAGTTCTTTTCTAGCCGACAATCTCTGTTTTGAAGGTCATTCTTTTTGGAACTTATAGACGAATCCGAACCCATAGGTTTTTGACATTCTTCTAAGGATTTTCAAGATATTCAAATGGTTTATAGGAATTCAATTTCCAAAGTGTGCCTAAATTCACATGCTTGCGGCAGATATCATAATATTTCATTCTTCATGAACCACTGAACCGAACCGAAACCGCGGTTCAGTTACCCATGTAATAAACCGAACCGGTGGTTCCGAAACTGTGTGAACCACCGTAGAGAACCAGTAATTATCATTGAGTAATTTGTATCCCTGATTTTTACACTTGCAAAGGGAATTATATTAATTTCATTCCATTCATTTCCGACCCCATAAACTATATATATTCGTGATCAGGGTGACAAGCTGAGTCGACTGAGCTTTGTACGCGAACTATTTTCTCAGTTTTGAAGCTATCGACCTAAAATTTTGCACAAAGTCTTCATTTTGCTGCATGCTACTAATATGACGGAACCGACGTGATCGGATGACTATATTTCAAAGCTCCGATAGGAACAATCGGTCGGAAAACTAGTTTTAGTATGAAAAACTTTTTTCTTTTCAATGGAAACGTCTACAAACTTTGTAATCGTAGGTTTTATGTCTTTTTATAATCCTACAAATTTTTATTAAAATCGGACAACTATAGCTGCCATACAAAAGATAGGTCTAAAAAACAGTCTTAGTTAAAAAAACTTTTTTGTTTTTAATGGGACCATCCTGCAATTTTGTATATAGTATGTTTGTTTCTCGGGCTTTTACATAATTCTACAAGTTTGTGTCCAAATCGGATGACTATATCATATAGCTTCCATACGAACGATCGGTCGGAAAATGGGAAAAAAGTATTTTTTGAAAATATTTAAGCGAGCACTTGCAAGGGTATAAAAACTTCGGCACAGACGAAGTTAGCTTAGCTTTCTCGTTTTTATATTTATTCAGTGTTGCCTTACCGACACTTTATATGGCGCACCCTGTACTATATATACATTTTTTTGTATTTTTAAACTTCTTTTGGTATTTATTGGATCTTCTCTTAATTAGAATGTAACTATTTTATATAAATTTGATTAAATGATATTAATTTTGATCAGATAGACATTCGGGCGTGTTTTACAAATCTCTAGCAACCCAAAGGCAATTGTCGGTGTTCTTAAAGCCTCTTTTTTTTCAAATGTTGCAGTTTTTATGGCGACATAAAATAATTAAATATGTCCAGAAGGAACAAGCCATCTATCTTCAAAACTGTGGGAGATATGACGTTTTTATACCCGTTACTCGTAGAGTAAAAAGGGTATACTAAAGTCGTGCAAATGTATGTAACAGGCAGAAGGAAACATCTCCGATATCATAAAGTATATATATTCTTGATCAGCATCAACAGCCGAGTCGATATACCCATGTCCGTCTGTCCGTCCGTCCGTCCGTCCGTCCGTCCGTCCGTCCGTCCGTCTGTGTGAACACCTAGATCTCAGAGACTAGAAGAGCTAGAGCAAGCAAATTTTATACGTAAGCTAGTATTGTCTCTAGGCAGATCAAGTTTGTTTCAAATTTTGGCCACGCCCCCACCCGCCCCCGCAATAAAAAATAATGAATAACTCCCACAATTTTTAAGATATCGAGCTCAGATTTTGCAGTGTAGTCTGTGTGGTCAATATCTACAATCTCACAAATTTTCAAAAGGATCGGATAATAAATGGCCGAGTTAAAAAAATGTTGCATACTTATCCGAACTGAGCTGAGTAACGGGTATTTCGAAGTCGGGCAGGGCCGACTTTAACTTACGCTCTCGTTTCTAAATTGCGGGGGCGGGAGGGGGCGTGGCCAAAATTGAAAATAAACTTGATCTGCCTGCAGACATAAGAAGCACATGTCCCATATATGTCAAACCTCTATCTCTTACCATCTCTGAGATATGTGCGTTCATACGGACAGACAGACAGACAGACGGACGGACAGACGGACATGGCTACATCGACTCGGCTGTTGATGCTGATCAAGAATATATATACTTTATGGGGTCGGAGATGCTTCCTTCTGCCTGTCACATACTTTTGCACAAACTTATAATACTCTGTGTACCTACGGTACAGAGTATAAAAATTTGTTTTTTAAAAAATATATTCAACCAAAACAACGCAGCGAGGTCAGCGAGTAGCACAAAGCAACTTTTAGCAAACCTGCCAAACTTATTCCAAATTTGGCAAACAAATTTTCGGAGTATCAATTTTCTTTTCAAAGTTTAAACTTTTTACGCTAAAATTAAGTATAAATAAAACAAGATTATGTGGATAAATTAACATTTTAATAATATATGATTTAAGAGGGTAATTCAATAAAGTATCGAAAAAACCTATCGAATAGTTTTTATTTGTGGGAATGTCAAATTCTATCTTGTTGCAATTTCCAGGTCAATCTCAAATGATTCACTTCGAGTCTTTCGTTAAGAATAAAAAAAAAAAGTGAACGCGAATATTTATTCTACTTTTTTTATGAAACCTACAACCATATAGTCGCAGTAACAACGCAATGGCCACCAGTCAGCTGTTTATACCCGTTACTCGTAGAGTAAAAAGGGTATACTAAAGTCGTGCAAATGTATGTAACAGGCAGAAGGAAGCATCTCCGATATCATAAAGTATATATATTCTTCATCAGCATCAACAGCCGAGTCGATATAGCCATGTCCGTCTGTCCGTCTGTCCGTCTGTCCGTCTGTCCGTCCGTCCGTCTGTCCGTCTGTCTGTCTGTCCGTATGAACGCACAGATCTCAGAGATGGTAAGAGATAGAGGTTTGACATGTATGGGACATATGCTTCTTATGTCTGCAGGCAGATCAAGTTTATTTTCAATTTTGGCCACGCCCCCTCCCGCCCCCGCAATTTAGAAAAAACGTCATATCTCCCACAGTTTTGAAGATAGATGGCTTGTTCCTTCTGGACATATTTAGTTATTAGAATAACTTATCGATCCGCCAAAGGAATGAAGAAGATCGGATGAACGGTTTTCGAGTTATGATCAAAAGACAAAATTTCTTGGTACAGAGAATGTTATAGTCGGGCTTGACCGACTTTCTTTCTTGTTTTTTTTTTAAATTGGTTCATTTTATGTGTGCATGTTAAACTGTTGACAAATAAAAAATTTCATTTAGATATTTTTCTTGCTAACAAAAAAAGCACCTTGCAGTTTCAGGCTATGCCTAGAACAAGAGAAAACTGTGATACGAGAGACTTTTATGCCGACAAGCTCTTACTTTTCAATGGTTCTGAGCACAGTGGACCTTAGATCAAAAAATTTGATTATGCATTCTTCCTCTGAATTAATTATAATCGTTGTAATTGCTTTTACATTTCGTTCAATTTGCCGTCTGTCTAACTCTCATATTGAACACACACTCTTCAGCATCACTTAAAAGCCCTTATCATTCATGACAAAGCCAAGTACCTTGGTCATCATTTCTCTGGACTTTGATTCTGCATACCTCAGAAGTGACCAGACAATGTTAACAGTTTTTTTAAAAATTGTTTAATTTAGTATAATTAATTGGAGCTCAAGTAGGTTGACCGATAAGCAAAATTTATTTTGAGCCAAAGAAAAATGTATTATGACGGCTGTCATGACGTTGGAGCGTGAAACTCAGCTGGTCTTTATTAATTTCAATTATCATCATCCCATTGGGCTATTATATATGTCCTTGCTTGAGTGGGATAATCAATGTTTCCATGGCACTTGAATCTAATCAGACCCCAATCAAAAGAATCTAAAAATTTAAGCTTATTTTATGAACAACTCTGGTAATGGGTGTAACTGCTTGGACACGAAAGAACCCAAAGCGATAAAGTAAATATAAATTTGCCATAAAAAAGGGTATATGTATGCGCTTGGTGTTGACAGTAAATTAAAAGGACAGATAATGTTACACTGTCCTGCCAATAAAATGTTATACACTGCCCGACTAGCACACCCTATGCTCCTCGTCTTAGGAGCTTAATATCAGTTAAGCGAGTAAAGCTTTAAAGATGATTTTTTTTCCATTAACACGAAAGTAAATAAAAGATAGGATATTAACTTTATTATTAACATTTTAAATTATTTTAAACAAACTTAACACCAAAAATTCACTTTTATTTTTGCGACATTTGATTAGCACAGTCACTCGAAAACTTAAAATAAAAAAACAAAATGGATTCCAATTTTATTAAAAATTTTTGTTTCAGATTAATTTCAGTATTTTAGAACTTATTTGTAAAAAAATTAATAATGAGTTGAGCCTCCACGGTTAAGTATAAGTTCGTACATCCGCTTGGGCAAGGAGTCATATCACTTTTTCATATAATTGGTGAATATTGCCTGCCGTGCCACCCATCCCCAAACTTTTTCTATAATGTTTAGGTCGGACGAGTATGGCGGCCAAGTTAGCAATTCTATGTTTTGACCCTCAACCCAGGACTTTACAATCCTGGCGGTGAGGATAGGCGCGTTATCCTGCTGGAACTTCCATTTCAAGGATCTTAAAATATCCTTGATTGCAGGGAAATGCCGTTTTCAGTACACCATTGTATGCAATGGTTTGTATACTGCTGGTTAGAAATTGCAGTTCCTTGGTGCCAAAGTAAGTTAAAGCTCCCCACACCATGACACCACCGGCACGGTGGTCGGTCGGTGGTCGATCTAAAGTATTCTCATCCTTTCTGAGATCATGAAAGTAGTAGGCTTAGGCATCAGGACCCTCCAAATTGACCTTTTTGCATCCGAAAAGACTACACGCTCCTACTCTTTGGTCCAGGTCATTTTCAATCGACAGATATCGAGCCGTTGCATCTTTCGAAGTTGGTTTAGAGGTGTTTTCTTTTATTTTGTCGACTGAGTCGTGAGAATTAGATGCGTGCCTAAATATAATTCGTTTGTCAGCTGCTGTTATTACTGATGAGGGCCGACCTTTCATATTTTTCCCATAGGTGTCCTCATTGTTTAAGTATGAAATAATAACTTTACAGCTGTGTTTAATATTTTTCGATATTTTAAGAATCGAGGGACCGCACTCCCAGTAAGCCTTTATTTTGTGTTTCTCAGACTCATCCAACGGTTTTCCTTTTCCCACTATTACTAAATGTTATTGATAATTGGTCCCAATAAATAAATAATAAATTAAAACACCCAAACAAGAACTTCTAAACGCAAACATTGACACTGAAGCGAAAATGTGCCAATCGGCTGTCACAAAAAAAATGCATGTATCACACTTCAAAGAAAATAATGGTACTCTTAAAAGTTTGTCTCAGAATGAGTGAAAATTATGAAGAATAAAAGAAAAAAAATTGTGAGCGTGAAACATATTCAGAGTTCTGAGTTATTTGCATTTAAACTGATAGGTTAGAGAGTGTGCTAATCGGTTGTCGGGCAGTGTATTTAGAATTTCAAAAAATACTTCAATTAAAAATATCGGATAAATAAAGACAGAGTTATAAAGGTAATAAAAACGTGGCAAACTTCTCAGAGCAGAATGCGCTGCTTGCTAACAAAATAGTGATATGTTAACATTAATGTTAATTTCCTGTTAAATAACATTGGGGAAAGCCATTCAACATTAATTATCCTGAGCAACGGGTGGGTATCTCAAAGTCGGACATGACCGGCTTTAACCTAAGCTCTAGCTTAGAACCAAATTCAATATAAATTGATCAGATTTTATGAAAGTATAAAAATGCGCCTTGGATTGATTTGGCTTCCCTGTAATAGAGCATAAAACTATCAAGAAAATTGAGAACTTGAAAAAATGTAAAGATTCTTTTGTGCATGCCCCACCCTTAACAGATCTTGTTAGCCAGTGTAATCGATTCCAAGTTATGACTTTTAGTTTGCTTGTAAATCAACTCCTCGACAAAAACACACAAAACAGGCAAAGACAAAGGTTTTTGTTTGGGGGGGCGGAAAAAAAAACGAACAACGAGAAATCCTTTGCCTGACAAGTGTTGATAAAATGTTGTCACAGCAGGACAGCTGGCGCCTGGCTCAAATGGAAAAACGTGTTAAAAGTAAATTCTAAGAGTGTAAATATTCTATTCGATAATAGGGCGAAGGCGAAGAAAGCGAGAGCGAAGGAGAGAGAACTCCTCCATAAACCTTAAAACCCCTTTAAATATGCATCAACATTTTTGCTTGCTTGGCGGTTGCCCCCAGGCAAGGACTACTTGGGCCCACTCTTTCCACCACATTTGCATATGTCCGACAACCAATGGCCTGCCTTTGACACTCAAAACGATTTGGCTAGGTCAGGGTCAGGGCCAACCCACCCCGGGATCCGTTTTCATTTGACACGTGTTGGCAGTTATGGCGCCTTCGGTCTCGACTCGTCGGCAGTTCCACTGTGCGTGTGTGGGGCACATCGTAAAAAAAAAGGGAACACACAAAACAGCGGGCAAAAAGTATGTCAAAATGTGTGGAGTAAAACAATGCAACAGCCGGCGAGTGGTGAGGATTGTTCCTAACAAGGGACGTTTTAACGTTTTCCTCAAAGAGTTCCATAACTTATCAGACTGCCCCCGTGTAAGGGGGAGATTAGCTTGCCAGAGATTTTAATCGTAAATCACAAAGTTCAGAAACCTAGAAAAAAATTGTGGTTGGACTTTGGGCTTTGAGTCGAGTAACTAGCTTTAATTTAATTTATTCATTTCAAAATCTTTAGCCCACTTTGTGCACACATTTCTCCACTTATATAAGTTGACAGTTTCAAATTTTGTAGGACAAGCACTCACTGGTTGTCTGGGTCCATGGGAGCTAACAGCTCTCCAGGCATTGCTGGAAAAACTGTTGCGTAGGCCATTGGCCAAACCGAAGCTATTGCGCAGCATCTGGTAAAGTTTATATTCTTTTCACACTGAGATCCTTTTCGGCTTAGATCTCAAGTCTAAAACTATCACAGAAAACACTAGCACAGCACTTGTTGTGTATTTTTTTTCACCGAACCAAAGACAGCGGAACCGTACCGTAAAACCCAGCGAGTTATACTGAATATGAAAAACTAAACGACAGGCTGATGGACTTGGTTGATTGGTGGCGGGCTTCACACACAAATGGAACTGATAATGAGGCGCAAACATGTGTAATTGTAAGTGTTCATTACGATTGCGATTAAAATTTTGTGTGTGGCCCTCGGCACAATCCCCCCACAATCCGCATCATCACCATCCCCAACTGCATTGCCTCTACTCGCTTGTTGTGATTCAATTAGAAGTGTTATCAATCACATACACCAACACAACTTGATTGTAGCACCACCAACACATGCTCCTACAATGAGATTATGGCAAACATTTACACTTTGGAATAAGCCAGAGCGAGGTGCGGAGAGTTAGGGTACACAGCGGTAGGGTGAAGCGTTGTTCAAGCCTTATCAAGTGGGGCAGAATTTCGCTTATCAAAGGTTCAGTGTTTGCTCAGCAATCAGCTGTTTTATTGTTATTGTACTTGTTGCATTTTCTGCACTGCGAATCGGGGTGAGATTTAATATTTCAAAGAAAATTAAATTCGCTTTTTTTTTAATTTTTTAAAATATGTTTTAAATTTGCTTTTGAGTATCTAGCTGAAACGATTAAAGCCTACTTTAAGGGGTCTTTTAATTTATGAAGTCGTTTATGACTAGACAACATTTTAAAATGAAAATAGATTGAAGGGAAAATCAGGAATTATACTAAATATCTCCTTCCATTAGAAATATGCATTATAAAACAAGAAAGAAAGTCGGTCAAGCCCGACTATAACGTACTCTGTAACAACGAAATTATACGCTCAGCATAAATTTTGATGCTCCAGTGGCAGCTGAACGCAGCGCTGCTATTGCGCTGCAGCAGCGAACAGTCATTTGATCATAGCTCGACAACCGTTTATTCGATCTTCACCATTCACTTGGTGGATCGATAAGTTATTTTGATTACTAAATATGTCTCGAAACGAACCAGCTATCTTTAAGACTGTGGGAGATAAGACGCTTTTTCTAAATTGCGGGGGCGAATTGAAAATAAACTGGATCTGCCTGCAGACATAAGAAGCATAGGTCCCATACATGTCAAACCTCTATCTCTTACCATCTCTGAGATCTGTACGGGCAGCCAGACGGACATGACTCGGCTGTTGATGCTGATCAAGAATATATATACTTTATGACTCGGAGATGGTTCCTTCTGGCCGTTACATACTTTTGCAGAAACTTAATATACTCTATGTACCTACGGTACAGAGTATAAATATGTTTCTTAGCATTTGCAAATTATGTCAAAAAAATGTGCAATTATGCAAAAAATATTGCTAAATTTAAACATTTATTTCAGCATTAAAAAATAGAGGAAAGTTAACTCATTTTTATACCCTTGCAAATGGTATTCTAATTTTGCCAGAAGTTTGCAACGCATAAAAATATTCATTTCCGACCCCATAAACTACATATATATTTGATCAGGTTGACGAGCTGAGTCCATTAAGCTTTGTCCGTCCGTCTGTCTGTCTGTTTCGACGCGAACTAGTCTCTCAGTTTTAAAGCTATTGAGCTGAAATTTTGCACAGAGTCTTCTTTTTGCTGCACACTACTAATATGTCGGAACCGACCGGATCAGATGACTATATTTCATAGCTCCCATAGGAACAATCGGTCGGAAAACGAGTTTTAGTATGAAAAACTTTTTTCTTTTCAATGGAAACGTTTCCAAACTTTTTAATCGTAGGTTTTCTATGTTTTTTTATAATTCTTCCAAGTTTTATTTAAATCGGTCGGAAAATGGAAAAGAGTATTTTTTGAAAATATTTAAGCGAGCACTTGCAAGGGTAACGCATAGAAGGAAGCATTTCCGACCACATAAAGTATATATATTTCTGATCAGCATGACGAGCTGAGTCGATATAGCCATGTCCGTCTGTAAATAAATTTATTCCTTATATTCTTATAGTAATCCCAGCGCGAGATTAAAACTTCAATCTCGCTTTACAGGATATTCTACTCAATTCAAGATTTTAGGGTTTGGCGCAAGCCATTCGAGCTTGTTTCTTACTCCAATGTGCATATGTCAATCTGTTTCGGGATCACATGTTCATAAGTTAGGAACGAGAGCGGAAAAGTATAAATAGCATTTTAGACCTACAGCAAAAATCATGTGCTTTGAGATGCCATTTCAATTGTGTTCAGTAAAAGGCTGCAATGTTTGTGAGTTCGAGTCCAACTTAAGACGAAACTAATTTGCATATTTCTGTGTTTTTTAAAAGTTATAATAGATACAAAAACTGGTGTGGTTCTGTCTCGAAGTGTATAAAGAGGAGATATGCTCTATTGAAATGTGGAGGAAAGAGAGGAAGAAATGTTTCTTCAAAATTAACCTGAAACATGCTTACAAATGATCCTGCTTTGTGATCATATTGTACTCGAATTTATTGTTAATTTAATTATTTTGAGATAACCGCTGGATAACTACAATCTTTTTAGGATTAAAAAGATTGGGATCAAATCAAACATTTTTCGGCTCAAGAATATCCGGGATTGCCATGTTTTCAAGCCCGTCTCGGATTGATGTAGTCCCGTACGGATTGATTTGTTTTTTCAGTATACTAATGATTTTTCCACGACAAATTTGTTCCGTGCAATTAATTTCAACCTTAATAAGTCACTTCTCCTCCGTCAGTTTTAAAGCTATCGCCAAAAAACTTTGCACGAAGTCTACTAAATATGACCATAACATATAGCTGCAAAAGGAACGATCGGTCGAAAAACTAGTTCTAGTGAGAAAAACTTTTTTGTTTTTAATGCAAACGTCACCAAACTCCGTATTTGCTCCATAATGCTTCTCCACGATTCTGCCAAGATTGGTCGAAGTCGGACATCCATATAGTATAGCTGCCATAGAAAAGTAAGGCTAGAAAAATAGTCTTAGTAAGAAAAACTTTTTTGTTTTCAATGTAAGCCTCTTTAAAATTAGCACATATTTATTTTATAAGCTTTCACACAATTCTTCAAAGATTTGTCAAATTCGGATGACAATAGGTTATAGCTGTCATAGGAATGATCGGTCGGGAAACTAGTTTTAGTGAGACAAACTTTGTATTTCTTAGTTTGCCATGCTTTCCCTTAATTCCACTAAGTTTGGTCGAAATCTGACATCATTGTGGATTGCACAGTTCGGCGTATTACATGGTATGCGGAATTTACTTCTACTTTACTTTACGTCTTTCTACTTCCGCACATCTGAAAAGCATTATACATCAACGAACTATAAACATTTTATTTTAAACATTATACAGAGTAGCTGGGGCTTTAACACAAGCCGTCTGAAAATTATTTAACAATACAATTAATTAATTTAGTCTTACGATTGAATTCTGTGCACTCTTTATATAAAATTGGCAACTGAAATTTGGGTCTGCTAAGTGATTGTTAAGGGGAGGTTCTAGTCAAATCGACCAAATAAAATTATTTTGTTTTATTGCTTTATTTTCATCCTTACGGTCTTAAAAATGTGTAGGCAAAAGGATATTTCCGTATCTAATTGATTTTACGAGTTATAGCCTATAGTCGAGAGAGCGCGTCGGCCGAAAAACAGATAGAAGCGCGCGCTCGTCAAACTTTAAACGCGTTTTTCTCGAAACACCTTTTTTTGCGCGCGGGGCGTGATTCCGCTTCAACGACTACACCGATTTCGACGTTTGGTGGCTCTAATTAAAGCTTATTCAATTTAGGGGGCCTTCAGGAACCGTTTTTTTAGTACTGTTTTTTTTAACGTGAAAACAAATAAAACAAGGCAAAAAAGGTGTTTTTCCTAAAAAGGGTCTCCATTTTTTTTAAAAAGTGTTTTATAAAAATCGGAAAATCATAAGGCCCCCAAATTTCATCTACTTTATGGTTATATTTAAGGTTAAAAAAATGCCACAAAAGTTTTTTAAAAACAAGAAAGAAAGTCGGTGAAGCCCGACTATAACATACTCTGTACCAAGAAATTTTGTCTTTTGATCATAACTCGAAAACCGTTCATCCGATCTTCTTCATTCCTTTGGCAGATCGATAATTTATTCTAATAACTAAATATGTCCAGAAGGAACAAGCCATCTATCTTCAAAACTGTGGGAGATATGACGTTTTTTCTAAATTTCGGGGGCGGGAGGGGGCGTGGCCAAAATTGAAAATAAACTTGATCTGCCTGCAGACATAAGAAGCATATGTCCCATACACGTCAAACCTCTATCTCTTACCATCTCTGAGATCTGTGCGTTCATACGGGCAGACAGACGGACAGACGGACGGACGGACAGACGGACAGACGGACATGGCTATATCGACTCGGCTATTGATGCTGATCAAGAATATATATACTTTATGGGGTCGGAGATGCTTCCTTCTGGATGTTACATACTTTTGCACAAACTTATAATACTCTATGTACCTACGGTACAGAGTATAAAAATACGTATGTACTCTCTAAAAAAAATCATGAAATTACGCACATTTTCGGGCCTCTGGACTAGAACCACCCCTTAAGCGAGGGGGTGCATGGCCAATTATAAATGCAATTCATAATGTAACTTGTTTGTGGAAGCCGCCAAACTGTCACCAAATTCACCCCACAAACGATCGCCAAACTCCTTTTTATACCCGTTACTTGTAGAGTAAAAAGTAGAGCTGGCAAAAAATCGATGTTCATGGCATCGATTTTTTGCCAACATTTTTAGGAAAACATCGATTAAAATCGATTAAAATCGATTTTTTTAATTTGTCTCAAGTAAATACTTAGGGCATATATTTCATCTTCTAGATGGCACTATCTGCCACATAAACTAGCAAATAACAATGTAAGAGCTATATAGATGAAAAATCGGCCCTTATAAGAATAAAAATATATATATTTGAAACCATATAACCCAAATTTATTTTCCATTTAACATTTATAACCTAAATTATATCACTTCATGTAATATTCTTAATAATGCGATTCTTTTCAGAAAGATTTATTTTCCATTTAACGTTTATAACTTTAATTATATCACTTCATGTAATACTCTTAATGATGAGATTCTTTTCACAATAACAGAATGAAATTACTCCTCCAGCCACTGGATCCCATTAGTTAACAGGAGCATATCGACGTTATTTGGTTTTAAAAAGGCACGCCTGTCCGAGATTATGTTTCTAGAATATTTTTCCATCTTCCTCCCTCGCACTCTCCACCAACACCAATATTAGTTATCCTAAAACAGAATAGTAAATGAATTTGATCCATTGTAGTTTTTTACAATTTTGTTCTTACCCTTAGACGCTGTGTTTCGCCGCTAAAAATAGTGATGGAACTTTATCGATCTTAATCGATTCTCAAAAAAAATATCGATGTTTCTCACGCAGGATAAAAATCGATACATCGATTCGAGAATCGATTTTTTTGCCAGCTCTAGTAAAAAGGGTATACTAAAGTCGTGCAAATGTATGTAACAGGCAGAAGGAAGCATCTCCGATATCATAAAGTATATATATTCTTCATCAGCATCAACAGCCGAGTCGATATAGCCATGTCCGTCTGTCCGTCCGTCCGTCCGTCCGTCCGTCCGTCTGTATGAACACCTAGATCTCAGAGACTAGAAGAGCTAGAGCAACCAAATTTTATACGTAAGCTAGTATTGTCTGTAGGCAGATCAAGTTTGTTTCAAATTTTGGCCACGCCCCCTCCCGCCACCGCAATAAAAAATATTGAATAACTCCCACAATTTTTATGATATCGAGCTCAAATTAGTCTATGTGGCCAATATCTACAATCTCACAAATTTTCAAAAGGATCGGAAAATAAATGGCTGAGTTCAAAAAATGTTGCATACTTATCCGAGCTGAGCTGAGTAACGGGTATTTCGAAGTCGGGCAGGGCCGACTTTAACTTACGCTCTCGTTTTGATAAGAGAGTTGAGGAACACGATGAAATGCTTGCAGGGAGCCAATTTGGCCAAGATTCAGGTAAACTATCCTCTCAAATTTGCGCTTTAAGTTTAAATTTTCAGAGTCAATCATTTGACACTTAATTTGCAATTAACTTAATTTTTTTTAATTTCTACATGGCCAAATCAAAGTTCATTGAACATTTTCAATCTTTTTATGCCACTCACCTGGAAACTGATTATATGGCAATAAAAAAGAGCATTATAAATTTAATTACCCAATGTTCAATATGACGACATGCAACAAAAACAGTTTTAATTAACTGACAAAAAATGTGAGGTTGTTTATTTGAAAGCGCACTGGCAAGGCAAGTGACATAAGAGGGTTGGTATAAGAGACGACCGAAGGCCGAAAGTATTCGCAACGTAACACTGCATATAACCAGGGCATAAGACCAGCCAATCATTCTTATACCCTGTACCAAATGTGCATAGGTATAATTAAGCTAACTGACTAAAGGATCGACTTAAACACACAGAACAAAATATTGAATCAGAAAAACAACGAATATATAATTTGTATCATTTTAGTTGCCGCCTGATCTCGGGTTTGATCTCAAGGCCCTAAATATTTTAGCACATAGAAAAGATTACTCTAATTTGCTTTCGCGAGTTGCCTACACTAGCCAAGCTTAAAACCAGACGGTTTGTAAACCAGCTAAAAGAATGATATCGCTCGAAGCTCTGCAACACCGAGAAAATTTGTACTCGACTTGACAAATCGCTGGAATCGCAAGTGAATTCTGTGGCACCAGTGTTAATCTATTTCCAACCACAACAGATGTTGTAACTGTGTGTTTGCATTAAACGCCAACTCAGGGTGATCAAGAAAACCAGGGTATGAGGTGTTGCTACCTGCTGCCTCTAGTTTGACAATTTATTGTTTCCGCTTATAGGTATTTTTGAGTGTTGCGCTGTGTAATCAAGTACTCATCAAACTGGGTTACAAATTTTTACATAATTTTAGTTAAACCGTAATATAAGCTGCAGCAATATTTGGTGAAATGTGAAATTGGGATGTGAAGGGTATTTTGGACATGGGACACTCAGCTGCAGCTCCCTTGTTTAATTATCTGGCACACACGCGCCAAAAAGAAAGGACATAAATGGCTGGGTGAAGCAAATGTAGCACATGCTCAGTCAATAAAATCTAGAATAAAATCCTGATTCAAGCGAAGAGCTATTTGAGGCCTTAAGAGCTTGAGTGTGTACGCTTTGTTGAATGCTATTAGACCACGAAGCAAGCCAAACTCAACTGAAGCTAGCTAAATCTTGGAGACAACTTGATCCAAGGTTTAAAAGTCTCATTTTATTGGGTAGGGCCACAAAAAAAGAAATTTGGCCACAGGTGTTATTACTTAATACCAAAAATTATTCTACTTCCTCATTTCAATGGTCGTTTTTCTACCCTTGGATGGGCCAAATGAGCCATGTGTGCCAGGCCATTGAACCGAGTCACTTAGATTCACAAATAATTCTCATAATTTAATTCAACTCAAAAAAAATAAGAAATGTTGCCTTTGTTGTTGCTTCAGCAGCTTGGGAATAATTTCCTGGGATCCGATTGCAAATGGAAATGCATAGAAAAGCCATAAAATACACACTGAAGCAAACAGTGTAAATGGGCAAAAACACGCTGGTCCCCTGGACTTGGAACTTGCAACTTGGACTCGGCTGGTGCTGGGCTGGCTGGGGTCAGATAAGTGCAAAATTATGTACCTAAAGGAAAAGCGGGCACAAGTTTTTCAATCGAATTTCGTTGTTTATGCCTTCAGTTTCCAGTTTTTGTCCCCATTTCCGTGTGCTGCTTTGTTTTATGCGTTTTGACCAGAAGGAGCAAAAAGAAGAAATGCCCGACCATAAATATGAATTTATTACGCATACGGCATGTAGGCCGGTGGCAAAACTAGTTGTCAACCCTTGAATTTGGTTAAAAGGGACACTTGTTAGTGGAACTAGCCATAAATTCCAGTAAATAGAATCCAGTTGCACACATTCTTTTGAAGAACAAAGTGGAAAAACGCATTGATGTCTGAAATTGTTTCCATTTTGTGCATGCAAATCTGTGGCTCCTTATGCCTGAATGAGTTTTAAGGGTAAGCGAATAAGCACCAGTCCTGATCAATGATGGATTAATTGATTGTCTATGCCAGCAGGATGGAACAATGCTTGAGATTTATGACGGGGGCCAGAAGGACAGGAGTTGAAGTGGAAGATGTCGTCGCTTTGAAGCCCCAATGAATTCATTACTTACCGCTTATTCATTAGGTTCTGCTCAAATTCTTTTCCCGTGTACTTTTCCCACAACTTGCGGCCATAAGTTACTGGTTTTCTTACTTTTCTTTTAATATATTCGTATGGCCAAAGAAAGTTCTGCCTGCTGCCCGGCACAGTCCTCTCCTGTTCTGCCTGTCAACTAGTTTTCCTTTTCAGCACAAGGCAGTAAAAAATTCACTTACAAAACACTTATCCTGACACCTAGCCACGCCCACTCAGACACACGCACACACACTGACGCCCATCCGTGCGCACAGAAACTTGTGCATTGCAGCAGAAACTTCATCAAATCCAAGCTAATCACACTTTGATTTGCATTTTGTAACCTAGAGAGGCGAACTTCTCAAGCAAAAAGCGCATCGCCACCACACACAGTTAGAAGGAGCATAGCACTTAACTCTAAGCGTTGCCTCGACATTGATGAATGAAGTCCACCTCACCCCTCGACCTCCTGCGTCCTGCAGCTCGCTAGTAATTATGCTAATGAGATGCCCCAAGTAAGGAAAAGGAAATAAACTTGGCTGCTTTTGCCACTTGAGTTAAATGCCATTAATTATATTTTTTTAGCCACTAAGCCTTTCTAGAGCTAATTAATACGTTTTGAAAGAAATGCATTTAGCTGATCGATTATAGATGGCAAAATTTAATTCAAAAGCCTGCTGATGATTGAACCGGAAAAAAGCTAGATATAGCAACACCTACAAGCAGATTGTAAAATAATAGCAACTGTAAGAGCTGTCGATACACAGTTTTTTTTTTGTATAATTCTCGAGCTGGCTTCGGTTTAGTTCCATCAGTTCTTAATTATAAGACTTGTTAGTAGATGGCCAAAATTTGGTAATCACTTAGAAAATTAGATCCAATTTGGAATGTATATTTCAGCTTTCTTTTTATGACACTAAAACATCCGTTTTGTATACCCTTTGAATGATTTTCAGCTCCGTTTGATGAGAACTTAATAATAATATAACATTAAATAGATATTTTAATATCAAAAATAGAGGGAAGTTAACTTCGGATCGGCCTTCTATGCGTTAGAAACGTCTGGACAATTTCAATATACCCTCTACAGGGGAATGAAAAATGAATATTATATTCATTCCAAATGGATTAAGAAATCAACCATTTTTTTAATATCCTTTTTCCTCTGTCCACAAATTTCATACTTTGGTTTATGTATCTTTGAAAATTTGTTTGGAGGTGATGGGATGAAATAAAACTCTTGTGTTTTGCCGGATGAACGATAGTCAAGTTATAGGGACAACAAATATTTATGCTCGGCAGCACCTCTACACTTTGTGTGATAAATACCAGTCTTGTTAGCACGCGGTATGCTTAAGTCTTACTTCCTTGCTTGATTTTGTGTAGGGTTGAAAATGAGTTTGAAGCCAATCGAAAGAAAATTTAAAATTAAATCCACCATTACAAAAAAGTTTAAGTCTCTAATACCGGAATTTGGTTCATTTAAAAACAGGGATGCAAACCACTCGAATAAAATGTACTGGTTTGGTTCATTGGTTCACACAGGTGCTGAATCACCGGTTCGGTTGATTACATGGTTTTTGGAGCAAACTGAGCCGCGTTTTCGGTTCAGTTCAGCGGTTCATAAAGGCGTAAGTATTATGAAATTTTATGATTACTGTAGTAGTCTGACTTTCACATACTGTGGAAATTAAATTCCTATAAACCATTTGAATATCTTTAAAATTCTTCGAAGAATGTCCAAAGTTTGTGATGTCGGACTTGCAGGGTTCGTGTATAAGTTTCCAGAGGAATGTCAGAGAATTTCGGCTACAAAACAATAACTACCATGCATCTTACACACCGTATTTATCATACTATATAAGAAAAATCTCTGATTTATAAGATTAAATTAAGTTAAAGAAGTACTCCAGATAATTGAAAAAATGGTCCACTAGAGGCCGACAAATCAATTATGAACTTTCAACAAAAGAATCCATATTGATGACAGGTATATTAAGAGATTGGTGGGCAATCGCAAAAGACTTTCAGGATTACATGTTGTAATGCAATTTGTATCAAGAAATCCTTAAAGGTTATATTGAACCGACATCGCTAAGGATGTCGTATAAAAATTATCTCAAAACAACGATTCAAATTCAAAAATTAATTAGTATCATTGGCTAGAGATAAGCGACGATAAGCGAAACTGAACCGAAACGAACCGTGTTCTTTGTGGTTTTCGGCTCGGTTCACCATTGCTGAAAGGAAGCCGATTCGGCTCACCAGCTGGAATAAGCGGTTCAGTTCGGTTTAGAACCTGCTTAAAATTTACGTTATATCCTTGCAAAGGGAATGATAATTTTTGATTTATATTGCTTGGGTTTATATGTGAAGTGTCTTCAATTTGCTAAGCTACTAGAAGAGATGACAAACGTTAAGAGATTTGAAAGCGACTGCTTAAGGCCAATTTTATATGATGCGTACGTTTTGTTTTTCTGAATAATCTAGTAGTTGGCCTTATTCCTGTCACGTTACATCTAAAATTCTCATCTCTAGTTAAACATTTTTTCGACCCATGGCTGAAGACTTTCAAAATTTTAATCTTACCTATTCCCTGTTTTCTTATGTGCAGTCTTAAAAAAAGTATAAAGCTACTCGCTCAGAAACTAAACTGTCGCCCAAGCGATCTATCCTACCGACTTTCTATCCAAAGAAGTGAAATTTCCGGAAGATTGGCTGTTAGTCTAGTGTATAATGTTAAAATTCATATTTTATTTTTGATTTTTGAAAACGAGTTTGATTCTGATCGGATAAAAAACAAAGAAAGTTTCGTAAAACAGTTTTTCTCCCATTGTCCGACTTTGTTGGAGAATTTCCAAAATTTTAGTTAAAATACTTTTCATATTTTTGCATGTGCAGTTTTAAAAATGAATTAGGAGCGAATCAGATGAAAAATTTTAAGATTACAATCAACAGTTTCACATATTTCACGACTTTGGGATCAGATAATCCAAAAGTCTGAAGTCAAGACATTCAGATATAAAGGCATACTTAGATAATGCCAATGGTTCTAACAGGCAGATGGAATAGTCTCCGGTAGTCAGCTGAGTGAACACCCATATCAGGAATAGAAGTGCTGTAGCAACCAAATTTTGTATGTAGGCTCCAATTGACTCTGCCGAGTTTATGATTTTTCAATTTTTATTTAGTCGATTTCAACCTTTAATCTTTATTTTAAGCGTTAATAAATGGATTTAATGAGATTTGAGTCCATAAAGTCAAATGCTTACCAAATCTTTCGGATTTTCATTACAAAAAGATTCAGTATTTCAATTCAGTATATTTTATCTTTATTCCCACATTTCGATTCTTTGATGTATACTTTGAATGGCTAACTAGAACTCCGTATGTTCATAGCCGCCATTATCATAGATTTCCATACTATTGCTAGTACTGAAGCTCACATTTTTCAACGCCAATGGGGGACGTTTTCCGTTTCTTGGCGTGGGTGTACCATCTGGTGTAGCTGCTGCATTTACTTTCGCCTCCGAGCGTCGCATTTGAAATAGTTTCATGGATTTGCGATTCAAGGCAAGGTTCTTGAGGTTCAAATCATCTTCACCAAAAAAACGACGCTGAAAATTCATCACCAAATTGCTGTAGTCACTGTGCTGCTTGTTCCTATTCTCAAGCAACTTAAAGATGGTCGGTCGTCTAACCAAACTTTCACGATTTTCACAATCCTGATCCAGCATTAGCTCATCATAATGATGTTCATCTTCATCACCATCGCCCGGTCTTTTGGGATGTTGCAAACGACGGGCTATATTCACAGCGCTTCCTTTCAACTCCAGGGCTGCGTCTTCATCACTGAATTGTCCACCAGAGCGGAACCAATCCACTCGAGTGGTGGCCAACAATTGTGACATAGTGGCAAATCGATGGAAAAACATGGCCACAAATTGTATTATTAGAATAAAACCAAAAAATATGACAAAACATAGACCAATGGGATCCAATTCCTTATACTGACGATAGATGCCCACTTGAAGGTTATCACGATCGAAGGAAACAAAATCTTTGGGATCTATGGGCCACTTCAAATGCAAATATTCCTTCTTCAGTTGCAGAAGAAAGACGATCAGCACAAATATGGCATTGATCATGACAAAGGCGAAAGATATCATATTACGCAGATCCTTTAATCCATCGGACATAGATTGCTTTTGCTCTTTACTCAATTCCAAAGGTTTTAGATATTCTTTGATTAAGTCTCTCCAAAAACGTTGCTCCAGTAGAGAAATTTCACCCAGCTCCGAGTTGATGAGTAAAGGATCATTAAGCCAGCCGGGTAGATAGTTTTCTGAATTATGCGATAAGTCCTGGGCATCATCATCATCATCTTTTATGATGGGAGCCTCTCTGGTACCCCAAGAGACATCGTTCATATTGAAAACGGAATAGATCATCAGAAGCATATACATGGAGGGTATGGTTATATAGTAAATGATGCCACAAATCAAAGCTAAAAACTCTTGGGGATGCATCAGACCTGGAAAGAAATAAAAGTATAGTTAACGGCAGGGCAACAAATATAAATATAATGCCAGAGAGTATAGGAAGAGGCCTCATTACTTCACTGATGATGACAAATCTGTTCAACGATACATGTTGATGAAATCAACACGTAAAAGAATTCTCGCTACGAATAGAGAGCACTTGCGAATTGATTTGATTTGATGAATCATGCATTGTTGTTAGGGAGCAAAAGTATGGTGGTGCTGCGTTTTTTTGCATGCAGTAACTTTCTTATCACTGCAGGTGACTACTTTGAAGTCAATTTCCCCCGCTATTGGGCAATTTTATTCAAATTTTTCGCCAGAAAATTGCAGGGAACATTTAATAGCATTAATAAAACCATAACATAAAGATTTAATTCGTTGACAGTGTCGATATCGGGTGAAGCAGCTATTGAGAAAACCAATTGACTTAACCGCTGGTCATCTCGAGCCACAATGTTGATCGGTGGCTAGCCAGCCGGAAGATATTAAGGCTTAGCCCAATATTCCTGGTTATCGTTCAGAAGGCAGCTATTAGATATAGTATTCCCATTTCCCCAAAATTTTCCAAATCTTAAACTTAATTTATTAATTAAGTTAAACGGACGGACTTGGCTATATCGACTCGGCTGTTGATGCTGATCAAGAATATATATAGTTTATGGGGTCGGAGATGCTTCCCTCTGGATGTTACATACTTTTGCACAAACTTATAATACTCTATGTACCTTCGGTACAGAGTATAAAAATATATCAAAAAGCCCCGGATCGTATCATTTTTATAACCTTGCAGAGGGTATATTGAAATATTCCAGATGTTTGTAACGCATAGAAGGAAGCACTTCCAACCACATAAAGTATATATATTCTTGATCAGCATCACGAGCTGAGTCGATATAGCCATGTCCGTCTGTCCGTCTGTTTCTATGCTATCTCCTCTGTCAATTTTAAAGCTATCGCCACCAAACTTTGCACGAAGTCTTCTGGTACAAAAACGCTGCACATTTGTCGGAACCGGGCGGATCGGATGACTATAACATAAAGCTGCCATAGGAATCGGTCGAAGAACTAGTTCTAGTGAGAAAAACTTTTTTGTTTTTAATGCAAACGTCTCCAGACTTCGTATTTACTAACTTTTAATGCTTCTCCACAATTCTGCAAAGTTTGGTCGAAATCGGACATCTATATAGTATAGCTGCCATAGAAAATTAATTTTAGAAAAACAGTCTTAGTAGGAAAAACTTTTTTGTTTTCAATGTAAGCCTCTTTAAAATTGTTATATATTTATTTTATAAGCTTGCACACAATTCTTCAAAGTTTTGTCAAAATCGGATGACAATAGGTGATGATCGGTCGAAAAACTAGTTTTAGTTGAAAAACTGTTTTGTTTTCAAAGAAAACGCCTCCAAACTTTGTATTTCTTAGTTTTCTATACTTTTCCATGATGCCACTAAGTTTGATCGAAATCGGACATCTACATAGTACAGGGTGTGCCATATAAAGTGTCGGTATGGCAACACAAAAGTTCATACAAAAGTTGAGTCAGAAAAGTAGTCTTATTGAGAAAAACTTGTTAGTTTTCAGTGGATATGTCCTTCGAATTAGTTCGAAAACGTGCTGCAAGGGTATACAAACTTCGGCCAAGCCGATGTTTATTTTCCTCTGTTTTTTTTCTGTTTGCTATTCACTTCATACTTAATTACAATTTTTGAATTTATAACGACAAAACTACAAGGCATGAGAAGCATTTTCATGGCTACTCTCTTCACAACTGGTGCCAATAGCTGGCGAGTGTGACTGGGTGTGTAAGTTTAGATCTACCGAGGGGGAATCGAAATCCGCGGCCTCGTGCACAGCAGTCACACACACAACCAGCTGTACCACGCCCACCTCCTATTTAAGCGTATATACAAAATAAAGAATAGGCTTCATTTATATAATGTGCCGTACTCACCACAACTGCATTTAGCATTTTCGCATTTTGGCCAAAATGTACATTTTTCCCCATACATATGTAGTAGGCCACTTAAGATGGCAGAAAAGTACATTTTACAAAAATGTAGTCGCATTACTCGTTATGTATTCGATTGTTCGTTAGATTCTATTCGACTGTGGACTATTTTTAGTCGATAAACATGGTGCCCATCACTATTAACAAAATACCAAAACAACTGAATTTGATGCGGACAAGATGTACTTGGGTCAAACATTGCACCAAATAACTGGGGGAATCCTAACTTGTGGAATCCCTGCACGCACTCAACAACCTTCTCCTGTGTCATGTAGTTTGGTGGCCAAAACTCATCTGCCAACTGGATGATGACTTCTCGGCAGAAGTCGTTCAAAATTGTTTTTGAAATACCGAACAGTCTTCCACCTTTTCGGTATTCTGCGGGGAAGCCCAATATAACGCAATTGCAATCCTTTTGTCCGGTAGTACAGCCACTCGAAATGGTGTGTCTTTCATTGCCAGCCTATGCCACCGAGTCACCACACCTCTCTTTGAAGAACTCGCTTGTGTTTTGGGGTACATCCTTTTCCCACAAAATCTATGTATGTCCGGACACTGCGGGATGAATTCCGGTGATGGTTTTCCATGAGCACGCTGGAATATGTGGACATGGAAGCACTCCAGACTCTCGCCAACATTAAATATTTTGTGTCAATCATCGAAATAATGTCCAATTGATTATCCATTCTCAATTTGTATTTTTCACTGACAGTTTGTTAATTGTCAACAAAGAACAGATGTTCGGAAAATGCAAATGCAGAAGCAACACAATGAGGACCGCAAACTACATTTTCAGAGATGGCGATAACTTTTTGAAAATGTGCTTCAGTGACGAAGGCATATTAACTTACAGAGCAGTAACATTAATGTAAACATTAAGTTAGGAAACAGCGCATGCAGCTCTTTTGGAGATGATTGATTTAGCAATATAAACTTTAGGAAAGCTGATACAGGATGGTCCATCGAGTGTTCGGAACTTGAACCATTCATAATTTAATTTTTAAAACGTCAAACGTCATTCGGACAGCGACTAATGTTTAGTAAAAACTTTGACATTTACGAAATGAGTGGCTATTTGCTTGAAGAAAGTTGGGAAATATTAAAAACATATTTCGAAAATGATGAGTCCTCGACTCAAACTGTCGGAAATTTGAAAAAAAAAAACATTAAACCAAAAAAAAAATGTTCCGAAAACTCAATTTGTGGATAAATTCGTGAAGCAAGTTCGTGAAACTAGAATGTTGTTGGATAAACCAACCCGTGTACGTACTCGACCGGTGCGCTCTACCGAAAACATTGCTGCGGCTTCTGAATAGGTGCGTGAACAACCATCGACGTCAACTCGCCATCGATCTCAACAATCGGACATTTCACGCACTTCTTTGATGCAAATTTTGCATAATGACTTTGCCATGAAGCCATACACAGTTTAATTGGTACAGCAACTAAATCCAAAAGGGCACTGACAATCCGCATATCGTCGTCGAGAAGCCACCTGCTTGGTGGGGATTTTGGTCTCGAGGCATCATTGGTCCATTTTTCTTTGAAAATGGAGAAGAAGCCACCGTGACCGTGAATGGTGAGCGCTACCGCGCAATGTTCTCAAAAATTGGGTGGATCGAATGGGCTACTGCCAAGTCAGCCGTGGTGGTCATTTGACAGAAATTGTTTTTCATAAATAAATGACATGAACCAACCTTTCCAAAAAATGTTCAACCTTTGCAAAAATTTCTTTTTATAGCTAAATTTAATTCTAAAATGGACACCCCTGTAGAACTAGTGTAAAGAAGTCAAGAATAATAAATTGGTTGTTGAGTCGTCAACGAATGAATTTCGGACTCATTATTATATGCCAAATACAAAGATACCTTTTTAGTGAGATTACAAATTATACCTTTATCATCCAGGTCTCAACTTAGTTCAATTTCTAGTGATGATCTGATGATGATCCACCCTCGTAAGACTCACCTGCAATGGTTATCTGCACGGCTACCAGTAGAAAGAATAGCGAGGCTGGCGCCAAGGGTCCGTCTTCCAGCATCTGAACTATAATGCCAATTAAAACAGCCATCATTACCAGGCAATACAGTGAACTGATCACAAAAGCTATCAATAACTGAAACTTCTGTTTCAGGTACACACAGCTCAGAATGAAAAAGAGGATGGGGAAGAAGTTCCAGAGAAAAGCCGTCCATATATCAATATTAAATACAGCCACCAAAGCTCCCACCATCATTAGGAAAATGGTGCCCGGTCCCAGGACGGTGCCTATCATCAGCATACCCTGATACATAATATACAAGGTGGATATGGAGTTGTTTTTCTTCACCACCGTCTCCGCATCGTTCAGTATATCGAATATGTTGGCCATGGTTGAGGGTACCCAACGTCTACGTTGATTATAGAACTCATTAAAGTACTCCGGCGAGTGGGTGTAAGCATCAGAGGCAGCGCAATATTCCACTCTCGAGCCCTGCTTCAGCAGCAGGGTGCACAGCCAACGATCCTCGCCCTGATCATACTGCACCATGTTCATAGGTTCGGCACTCACCGTCGTATAGCGCTTCATCACATTGTTCTCCATCAAGGCACTGGCCCGGAACAGACTGAAGCAGCCCGGACTGCACAGAACGCAGCCAATCACATGTTCGGTGGCCTTTTGCAGCCAATGTCCTATGGCATATTCAAAGCGTTGATACCACACCATGGGACCACGTCCCACCGGATGAATGCGTCCACAGGCGGCACCCAACTCATCCACCGCCTTCATGCGATCTATGAGCAATTGCACGGCTCGTGGTTGAAAGTCTATGTCACCATCCAGGGCCAGTATGAACGTATTCTCCGCTATCACGGCCTTGCGTATTGGCGATAGCTGCTCCGTTTCCATTATACGATAACCCAGCAGATAGTACATGTACATCACCTGAGACCAACGTTTCTTGTGGCGAATCTTGTCCTTGTTCTTCAGATGAGCCACCATTTTGGTGCGTCCTGGCAGAGTCCACACCAGGCGCCCGCCATAGGGTGTTTCTATTTTCAGAGGTGGCTTGATTCTGATATTCACTCCGTAGACCTCAAAGGCCGCCTTATCCAGGGTGCGTGTTAGCGTCTTCACATACTCATTGAATGGGGGATTTCGCTTATTCTGACAGTGGCGTTCATCCAGCACAAAAGCGTCGTCGAAGAAAATGTTGGCTGTGTGTGTTAGAATAAAAATGGGAATTCCCAGACAGAGATTAGTTACAGTCGTAAACTTGTCAGAGACAATTCGTTGGCTTGATGCCATTTTGGCAACAAAAAAAAGGACCGAGAAAATGTAGCTGGCCAAAGGCTATAAATAGAAAAAAGCCCAGTTGCGGTTGCATCTGCATTTATGGGCTTGCATAAATTTCTAATTTGACAGCATATTTTAAGATTTATGTAATCTTTACACTGAATGTTTAAAGCCAAACAAGCAAGTGATATCGAAACGCGTATCAAATACCCTGCGCCTGCCTTAGTTTGTACATTCTTTCAGGTACTTAAATGGATGATGGAGATGAGAGCTTCTTTAGTAAAGCTGAACTTGCTTTTTTTGATACAGTTCAACAACAAATCTGTATGAAAAGTAGCCTTTGGCAATTAACTAAGATGATAGTCAGTCTGTTAAGTCCGTTCTTGATTGTTCTGTTTATTGATGATATAGAAAACGCGTAAAACATCTGATGTAAGCAGGTGATGGCAAATGCTCTGCAACATATGCTGGACGAACTGTACGCATACTGCTGCCTTTGGGGTCTGGAAATCTATACGGAAAAAACTAAAATCATGGTCGTAAAAGACAACAGGGGTCGCTTCGCTGCAAATGAGAAATGGCACATGAATTCAGCAACAATAGAACGGGTTACCTCCTTTAAATATTTGGGTATTTGTCTGTCCCCTAACAAGTCGCCGAACGAGCACATCCTGTCAAAAATTGGAGACTCTATCAGAGCGCTGTATAGTACATGGAGTACGCTTTTGGAGAAACAACTGGTACACGCTGTACTTATTTATTAAAGAAGCTTCTGCTTATAGGCAGCGCATTATATCGGAAAACTTTAAAACTGTTATTAAATAACTCAAAAGTTTATAAAAAGGCTGTCGGCTACAAGCCGTAGCTATATTTTTGTATTTTTATATTATTTTTATTTCGAATAATTGTAAGCGAATTGCTAAAGTGCACTGAAGACCCATAAACGAAAAAAAATGAGATAATAAACAACTACTACTACTAGTCAGTCAAATGGGAGCCCACTATTGCTATAATTACACTAGTTTACAGCGAACAAAAAAAGTGGAAAAGTGTATTATAATTTTGCCCACAAAGTGGCAACGCAAGGAAGGAACCATCTCCGACCAAATGAAGAATGTCTGTGTATTACGCGATCTAGTCCGAAAGATTTGAAGCTATTTAGCTAAAACTTTGGACTGAGGTTTTTTTAAGCCACTCACTACTTATATGTCGGAACCGAGCGGATCGGATGGTTCCTTCTATTAGCTGCCATAGCAAAGATCTGTTTCTAGTGCAAATATTTAACTTAACTCAACTTTCGGCACAAACGAAGCTAGCTTAGTTTTCTCGTTTTTCAATTTACCTCTCTCGATTTCGAACGCAAGACCCAGGGTTCTGCGCAAACATAGTCGACATCTCAACGCAGACGACTATAGACGTCACGCGTGACAGTACGACAAAACACTGTAAAGAATTGAAACACAGAACATAACTCCTAAGCATTGCACGCAGTCTTTTGGTACAAATACGCTGCACATTTGGTCGGAACCGGCCGGATCGGATGACTATAACATATAGCTGCCATAGGAACGATCGGTCAAAAAACTAGTTCTAGTGAGAAAAACTAGTCATACTGGCGTCCCTTGATTGGCTAGCTCATAGTGTATATTTAACGAAAGAAAAACGAAAGATATAACTCATACGCAGAGTTGCCTTTCAACTTTATATAATTTTGTAGTTGGCGTTGATTTCTAACCAAATGTGTTCGTACTTTAAAAAGGATACTGCGACTTAAACTTTAGTTGGGAAAGCATAAAACGATTTTGGGGAAATTTGTATCTTTAAGATAATTGTAAAAAACCGCTGAACAAATACTGAAGTGGAACATTGTTAACTCATAACCTCCATGTTTTAGGGCTACGTTCTAACATCTGATGCATGCGGCTTTTTGTTCGTTGTCCATTTTTGTTCAAAATTTAAAAATTTGATTATCCAAATCGAAATTGCTTGCAATACTTTCCAAAATTGACAACTCGACCCATGTAGCACACATCTCATTGTTAAAATTATGATGGAGATTATGAGGCGTATGGGTTATTTTTAGAGCAAAAATAATAATAATGTCTTTTGTAATTTTTTTTGTTTTTAATTTTACTATCTATAATGCAAAGGAAATCAATTAAGGGGGCGCCATTTCTAAATTTCCATTTTGGCCTTAAAAAGAGCACCCTAATGGGCACGATATTCGAACTGCGTTTATGTTTTATGCCAGTTTTAGAGAGAATTTTTATTTGTGAGGAACAAGAGGTGTTTTTCGGTGAAAGTCGGATTAAATTGTGAACCAAAATTCACGAACAAAATATTTTACATAGAAGTAAGCTTTGACTGGGTTTTCATTTTACAGAAGCCTAAAACAACTAGGAACTTTCATGCTTGATAATGATGCATTACAGCACCTTAATGAAGTTAATGATTTTGGGGTAGTTCTTGGCCATCAACTTAAATTTACCTCCTATGTAACTGCTACTGTTAATAAGGCCAGAAGTGTTCTTGGGTTTATTCAGCGGTGGTCTAAGGAATTTGATGATCCCTACACTATCAAAATTCTTTACACTTCTCTTGTCCGTCCTATTCTTGAGTATGGATCATGTGTCCGATCCATCAAGATAGAATTGAATCTGTGCAAAAGCAAGAACTGGAATCCGTAGGTCCGTTTACCATCTTACTCTAGTAGACTACTTTACTTCAACTCGGTGCTTTCTCTTCCTGCTTTAAAAACTTATATTTTGACATATCTAGCCCGTAGTTAACATTATTTTATATTTTCCTTTCGGCTTTCGTGTCGCACGTTGGCGGCTGCGCCCCTCGGTCGGTCTGGCGGGAGGTGGGCTGCTCTTTTGCAATTTCCGGAAAAACAGCGGACATGGACAACTATTTTAACCAAATCAAGTCAGGAGATGATAAGAAATTATTTATTTAATTATTAGGAAAATGGTACTAGATTTTAGGCCTAGAAGAACCTACAATTTGTTGCCTAATTTCTTAGGTTATTGTCCACTTTTGAGCTGTTTAAGAAAAAATTACTTAAATACTTCAATTATGGTCCATATATGAATTTTAGACTGATAAGAAAGATATATAATATTTCTTGAGCTCAGCCGATTTGTGCTCAAACTAAAGCCAAATTAAAACGAAAACCTAAGCAAACATTTTGTTGTCACTTGACACATTTACATACTTTCCAGTTCGTAGTATTCGTCATCCACTTTGCCTCCGTTCAAATGGGTTTTCGCCATTCGCCGAGCGCATTGATCTTCATCCAAGCGTATAATTGATTTGAGAAACTCCATCATTTCCTCCTCGGTTTCATGCCACATTGTGGCACAGACAATCAACTGGGGTATTTTGTCCTCCTCCTGTATGCCCCGACTGACGTTGAGGTCTGAAGCCAGAGCCAGGCCTGGATCACGGGATGTGGTTAGGTCGCTCTGTGTGATAAAGGAGAACAGAATCAATGCAGGTGGCGTGAAAGTAGTTTTGGTGCACGGCTGCAGCTTCATCTAAAAGCAAGGCCAAATTGTACACAATGTTTAAAGCTAGAGAAACCTAACTCCTCGACCCGGCTATTACTCGTTAATTAGAAAGGTCGCGCACATTAATTCCTTCGCACAAACTATTTATGGTGTACATCTCTGTCTGTGCGTAATGCCACTGCGACCTTTTGCATACTTATCAAACAATGTCCTTCTAATTTATTCTTTTTAAAATCAACACAGGCCTAAATTTTAATTACTTCAATGTCTTTATTTGGCCCCTTTTCAGGCCCTAAAAATACACACACGCCGACACAATCACGGCCAAATTGCACCACTTTTAATTAAGTTTACACCCCGAGTAACCCACGCATTCAAAATTTCACTACCCAAACACGCACCCCGACACTTTCACACACACGAGACGCGACAGGAGAAACGCAAACATTTCCTGAACTTTGCAGTTTCCCCGTCATTTAACTTAATTACATTGCCTGACATTTGAAGCGCAAAACGCACAGCCAGCATGAACCGAAATAGTCAAAAAGTCCACCACACAGATGCGAGGAGTATATGGATGCGTAGGTGAAGTCTTGTCCTTTGCTCAAAACTTGTTTTGATGATCGATGTTTACGCCTGATTACAATAATTCATTAACATGAATTTAACTCCTTGGGCACAATCTGATTTGCTAATATGCATAATTAACACCCGTATACGTCCAGAGGCGGATGTGGATGGAGAAGTTAAGTTAAAGGCTGTTAAGGCGATTAAGGCCCAAAGCGGCTTTAGCAGAAACTATTTAATATGCCCCACACGGCCTTGAGCACTAAGTCCTAAGAACAGCAATTTTCGAAAGTGCTTTGGTTATGTCTAAACACACGTAAAACATTAAGACAAAACTTAAAATAGTTTACCATGAGCTCAAGTGTTGGCCAAAGAAAACTTTCAAAGTTGGAAATAAAGTTTGCTTTTGATTAAATTTACACAGATTATGATTAAAATAACTGATTCCCCTATAAAAAAGAAATACAAAACAATCCGAGAGCAGCATTTTGCGGCTGAAGCGATCTTTATGAAATGTCCACTGTAGATTCAAGTCGATCAGGAAAAAGTCATTGCTCTAAGGCCCGATTTCTCAAAGGTTCCGGTTAGCCAACCACCGGTCAGATTTGTTTGTCAAGATGACGAGCGGTTAAGTCATTTGCTTTTCTCAGCAGCAGTTTCGCCTGATATCGATAAAGGCCTATCGCTACTTCAGTGTGACCATACTGTTTGACTAAACGAACTAGTACACAGCTGACTCGGTTTGGTTTGTTTGTTTTTTAATGCGATTGGTTGTTGCTGGTCATTGTTTTTCGTAAAAGTTCACTAAAATTCGATGTTCTGCCTCTTCGAAAATCCATTTATTTATAAACATTTTGTGTTGCAGCAAATTATACAATAAACAAAGCAAGTGTGCGGCCTGCTGTTTGTTTATCTATAAAAATATCGATAATTTCATCGGGGCTGAGCTCGCGGTTAAAGTTGACCGGTGGATGAGCAGCGTTTAAGTTTGTTCCTCCGGTTACGCCGCATACATTATGAGACACTCAAATTCAGTTAAACTGACTGTCAAGTTGACCAACCGGACATTGAGAAATCGGGCCTGAATACTTAAAAAAAATACTCTTTTCCCATTTTCCGACCGATCGTTCGTATGGGAGCTATATGATATAGTCATCTGATTTGGCAGCTATTCCATATAGTTGTCCAATTTTAATAAAACTTGGCCAAATTATAAAAAAAAGACATAGAAACGTACGATTACAAAGTTTGGAGACGTTTCCATTGAAAAGAAAAAAGTTTTTCATACTAAAACTAGTTTTCTATGGGAGCTATGAGATGTAGTCATCCAATCCAATCCGGTTTCGACATATTAGTAGAGTGCAGCAAAAAAAAGACGCTGTGCAAAATTTCAGCTCGATAGCTTTAAAACTGAGAGCCTAGTTCGCGTAGAAACAGACAGACAGACAGACGGACAGACGGACGGACAAAGCTCAATCGACTCAGCTCGTCACCCTGATTAAGAATATTTATAGTTTATAGTTTAAATGACAGGTTAATCACCCAATACGACTTGCTCTTTACTTTGGTTTTTTGCCATTGCCTTACTTTTTTCCACTTAAAGTTCCAGTCAGACCTTTCTGAAACTTCAACTTGGGTATCTTAGATTCGGATCCAAACATCTTACTTCTACACTAAGACAGCTTCTTGTTAAGTTAAGAAAATTTGAATTTATATATCGAACAAAGAATATGCTAATCTTCTTTTCAGCATATTTCAAGAATAATTCTCTTGTTCCTTTTAAGCATATATATACGGGCTATACTTATGACTCATTTGGCGTGTCTTAAAAAATTAATATTGAATTAAACTTGAATTAAAATTAATTTCACTGATTGTTAATGTGTAGCAAATAAATCAGAAAATTGACAAATTAATTTATTTCATTTCAAACCTAATTGAATTGATTTTTTATACATTCACAAGAATTGAGCATTATTAATTTTAAAATGAAAAAATTCACTTTAAATCAATCTTTTACTCAGCAAAATGTTTCCTGAAAGCAAATTAAATGAAAATGAAGTTGCTTTTTGATAAATAATTATCACCCAACCATTCCCCGTTTTTTTCATTGCCTCAAAGCCTTTCTTGGCTCATTTGTAATAAAATATTTGTAACTGCAAAACGTAACTCACCTTAATGGCCAAATACTCTTCATTCCAGTCCACTATGCGTCTGTTCATCATGGCACACTGATCCACCAACAGTCCACAATACCAGGGACAGACGAACAACTTCTCGGTTTGGGCATTTTTATCATTTTTCGGCTGCCAGATGTGCAGGCATGTCCAAATCTGTGCCAGCCACCACAGAGGCCACGTCCACAGTGCATACTCCACACAGAGTTGACCCAACTCATCGAGATTCAGGGCCAACGGCCGCAGCGTCAGATAGTCGGGCACTAGGCCATGCAACGAGCATGCATCCGCAGCACGAAGCTGGGCCAGAAAAGTAACTAGGCCAATTGTAGCCGGTGTGGCTAGAATCAGGGGCAATGCATAGCTGAACTCTTGAATCTTAATTTTGCAAGCGAACTTGCCAAAAATGTGGCACAAATAGGCAGCTCCCACCTGCAGGACTAGCGCGTAGATTACGGCATTGTCATTGGACTGGAGCGTGTGCTGCGAGGATGACGCCTTGTTGATTAATGAGCTGCCATTTGCTGCTGTTGTTAAATGTAGCGCATCGTGCCTAACGCTGCTTTGCTGCAAACAACAACACAAACGCGAGTCTTACTCTAATGAGCACTTGAGAGTTGATGGTGCTTACCACTATCGTTATGAGATGTGATTGCCAGGCATCAAGAAACAAACTGAAATACTCGGTGAAGTTTTCGCCGTGCAAAAGAAACGCCATTAGGGTGAAGACGACAATCTTAAATGGAGCCAGGTAAAGGTATGTGTGATAACGCGAGCGAGTACACCGAATGGTACGTATGATGTAGGCTGTAAGAGGTAGCAGGAAGCATTTGAAGAGGCTTTGAAATGATTAAATGAAGTGGTGTTAAAATTAAACGTCTTTAAGCAAAATCTACATTTATAATTTCTGTGGCATCGATTAGGACTGCAAACCCAAAAATGTTTTGGGAGCTCCGGCTCGCGGGTTCGATCCAAAATATTAGGATTCTTTTTTAGTGTTTTAGGGTTTGAGGTTCAAGTTGTTTGGGCAACGGTTTTGGTTCGAACCTTCGTTCAGCCCATGCTTTATACAAGTTTATATAGTATTCGACCTAAAAACGAAAGAAGCTGTAAGCAAATTGTGTCGATTTACGTACCAAAAGTGTTTCCACATTAATGTTAAGCTCTTATTTTGTGAATAATTCGATAAGCTTTAGAGAAAAGGATCTTAAAAAACAGAGACTTATGTGTGTAGGGATTCTAATGGTAATTCTAAACATTTTTATAGAATTTTACATTAAACTTTCCTGCCGATTGTAAGACTCAGTCTTCCAGAAAGATCAGGATAAGAGAAAAAGTTGCTAGGAAATAGGTCAAATTTGTTCATGTCTTTAATTTTTGTTGAACCGAACCAAAATTATAGGTTCGGAACACGTTCAGGTTTAGCTTTAGTACCATAAGAGGTTCGTAAAGTCGCAATTACGGGTTCGAACCGGTTTGGTTCAAAAGCGGTTTGCAGCCCTGATCTAAATATATAAATGCAGTCTATAAAGTCATAGAAATTTAGAATTAAGATGATTAGTTTCGAACTAAAAATGCCGAACTCAAAATCGACATATCAAAACGTCTTTTATGTTAAAAAATTTTGTTTTGTGATAACAAAAGTCGAAAGACCGATGACCTCTGAACCCAGTCGGACGGACAAGGCTCAATCGAATCAGCCCGTGACCCTGATCAAGGACATACATGGGGTCGGAAATGAAAATTTCTAGTCGTTGCAAACTTCTGGGCAAAATTATAATACCCATTGCAAGGGTATAAAAAGAACAGGGATGCAAAGCAATCGAATATAATTACTGGTTCGGTTCAGTGGCTCAGAAAGTTTCTGAACCGCCGGTTCGGTTCATTACATGGTTTTTGGAGCTGACTGAACCGCGGTTCCGGTTCGGTTCAGTGGTTCACACAGATACATAATGATTTATATTGTCATGTGAATTTTGCACACTTTCAAATTGAATTCCTATAATCGATTTAAACATCTTTAAAACCGCCAGAAGATTGTCCCTAATATATAATGCCGAATTCAAAGGATTCGTCTATAAGTTCCTTGAGAAATGATCTTCGAAAACAGAGAATGTCGGCTAGAAAAGATTAGAATAGAAAAGCATAAATACTCTCCTGGTTAGGATTGAATTAAGGTGAAGAAGTATTACAGAAAATTCTATATTGTCCACTAGATAATTTTCCCAAAAACAACATGGTTGACAGAGTAGGTACTCACTTCTATATTGTTGGGGATGATACTTTTCCATTACATAAGCGGATCATCGAACCGTTTTCATCTCAGAATCTGCTTAACAATCTCCGCTAACTCGTCGGATTCCGAAGGGTTTTCTACCTTTCGCTTTTTGAACAACTTTGCTTGTCATGAAAGATAATTAATTAGACCATTGGATATCGATTTCCTTATCTAAATAAATGATCAAAATCGAATATGACAGTGATGTATGTTTCTCTAGGGTCAAGTTCTACAATATCATCCAATCTGTTGTCATTAAGATTTTAAAACACTTTTACGCTCCATTTTAATGTGACAGCTAAAGCAAGGAATTAATGGCTGTACAATATTCCTTGAAGAATATATAGTATATTGCTTGACACAATCCACACAAGCTTACAATGTAGCAAACAGTGTTGCCATTTTTACAACTTTTTGTATATATTTTTTAATTTTAGAAACTTTTCGACCTCTTATTCTAGCAACACTAGTTGTTGTAGATGTACAATGTTTTAGCTAGCACTAGGATAAATTCTCAGAATACTTTTGTGTATTGCATTGCTTCGTGAGTACCAAACAACAAAATTTGCAAAGAATTTGACAGCTAAAGGAAAATTAGTTAAGTTTCTTTCGTACGCATATATTTATGAGCTTAACTTATTTCTAACGATTTAAGCGATGTATATATATAAGCATTATTGTAAATAGCGCTTGGTCAATATTTTCTCAACACGGAAAAAAATGTTGGCTAGTCTACTTTAACTACTTACACAAATGGGAATATATGTTTGAAATTAACACACACTTTCCTTATTTTCAGCGATTTTTGCAGAGGAATCAAGAAAATGGTTAAGACACATAAATTGGAAAAATATTAAAATTTCTAAGCCCGGCTTAGTAGGCTCAATTGATTAACTCGTTCGTCCACAATGGATGATTTCATTCTGAGATAGCCGAGATTAAATCAATCCCATACGTTGTCAGAAGTCGGTCAATCCCAGAATTTCTCATTCCAAGTACGAATAGGATTGAGTTGATCTCGGAAGTCTCGGATCTTTTACGACTTTTGCTTGAAATTTCAAACCGAGAAAAAATCAATTTGATTTGAGTTTGATTTGATCTCCCCAAAATAAAGTACATCTGCAGGATTGCAAGCATTTTAAAACAATAAGTTTGTCACAAGGTTTTGATGCTGACAAGTAAATCTGTAGGATTTATACGCCAAATCAATAACAGCCCGACTATAACATACTCTGTACCAATGAAAGTATTCGCTCAGCATAAATTTTGATGCTGCAGTAGCAGCTGAAATATTGATTACCAAATATGTCTAAAGGGTACGAACCATCTATCCTTAAAACTGTGACGTATTTTCCAAATTGCGGGGACAGAAGGGGGCTTGGCCAAAATTAAAAATAAAACTGATCTGCCTGCAAGTATAAGAAGTTTTTGTAAAATACACGTCAAACCTCTATCTCCCACCATCTCTGAGATCTGTGCGTTCTTATGTACAGACAGATAGACGGACATGGCTATATCGACTCGGCTGTTGATGCTGATCAAGAATACATATATATACTTTATGGGGTCGGAGATGCTTCCTTCTGGCTGTTACATACTATTGCACAAACTAATTATTCTCTGTGTACATCCGGTAGAAATTATAATGAGTATTGTGGGATGACTTCTTGGTTTGCATCACAAAATAACTAAATCTTATTTTTATTAGTGTTTGACTGTCTTTTAAAAAATATTGAAATTTCAGAAATAAACACATGCTATTTGATATCAGCACCTGCACAGAGAAAAAAAATGTCAATATCATTTCTTTTTTTCATATCATTTTGATGCTAAAAAAAGTCAAATCGAAGCTAAATAATATCATTCTGATATTGAATATTACATTTTCTATAAATTAATATCATTATTATATTTCTTTATATTTCATCAAATTGATATAAAGAACAGGTATAACATTGAGTACCAGATCATATCATTTTTTTTTCTGTGTGTGGGATGAAAATTTCTTCTTTGAATATCTTTTTCCATTTCCAGCTACCACTACCAAATTACATATTTATCTGCTCTGAATATTCCTTCACAATATATTTAAATTTCAGAACAACAGCAACATTTTATCAAGTAACTGCCAAAGAGAGTGTTGCTCATGAAACATAATATAGTGAGAAAAACCTATGTTCTCCCACATAATACAGTCAAACTACTCTATTCTTCTAAACTTCTACATTTCTAGAACACTGCAATTTGATTCAATATTTATATAATTTATGACGAATTTTCTATATAACGAAATTCATTTGTGACCCCTTGAGTCTCGCTATATAGAAGTTCGACTGTACATTCATATTTTATCATCATCGCAACCTTCTAAGTAAAGCAAGTCTCCTTAAAAAGCTTCAAACTTTGATATAATCAATTCAACAAAGTGTCTTAAAACAGATATTGACTGCCTCGTCCACATCTATGAAATTTTTCTAAATTTTTGATGTTAAATTCGGGGATATTTTGCACCAGCAGCGGCAATTATTAAGCAGTTTAAGAAGGCCTGGCCTAACATAAACAAGTATTAGTTCGAGCGCGGGATCCTCGACGAAAAGGTGAACACAGTTGCATAGAATATACAATTGAATATTATATGGAATCTTTTCTACGTGCCAAGTGCACTTCCAAAATTATATAATTAAGTGACTTATAAATTTTGCAGAGAGTCCGCGGGTATAAGCTAGTATATATTTCAAAATTCCACCGTTCATGTACTTGGATCAACGATTCACTCACCCAGAGCCGCATTGGTATTGGCAAAGTTCTCCCACCAGCGAAACGAAATTAACAACAATGGAATGGCCAGCAACTGCACCTCCAGCTGCTTTGTCATCGAGGGCCAGATTAGGAAGACACTGCCCTGTGATATCATCGCCAGAATGGAGACGCCATATACCCACATATCCCACGATTTCCACTGCAGACGTGTGCCCGTCAGCAAATCTGCGAAATAGCAATCAATTTAATGGCTGTCAGATAAGATGGCAGCGCCTTGCTCCATACTGATGGTACACTCACTGAGCAGGGTGGGTACAAAGCACACGCAGCACCCCAGCATCGCACCACGCGTCACATCCAATTGAGGCAGCACGGTGAAGGTAAGCAGGGCCAGACCCACAACATGCAGCAGTTCAAAGAGTGTGACCTGAACCCACACACCCACAAAGATGTACATGGAGGGATTCACACGTGTGCGTCTACTTACCAGAGCCACTTCTAGTCCAGTGGGTCGTTGCTCTCGCTTAAACATGCAGATGCGCAGGGCGCGCAGAAAGGTGAAAACTTCGGGGGCAGCAAAGGCAAAGATCAAAGCCCAAACCCAGGCAATTTGTTCCAGTTTATTGCCAGCCACCGTCAATTCGCCGTACAGCAAAACTTGGGTGGGGGTGGGAAATGCAACAGATTCGCTTGGGGAAAGTTAACTTATCAATGCGACGACCTTCAACTCACGATATTTGCTGCACACTTGCACCTTCGCACCATTGCCATTCGTATGGCCAACCATGTAGAGATAAAGCAGCTTGGCTGTCACACTTGACACCAAGACGACGATAAACACGAGGAGATAAACGAAAACCTTAAAGAGTTTTAGGAAAAACTGCAGCTTTTTCCAGTCGGCATCGGAGCCGCTCTTGTTTCTCACTGGCAGATCCAGAAACGAGTTCCACAGGGACAGCTTGTCGCGTGGTTTTCTGGAAGGAGGTTTCTCAAAATGAGCGAAACTTTGTGTGTAATGCAATACCCACCGACTCCGCATACTGTAATCTGATTCATAGTCACCGCTCATGTCCATTAACGACTAAAGACAATTCACAACTGAATATCAAAGCACTCTATTGAATTATTGAACCAGCCAAGGGGCCCGGAAGATAAGGTATTGTCATCGATCGCAGTGCGTAAGTTGACAAGCGTGTCAACAAGTCATCCTAACTGCCCTGATAAGAACCCTCTCTAGTGTAGACCACGCTAATTGTATTTAAGTCAATTGCAATTGCCATTAAATCATAGCACAACGTAACATTTGCCATTCATAAAATGGAAGGAGACACATTCTGTGCGACACAGGTGAGCTGAGGGAAACGGGGAAAAGCTGGCTGGGTGCGGACTGTTTGTGTAAAGTCAAGTGCAAGGCTGTGTTTCAGTGTTTGATGTGTTTTATGATTGCAGCTAGTTTTGCTACAATGGCACAAAGTCAAACTGAACTAAAGCTGATTAGAAATGGATGGAATAGGTGCAGCTAGGAAATGCATGGAAGGCCACGGTGGAAATGACCGATGATTTCACTTGCGGACCACCTCCTCCTCCTCCTGGCCCCAAAAAATGAAATAATTTCATAATGAAATAATACCCCAATTTAAAATATGAAATAAGGCACCAAAAAAATTAAAAACGGACACAAAATATCGAAAATACCTAAAAAAAACCAGAAAGAAAGTCGGTCAAGCCCGACTATAACATACTCCGTACCAAGAAAATTTGTCTTTTGATCATAAATCGAAAACCGTTCATCCGATCTTCTTCATTCCTTTGGCAGATCGATAAGTTATCCTAATAACTAAATATGTCCAGAAGGAACAAGCCATCTATCTTCAAAACTATGGGAGATATGACGTTTTTTCTAAATTGCTATATATACTTTATGGGGTCGGAGATGCTTCCTTCTGCCAGTTACATACTTTTGCACAAACTTATAATACTCTGTGTACCTACGGTACAGAGTATAAAAAGTTGTAAATATTTTTAAATTTGGATTTTTAAAAAAATAAACCATCTGCAACAATCTTTTAAATAATGTAATGAAAATTTGGAACAAAATATCGATAAATCGAGAGATGAAATTTATAAATTTTTAGAGCGAAGCTCTTTTACGGACTGTCGACGGGGGGAAAATCCAGAAAACGATTGTCTTTGCGACAGATTCCTTTAGCTACGCTTTTGACTTTGCAAAGTCAGCAGCTTTGGTCTATGCAAGAAAGCCGTAGCAGCAGGTGGGTGGTGGTGGTGGATTAGAGGTGACAAAAACAGTGTCCAAAACAGTGACCAAAACAGTGACCGAAGCCGGGTGCGAACCATTGACCGAAACCGAACCATTGTCCGAAACGAACCAAAAATAGTGTCCACCTAAGACGGGAATGTTGAACAATTAATTAAGAAATAATAAAGTTTTTTAATGTATGTATTTACCAAGACTGCAAATCCAAAAATTCTCCAGGAGGTTCGGTCCCTGGGTTCGAACCCATTGTAAGATAAAAGGTTCGGTTCGCGGACCGGTTCTTGGAACCCCTGAACTCAAGGTTCTGGTTCGAACCTTGGTTCGCTTGCACATAAAAGAATAGTTTGTCTTTTGATTTATTAATACGTTGAAAATGAAACATATACGGGGGTGACCCAGAAATCTCTAGAGATTTTCGTATAAACGCGTTTATTTCGAGCTGAAATGCTTGCCCCTAAAATGGTAGGCTACTAGATTAGATAACAAAAGTTGAGAGATTTGCAACCGACTATTCAATGGCAAGTAGATTTGATGCGTACGGTTTTCCTTCTCCATAATCCAGTAGCCTGCCACGTTTCAGTCTCTTTACATCTAAAGTTCGCCTAGTTTAGTTCAAAATTCAATCAATTCAATTCATATCCAAAATGATCATTTCTTAAGTTATTTCAATTATCAAATCCATTAGGTGACATTAACAGCTTTTAGAAACTGCTTAGTTTAAGTTAATTAGCATTCTATCTTCCAGGAGCTGTTTATCTATACTAGCTCTTTAATCACAAGGAACAAACTTAAGTATTGAAAATGCTCGTTCAACTGATACCTATTTTTTAAGTCATCGTTATTATGACCTTTCCAAAATTTTAAAACATTTGTAGATGGATGTTGTAGGAGCCTGCAACCCTAAGTCAGATTTGGGATTTCATTTTAGGGGGGGGGGGGGGGTCAACAATATTCAGTTCATTTGTGACTACCGAGCAGTAAATAACGAAAACCCGGAGCTTTACAGATGTGATCTTGGACCATTTTCAAAGGAATCTATAGCATCATTCACAGATTTTATATTTGATATTTGTTTATTGCTTTTATAAACTTCACGTCTTCGCACTCAGCCGTTGAGTCATTTATTGTCAAATTTTGAAAACTCTCATTAAGCATATTTTCTGGCGCTTTAGCATGTCTGCAATGTGCTGCTTTGCAACTTGTTTTTGGACAGAAGTAAGCAAAGTTTGAAATCTTGGGTCTAAGAACATAGCAGCCAATATTGGTACAGAGCTCATAATAGAAAAACGTTTGTCGAGGCACTTGGAAAGTAATAAACAATGTTTGGCTGGAGAATTTCGAATGTATCGTTGGAAAAATTACTTAAATTGGTGAACCGAACCTCATTTTTCGAAAAGTGGTCCGGTTCGGGTTCAGGTTCGCGGAGTCAAAAATGTAAGCGGCCTGGTTCATGGTCCGGTTAGCGAACGCCAAAAAACCCGAACCGAACCGGTGTCAGAGGTTCGGTTCCGGACCGGTTTGCAGCCTTGATATTTACATTGATGCATCTATTTACAAAAAAAAGCGAGAGCGTAAGTTAAAGTCGGCCCTGCCCGACTTCGAAATACCCGTTACTCAGCTCAGCTCGGATAAGTATGCAACATTTTTTTAGCTCGGCCATTTATTATCCGATCCTTTTTGGCCACATAGACTACACTGCAAAATCTGAGCTCGATATCTTAAAAATTGTGGGAGTTATTCAATATTTTTTATTGCGGGGGCGGGAGGGGGCGTGTCCAAAATTTGAAACAAACTTGATCTGCCTACAGACAATACTAGCTTACGTATAAAATTTGGTTGCTCTAGCTCTTCTAGTCTCTGAGATCTAGGTGTTCATACAGACGGACGGACGGACGGACAGACGGACATGGCTATATCGACTCGGCTGTTGATGCTGATGAAGAATATATATACTTTATGATATCGGAGATGCTTCCTTCTGAATGTTACATACATTTGCACGACTTTAGTATACCCTTTTTACTCTACGAGTAACGGGTATAAAAACAATTTATATACGTCATTTGCGTTTGGCTTTTACAGGTTCACAAAATCGACATTCGACATTCTATAAACAAAAGTTTTTCGGGCTACCTGGGGTTCCCTTTATTGAATTAAAATACTTTGCTCAAAAATATCGACCATCGTAAATTGATTTTTGCAATGCCAAATTCGCGAGTCCGGCCATGCCTAGGCGTCTGATAGTATTGCGATAGCGATACGATATTTCGAACTGCCGCAATGAAACAGGTTTTACATTTACGAATCGCCATTCGATGCTGTGGAGCCCATTGGCCATCATGGTCTGATCAGTCGGTCCAGCCTTGATATTTGGAAGGTTCGACTTTATGTTATCGATTTTCAAGACCAACAATTCTGCTCACTATCTATCATTTTCAACAAGAAAGAAAGTCGGTCAAGCCCGACTATAACATACTCTGTACCAAGAAATTTTGTCTTTTGATCATAACTCGAAAACTGTTCATCCGATCTTCTTCATTCCTTTGGCGGATCGATAAGTTATTCTAATAACTAAATATGTCCAGAAGGAACAAGCCATCTATCTTCAAAACTGTGGGAGATATGACGTTTTTTCTAAATTGCGGGGGCGGGAGGGGGCGTGGCCAAAATTGAAAATAAACTTGATCTGCCTGCAGACATAAGAAGCATATGTCCCATACACGTCAAACCTCTATCTCTTACCATCTCTGAGATCTGTGCGTTCATACGGACAGACAGACGGACGGACGGACAGACTGACAGAAGGACATGACGGACATGACTCGGCTGTTGATGTTGATCAAGAATATATATACTTTATAGGGTCGGAGATGCTTCCTTCTGGATGTTACATACTTTTGTACAAACTTATAATACTCTATGTACCTACGGTACAGAGTATAAAAACCACTGAGTGTGTCCTGGCTTATGCACTTACGTTGCTCTTACATTTACTACAGTGTTCCCTGGTCATTCCCCGAGAGGCCGAACACTTCTGGCAGTTCAAACCGAATGATTGCGGAAGTAATGCATCAGTGGGTGTCAGAGACAGACAGTGAGCTTCTCTTCTATTACGATTTAAAATGTAAATTAGACCTACAACAAAAATTCACCCTGGTGTAACCATACAAAAACAAAATTACTTTATATTGTTTTGCAAGTATTGTAATTTCAAATCAGATTATGATTATCCCTCGTAAAATGCTTCGCTCGTACCGGGTGTTCCACGACGCCCACTCTTTCTTTTAAATTTAAATAACTAATTGCCTCGTCAAAATACTAAAAGTTTTATTTTATATTAAAAGTTCCGTCTTAGTTTCTAATAAAAGTGAATTAAGGATCCCAAAAACTGGATTTGGGGTCTGATTTAATTTCTTTCTTTCGGAAAAAGGACCCTTTAAATGCAAATAGCACCCAAAACTGTATTACAGATAGTTGTTGTTTTCTGTATCAGGTTTTGGGGACCTATTTAATTTTCATTGGTTTGGCCTTGTATCATTTGGGCAATATTTCGCAGAGCCCCTTTTTCTGCTGCGATCGGTGACATGACTTAAAGCCCATATGAAAAATTTTGATCACTACTTTGAAATATAACTCAGAATAAGCAATAAGTCCGTACTTACAATTGAATTTTTTGACAACAAATACACCTGGTAGAGAATTGAAATAAAGCTGGGGCTTTAATATAGTAGCCATAAAGTGAAATAACATCCTATGTGGAAAATATATCGCGAAAACTCACCGCGGATAAATCTTCTTTGAACATATTCAACAGCTAATAAAACAAGTAAGGGCGCTGCAGTCGAGTTTCCCGACCACAAAATACCCTGTTCATTTATTTTCATTTATTTGTTTTTGAATTTTTGAAGATGTCATCCTAAATGTAGGCAATACTTTTCTAGTCCTGATCAACAACTGGGGGGCTGCTTTTATCAGCTCAACTGTTTCGCTTATAACTCCGGTTATAAACTGTTTTGGTCCGATCTGATTGTACTTTTCAGAATAGATAGATATTGAGCCTAGCTTGATGTATACTAAACCACGAGGCTCTAACTTGAAAATTGTGGATCTGACGGCTTTTAAGGTCTTGGATTTATAGAGGAGGTCTAGGTTTTTTGGGGATAAAAGGGGGACGGGGTGGAATTTTTCAAATCTTTTTCAAAAATTTGTGGCTCTATCTCTTATAGTCTCTGAGATCGACGCGTTCATGCAGACAGACAGACGGACAGACGGACAGACGGACGGACGGACAGACGGACATGGCTATATCGACTCGGCTGTTCATGCTGATCAAGAATATATATACTTTATGGGGTCGGAAAATTTTCCTTCTCCCTGTTACATACATTCGCACAACTTCATGATCCCCCTTTTCCCATTTTCAATGGGAACAGGGTATAAAAATGAGTTTGACGAATATAGACGGCGGCTTTGCGATAACATTTAGAGCGAATAGCTTTCTGCCAGTAAACCGCAAGTACTATGATTGATTTTAAACCAAAAATAGCAGATAATAAAGACAGCACTAACTGAACTAAAAAGAAAAGTTCTAAAATATTCATATTAGGCGGTATGGGCATCCCTGCCTAACAATTAAGTACAGCTATGGCCTTTAGTATCTACAAAACAGCTAGCACTTACTAGGTGTATTTCCGAAGATTCTAGTTTTATTAAAAAAAAGGCTACTCATATTAGGAAACTGCCATTGCAAAACTTAAGCTCCACTTTTTCTTGCCAAGTAAGATTCAGCGCTGTTTATATATCTTTTGAGGAGATCCACAAGACGACGAAAACTTCTATAAATTAATAGAAGAGCCGGAAGCCAGGTCATGTGCCATTGATAGAAACCATTGATATAATTAATGCGCAATATCATCTGGAGAACATTAACGAGAAGACATGTCATTGCAGTGATTAAGATGGGTCTTGGACATAGAGTGGTTGGACAGTGGTTGATTTTGCTTGATGCCGTGGCTCAATAGGAATAGCTGACTGCAATGGTTTCATTAAAGCCGATCCCACCAATTGCTTTCCCTTGAAGATCCTGGTTTTCCTCATATCTATCAATAATCGACGTCACTCGTCTTCCAGAAACCACCAACACCATCTTTTAAGTTTGCAAATTCTTCTTTTTTTGTATATTTCTGTATTTTGATTAGAATTTTAAGCTGCGTTTTGACACTGATTTCAATTTTCCATATGGGCCTTGTGTCTAAACAAAATCTGGGCATTTTGTCCGAATTCTAGGCGGACTTATCGCCCATTCCAAATTTGAGTGATTTGTCGGAGTAGACTAAGATTAATTTTGATATGGGCCTTATGTCCGTTAGGGCGTACTTTTCTCCTTACGATTTTAAAAGTTTCAGACACTTTGAGGCGCATAGCTCAAAAAATTCAGAATATTTTATAGAGAATTTAACGAAAGTCCAAAATCAGATATCTTAATGTTTAGTGGTGCCGATAAGGCTTCAAAGTTTCCAAATTCCCCGAAATTTATTTTTGCATTATCAATGTAGACCTTTTACCAAAATGTCAAAAAAAAATAGTCAAATATTTCACAAATTGTAAAGCTAGCAACACAATCGGAGGGCGCCAAATTTGTGATAAATTGCTTCCATGCAAAATGTAGAAGGGCGTCGTGATGTGTCATTTAATCTGGGATCTGCCATGGATTTGGGAAAAACACTGTTCAACAGTACACGTCCCTGCTTTGTTGCTAACAAGCAGCTATCCAACTTTATTACAGTGATGCAATTCTTGGAAAACGATCAAAAAATGAAACTTTATGGAACATCTATTTAGACCAGCGGTGGCACCGTTTCGCCCTTGAAACTCGCTTCGATATTGCGATCAAGACCAAACTAACTGCATTTTGTAATTTTTTGGGGTGCCTATTGGTATCTTCAGGGATGAGCTGGTTTAGTATTTAAAAGATGTCAGCAGTATTTAGATCTTGAAGATGTTTGCCTTGCCCACATGCACTTTATGTTTCAGAAGTTAACAAATCTTGAAATTAAGAACAGAAGAACGAGGAAAGAACTGTCATTTCATCGTGTAACTATTTTGAGAACGTTGGATTGACGTCCTGACGAAGTTTGAGAAACCACAATAATTTGTATTTATATTCATTTTATTATTCAATAAAACTTTTATTTCGGTGGTTTTTAATGACCAGCGATAAATTGGACCAGCTATACTCTTAACCATAAAACAGCACTGCACGGCAGACTCCTATTAAGAAGAGATTTTCTTAGGCTAGGGCCGATTTCACAAACCCAACCAGATAATTCTCTTTTAAATTTCTCATAATAGGTGAAAATTGCATGAGTATATGACTAAAAAAAGTTGTTTAGATTGCATAACTATTGGAATTTACAGAAGTTAATATCGTCAATTGAATTTCGTCAGAATCTAATCTGCAAGCATGGGGTTTCTGGATATTTGTTCAAAGTACTCAACGAAGACAAAGAAGAAGTAATTATAAGAGAAAATTCTAAGCGTTTTACATTCGGAAGAATCATTAATTTGGTGCCCTCCCATCGTGTTACCAGCTTTTCAATTTATGAAGTATTTGTATTATTTTTTAGACATTTTGGTAAAAGGTCTCTGCCTACGGGGAAATTAGAAACTTTAAAGCCTCATCGGCACCATTAAACCTTAAGATATCTGATTTTGGATTTTCGTTAAATTCTCTATACAATATTCTGAATTTTTTGAGCTATGCGCCTCAAAGAACTAGAAAATACAAGGCAGGTACGCTCTAATGTCCGTGGGCTTTATGTCATGCCACCGCTGCGATCAGATAAAAAAAGGGCATGTAAATACGTTTTGTTTGGATACTTTTACTACTTTCCAAAAATACTTTTAAGCAGGGCTGCAAATCAAACAAAAATATTCGAATCTCCGGTTCACGGGCTCGAACCAAAATTAACCAACGGTTAAGGTTCCGCAATTTAAGCTTTCAGGTTTTTGGGAGAAGGTATTGGTGTGAACCTTGGTTCAGTCTATACTTAACACAATATTAATCCTTTTTTGTGTTTTTGATGTGTTCTCAAAATGGCATTCGACCTAAAAACTACACAAATGGGGATTGGTAAGTAGAGCACATGGTATAATTGAATACATAATTTACTGTTAAGTAAAATACTATTTCATAGTTTTCGTAGAAAAATATTGCAAATTTAATGTTAGACTCTTGCTTTTGAGAATTATTTAAAATAAAATACACATTTTTTACATTTTTTATTCCACTTTTGTACGAACTGAAATTTTAGGTTCGGAACAGCCCGACCCTGTTTTATTGCTAAAGAGGGCTTCGGTGTTCAAGGTTCGGTTCACAGTACAATAAAAGTCGGAATTCCGGCTGCCCTGCAATTAAATAAACAATTAATAGAGTGTTTTTTTTTAACTCAATCTATAGATTGAGTTTTCAAGCTATTTAAAACTGTAACTTATTTCGAACAATATAAAAACTGTGTGACTCAGCAACCGAGACTTTAGCCGAACAATTTTAACCAAACAGCTAATTGTTGTATGCAGTGCAAGACATCATTATCACAAAAAGAATATCTTTTAAATGTACTAGTCCAATTATAAATGCCTCAGACTGTAGTTACAGTTTTAATTGTTTCCGTTATTCTCAGTAAGTACCGGGGTTTGTGGTTGAAGTAGACAATCACTTATATAGAATTAAATTATTTTTCAATGTAACAATTTGATTGCACACTTGAATGAACATTTCAACTGGTTTCTATTTCAGTTTATGAATGACTCATCATATCGGATGGGCAAAGAAAATAGTTTTGTGGAATAGACAATAGCTACGACAAGACGTAGAGACTTGGGGCTCTCTAGTATTTGTACCGGCAACCAGAACTTGCGATCTGTACAGCCTTTTGAATAAATGCTTGATAAATAATCAGGTTGGCTAACACTTTACACTTTTCAAGGGTATAAAAAGTTGCTGTCTAAAATTGAATAACGTTCGAAAAGCACGACGGATCATTGAGAGTATCGTCCCTTCGAAGATGTGGGTTAAACAATTAAATCAATTAACAATTTCATTAAGAATGATTCTTCAAATTCAATAAAAATTCAGTCGATTAACGGTATACCTTTATTTAACCGAAGATTCGGCTTATAGCTATAATTTATATTATAGTTCAGAAATTATTAGTCACTTAGATATACCTTCTCTAACAAATCGAGTTCAATATTTGGAATATTCAATATTCCAATAAGCTTGGTCGAAATCGGTCATCTTTATAGTATAGCTGTCATACAAAGGTAGAGTCATAAAAGTAGTCTTTGTGAGAAAAACTTGTTTACTTTCAGTGGAAATGTTTTTCAAATTAGTTGTAAAACGTGCTGCAAAGGTATACAAACTTCGGCCGAGCCAAACAATTGAGACGTCGATACCAAGGCACATTGGTCAAAATCGCGAAATAGTTGGCATAAAGTCGAAAATTTCATGGAAACAAAACTCATTTTTGATATTACTCCTTCAAACTACATAGTCTAAATACAAAGAATCGATTAATATTTTCGACTGAAATTGTTATCGATTATCAAAGTCAGCTGTTGAGTTAAGTGGTTGTTGTGATAAAATTGGCGTCAAATATTTGCTAACTTTGTGGACTTGCACATCACCTAAATTTGCACAAAAAGTTATTGCAAATAATGGATATTGAAGGCCAGGGTATGTAGAATGTGTAAATGGAAACATTTTTTGATAATGTTCAATATATTTCATTAATGTGTATTGTTTTGTTTTGTCCCATAAACAGAGAAAACTTAACCAAAGTGCTTGTCTTCTGTGGAGTAAAACTAACCTTGTGCGTGTTTGTGCGTTATGTAGTATATGTTAAAATAAAGTAGAAAGTGTGATGTAAAAGATAATATTAATCTTGTTCTTCTAGATGAGCTTGAGTTCTGCCATGCAACGCTGCTGGATGTATGGATCGACCACGGTCGCAACTCTACCGCCTTTGCAAACTGGATATTTGGCCAACTAAGGGAATGTACGCTAGCCGATGGAAATAATAGTGAAATTACCACAAAATCAAAAAGTTTCACAGCTCTCAAAAACTTAAATTTTTAACACGAATACGCTATGTTGCCATATATAGGCGGTCAGGGAAGGCGTGGTCAAATCAACTTAATATTTTGTTTCAATATTTAGAGTGCTATATTTAACAAATATACCAAGTTTAATCTCGATATCTGTAATATTCGACTTTATGCCAATTATTTCGCGATTCTGACCAATGTGGCAAGGGCATTGGAACGAGTTGATGATGGATGACTATTCAGTAAAAATTAACTATCTAGACCAAACTAGTTAAATTGATTTATTTTGAGAGAAAGAAAATGTACGATAAGAAGTGTGAGAGTAAGAAACGGTTGGAGCGCTTCCATGAGGAAGAGAAATTCGCTCATATGTAAGTATTCGCATACTTAATGCCCAAACCAACCGATTCCAAAATATCATATTTTGCAGAAAAAGGAGGGAAACTCCGCAGAGTGGAGTCGCAGACACTAGCTGGTGTGGTTGGCCAGTTTTTGGAGCAGGTGCATGTGGGTTGCCCTTGGCAAAACTGCCCGCCCTTAAGTTTTAGGACAGTTTGCTCAATAAAATGAATACAGAAGCAGCCTGCAGTGCAGAAAGACCTGCAACGTAGTTGTTGCTTGCCCGGGCCAACGAGGATAAAAATGTCTGGGAATAATTTTGGGTATTATAATACACAGAAATGGCCTTTTGTAGTGTTAGGTAATGAACTAAAATAAGAATTGGCATATTTTTATTGTTTTCAAATTCACATGCAGTATGTCAGGAGAGTGTTTTTACTCATGAAAAAAACTCACAGTTTTAACTTATTTTGCACAAAACGGAGCTGTCCCGAAATGGTAAATTAGTGTTAGTATTTTATTTAGATTCTTTATGGTTCTCAGAACTTGATGCAAATAAAAGTAGCCAAATCCATTTAAAAAAAATATAAAACAATTAAAATCTCTATTTTTAAGTGTCAAGTAAGTGTTTCACTCGCGCAATAAATGAGTTTTTCGTGCCCCCAAACAGTTTGGCGTTCTCCGTACCCAGCTTATATCTCGAAAACTGTTCTACTTTCTTTCAATCTGACAACTGAAGTACTTTATCGCACCTTATACAGTTATTTAACAGATCGAACCTTTGTTGTAGAATGTTGTTCAGGTACTCGTTCTAGTTCAAAACGGATTTCTGCTGGTGTTCCGCAGGGAAGTGTCCTTGGTCCTGTGCTCTATTCCATTTATACTGCTGATATGCCTTCGCCTTTAATAAGACAACTGTCCAGCCCAATTAAGCTTATGCTGGCAACATATGCTGATGACACTGCCATTATATCGGCTCCAGGAAGATGCTACTGCGAATTTAGACCAATTTCTCAACACCATCACTGATTGGGCCAGGAAATGGTGTATAAGAATTAATGCATTGAAAACAAAGCATGTTATTCACACATGTCGGAATATACAGCGGCCTATCTTGTCGCCAAGAGTCATGGATCAGCACCTGGTCACTGAAGATATTCATCCATATCTAGGTGTGAAGATGGACAAGAAATTACTACTTACTCAACACGTGACGTGTATTGTTGGAAAGCTACAGGATAGGGCCAAAAAACTTAATTGGTTGATCACTGGCAACAGTATGCTGCCCCTGAAGACGAAAGTGATCATTTAGAAGGGGGTTGGGGTTCTCTCATTTGTGAGTCCCAATTTAACCGAATTCAGGTTGCGCAAAAAAAAATCTTAACTACCATTACTGATGCACCTTGGTATGTCAGAAATCGCATGATCAGAGACGATCTGAGAGTGGATCCGATTGACAAAACTTATGAAAATGCTTGTGCGAAGTACTGGGATCGTCTTCGTTACCACTAGAATGAAAAGGCCAGTGGAATTGCCTCGAACCCTGTAATTCCTGTCAGGCATGCAAGCACGAGGAAAATATATATTGAAATGCTGCATCCACCCGAAGCTTTACCAGCTCAACAGCAACAACCAGCACAGACTCCTCATCAGATGCCTCCTGATATGCTAGCAAGACTGATTCGGCTTTTACATACTCCGGGCCCTGTCAGCAGCAGCAACAAACGGCTGTACCCACGACGCAGCGGCCAATAGTAAACGCTGAATCGCAACAACAGCAAACTACTCCAAGCTCACTTCAAGCTCTGCTTTGGCAAGCGATATTAACACTTCTACTGACGGCTGCTGGACTAGGTACGATCGTACCCTATCGTCAAATCCATAATATGAACCGAGGAATACCTCAGACGGTTCGACATCATAGAGACACTAACATAGCTAACATTAGCTCCTTTAAGGCTTAGTAACTTAGAGACGAAATCTGGAACAAAACGAATTGGAAAATTAAGAATTAAGCACTCCTTTTTAATTCTACAATTTAATATTAATTCCTAGCTAAAACAACGTAGCATGGCAAGACTCTAATTGGCATGTTAATATCGAATATAGAGAATTTTAAATCTATATCAATTTTTATTTCAAAATTACTTTATGTATATTACAGAATTTTATGAAATATATTGAACTATTCTTAAATATTTTTTAGCTTACAAATTTAATAAAAAAAAGAAAAAATCAATCATGTTGTATTATTTAAAAAAAAATCGAGAAGGCACTCATCGACCCCTACCAGGGACCCAATCCGCTAGTACCCAAATTTCTTTTTCTACAAAAACTCGGATCTAAACATTTAGATATTATCACATTCAAATATTTATATCACAAATAATAAAATGAATTTGTGCTGGCTGCCTTGGCAGACAGACAGATTGTGTTCGATGTCGATGTCGAGCAGAACAGAAACTGATTCGGATTCAGCGAGGAATTTGCTGTGGTTCAGTCTGTAGTATCTGCCAAGAATCATTTGCAGCTGCATAGTTTGTTACGACACTGATTTTCTTTCTTGGGCAGACACCGGCTAGCTTGGCATCTCAGGGTGCGATAGTTTCCCATGCCCACAGTGTGCAGATAACAAGAACGGCTACAATTCAAACAATACCTAAACATAAACGAGACTGCTACGAACCGGGTTTTTTGAGCGCCAACTGGCGGAATGAAATGGAGGCATAGATGTTCTGCCTGCAACTGTCCCTCCCCTCCATACAGAGACTGTTTGTTGCTGTTCCCAGTCTGCTGCCCTATCACATAAGCGTCGCGGTCGGCTTAATCCAGGCTGTTGGTATCTTCCTCCCCCCTCATTATTACAGTCTACTCAGCCATCTCGCAATTCATCACACAATTTTAATCGAAACGGATTTATGATTACGGCTTGTGTGCATTATACTTTTATAAACAATATTGTTTAATTTAGACGATCTATAGCTTGTTCATGTTTCTTTTTTTGCGGCTCAAGCGAAGCCTCCCAACAACACAAATAAATAAATAAATAAATATTTTTATATGTAAATAAGAGGTAATATGGTCATATCCTAAACCCACCCAAAACGATTGGGACAGATAGGGACGCCTTTTCTTTACGTAATTAAGTTGATCTGAATGGGCTTTAATTGCTGGGCGCACACAAAAAAAACATAGCATGCTTTACAGAGCAACGCAAAATAAATTAATTCTCAAAAAATCGTACGGATGTTGTCAGCAGAGGGCTTGGCTTTTTATATTATATTGTAGAACATGATCTTATATGTTGAATGTGGGAGTATGGGTGCATCTATGTGGGTTGGAATATTGCTGTGTGTTCCGAAATACCACTATTATGAAGAAGCAGCACCAAAGTTACCTAGACAACATCACGAAGAACACAACGAGAAGTATTTCAAACGTCAACCGAAATACGTAAGAGCCAAACGAAGTACGAGCGAAACAAAGTAGCAGATCAGCAGAGAAGTCAGCGAAGGCAGAACAGCGAAGACGCAACGACGAGCGGCGAGCTGGGAGTCGAGACTGAGCCTGAGACGAAGGCAGTTGAACTTTTATCGAAGACGTGTGCCGCAGAGGTGTGAGATTTCGGGCGCCGACGAGGCGTGGAAGTCAGCAAGACTTTTATTACTTTTATGAACAATAAAGTATTACCATTAACTTTAATTAATAAATAAAACCCCCACATTTTGGGTGCTCGTCCGTGATTGGACAAGTGTGGACAAAGATTAATTAAAAGTGAAAACGTTGAGCAAGGTGAATTGTGCTAAAAGCAGTGAGCACAAAGTGTTAATTAAAACATTAATTCAAAAACTGATTAAAATTTTGTGAAATTTTTTTTACCTACGATGGCGTGCCTAAGTGAATTGATCAACGCAAGTCTGCGTACGAGCAAAAGAGAGAACATTAAGGCATTGCATAAGTTTGTCTTCGAGAGTGAGGGAGACAGACACAATCGCCAACGGCTTCGAGAATTTTCTGGATTTGACTTTGGCGAAACAGACGAAAAATACGACGCAAAAGACGAATATGTGCGGTTGAATTTAACGGCGAATGATCTTGTTTCGATTTGTAACGTGTTGGGCATTGGCTATAATGTCGAGAATTTGTCTCTGCATATTTTCCGTAATCTGCAAGAGAAACAGTTGTTGTCGGTTAATCAAAACGCAGAACAAGACGCAGAGGACGAAACAGATGCTGAAAGTGAGTTCGAAAGTGTAAACGAAAGTGCAGCTGGTGGCACGAATACAAAGTCGAAGGCGCAAAACGACGCAGTAGTAGATACACACAGCCGCCACAACAACAACAGCAGCCAGCGTGGTGTGACAGAATACGCAAATTCTGAGAAAAACGACACAATGACGACACCGCGTTTTGCCATAAGTTTTCGGGATGTGGAAGAGAGCATTCGTAGTTTCGACGGTACAGATTCAATTTCCGTGGAAGTGTGGCTCCAAGAATTTAATGAGCAGGCGACTCTGATGTGCTGGACAGATTTCCAAAAACTTTTATTTGCAAAGAAGGCATTACGTGGAATTGCGAAATTATTCGTGTTGAGTGAGCGAGGGTTGAATTCGTGGAACTCTCTCGAGAGAGCGCTGCTGAGCGAATTTCGTTCAAGTGTGAGTAGCAAGCAAATACATGAGCAGCTGGCTCAAAGTAAACGCAAAAGCAATGAGAGTGTATTTGAATATTTTTATAGAGTGAAAGAATTGGCATCACAAGGACAAATATTAGATGACGCGTTTATACAATATCTGATAGACGGTATAGATGAAAAAGCTGAAAATAAATCAATTTTATACGGTGCGAAAAATCTAAAGGAGTTCAAAGAGAAATTGAAGTGCTATGAAATTATGAGAGAGAAAGAGAAGCAGAGTGACGTCATGAAAATAAAAAACAATGAGAAAATTAAAGAGAAGCAGACTGGAAATAATAACCGAAATTTGAAAAAAGATGTGAAGTGTTACATTTGTGGAGAAAGAGGACACGTTTCGAGTAATTGCCAAAATAAAGAAAAAGGAAGAAAGTGTTATAACTGTAACCAGTTCGGTCATATTTCGAGAGAGTGCGAGCAAAAAGAAAAGAAAAGTGAGAGCTCGAATACGCGCAGTTTGCAAACGAAGTTGAACATTACGAGTAAAGAAGTTGTGATTGACAATAAAAAGTGTTTAGCTCTATTTGATACGGGAAGCATGTTTAATATCATTCGAGAAGACCTATATTCTGATATTGGCAAACCTGAGCTAGAAAGTTGCAACTTGTCACTTGTTGGTTTTGGTGAGAACCGTAGTTCGAATAAAATTAAGCCAAGTGGACATTTTAAGCGTGTTGTTTTGATTGACGATGAATCGTTCGAATTGGATTTTTATGTTGTTCCAATGAGATGCTTTGACATTAAAATGATTATCGGAGAGGAACTGTGTGTGCAAGCAGAAATTATTTTCAATCGTGACGGGTTAAAAGTGCGGAAAATATTTGATAAAGATGAACCAAACGAAGAGAGCAATATTTTCCAGATCGAAGCTATAATTGAAAATGACATGATTGATATTGACGAAGCAGCCAGCAAAAATGCTAAAAAAGAAGTGCGCGAATTAATGTCAAAATATAAGCCGATGAAAACCAAAACAACCAATGTGGAAATGCGAATTGTTTTAAAAGATGAGTCCCCAATATTTTCGCGACCGCGTAGATTACCGTTTACCGAAAGAAAAATTGTTGATGAACAGATTGAAGAATGGTTGAAAAACGGGATAATTGAAGAATCTACTTCCGAGTTTACGAGTCCGGTAGTGCTTGTCAAAAAACGCGATACCACAAAAAGACTATGTACCGATTTCAGAGAAATTAATAAGGTAATCATTAAAGACCATTTCCCGTTACCGCTGATAGAGGATCAACTAGACCGGTTGCAAGAGGCTAAAATTTTCAGCACCATCGATTTGAAAAATGGATTTTTCCATGTACCTGTTGCTGAATCAAGTCGAAAATATACGTCCTTTGTGACACAGGGCGGACAATACCAATTCCGAAGAGTCCCTTTTGGATTGTCAAATTCACCTGGCGTATTTCAGCGACATATAAATGCGATATTCCGAGATTTATCGCGACGTGGCATTGCTTTGCCATATGTGGACGATATAATCATCCCTGCCAGAGACGAAGAAGAAGCTGTCAAAAATTTGAAAGAGGTCATTCAGATTTGTGTGGATTATGGTCTGGAACTTAATTTGAAGAAATGCCATTTCTTAAAGAAGCGTATACAGTTTTTGGGTCACGTGATTGAAAATAACAAGATTTACCCATCACCCGAGAAGATTGAAGCTGTATCCAAGTTCAAAATGCCACAGACTTTTAAGCAGGTTCAGAGTTTCCTAGGATTGACAGGATATTTCAGAAAGTTCATACCAAACTATGCAGGTATTGCTAGGCCATTGACAGAGTTGATGAAAAATAAGACAAAAATTAAGTTGGGTAAAGACGAAGAAAATGCAGTAAATTTTTTGAAGAAGTTGTTGACAGAAAATCCTGTATTGAGTATTTACAACCAAACTTATGAAACTGAGGTTCATACAGACGCATCAATCGAGGGGTTTGGGGCAGTTTTGTTGCAAAAATCTACTGAAGACGGCCAACTGCATCCTATTTACTATATGAGTCGAAAAACTACAGATGCACAACGGAAATATAGTAGCTACGAGTTAGAGATTTTGGCTGTTATTGAGGCATTCGAGAAATTTAGAGTTTATCTTCTGGGCATTCATTTTAAACTAGTGACGGACTGTAATGCTTTTACGAAAACTTTAGACAAGCAGAGTTTGTGCACTAGGGTGGCCCGCTGGGTTTTATTCCTCCAAGAATACGATTTTGATGTAGAGCATCGCTCGGGTACCCGTATGAAGCATGTGGATGCACTGAGTCGTTACCCGATTATGCTGATAACAAACGACAACATAAGCATTAGCCTCAAAGACGCGCAGCATCACGATGAGAAGATTCGGGCAATTAAAGAAGTTCTCAAAAGCGAAAAGAAGACGTTTGATGACTATTTTCTAAAAAACGATGTTCTGTACAAGCTGGTTAAAGATGCAGAATTAATAGTGGTTCCTAATGACATGCAGAAGCAGATAATATGTCGTGCCCATGACAGAGGTCATTTCGCAGCAAAGAAGATGAAAGATTTGATTTGCAAGGAATACTTTATACCCCATCTTGAGGATAAAATAAAGAAGTATGTCGATTGCTGTATTCCATGTATTCTCAATAACCGCAAAAGAGGCAAGCAAGAAGGCCTGTTACACCCGCTGCAAAAGGATGACGCACCTCTTCATACTTACCATATAGACTTCCTAGGACCACTTGATTCGACGCACAAAGACTACAAACATATACTGGCTGTCATTGATTCTTTTACAAAGTTCTGTTGGCTTTATCCGACTAAGTCAACTACTGCCAACGAAGTTATTGCAAGGCTGAGCAATCAAAGTATGATTTTTGGCAACCCGGCATTCATCATATCGGATAGGGGATCTGCTTTTACATCCCAAGACTTTGTAAAATACTGCGACAACGAAGGAATCAAGTTAGTAAAGACGACCACAGGACTTCCAAGAGTAAATGGACAAGTCGAGAGGCTGAATGCAATCATAATTTCAGTGCTCTCCAAGCTAAGCGTAGATGATCCAACAAAGTGGTACAAACATGTCAACAAAGTTCAACAGGCGATCAACTCGACGTACTCCAGAAGCATTGACACATCTCCATTCGAACTGTTGCTTGGCGTAAGAATGCGGACAAAAGAAGATCACCGGATTCGAGAGTTAATTGACAAGGAGGCGGTGGCTACATTCAAAGACGACCGAAACGAATTAAGAGCAAACGCGAAATTGCATATTCGGAAGCTACAAGACGAGAATAAGAAGTCCTACAACCTTCGGCGCAAACCAGCAAGGTGCTACGCTGTCGGCGACATGGTAGCAATTAAGAGGACCCAATTTGGAAGTGGCCTCAAGCTAAAGCCTAAGTATTTGGGTCCCTACCAAGTTGTAAGAGTAAAGTACAACAATGCCTATGATGTACAAAAAGTGGGAAATTTCGATGGGCCCATAAATACTTCAACATGTGCAGAATATATGAAACCTTGGTCCACCTGCGCTGACGATGATGATGATGACGATGGAGGAGCATTCGGGACGAAAGCTTAGTCAGAATGGCCGAATGTGGGTTGGAATATTGCTGTGTGTTCCGAAATACCACTATTATGAAGAAGCAGCACCAAAATTACCTAGACAACATCACGAAGAACACAACGAGAAGTATTTCAAACGTCAACCGAAATACGTAAGAGCCAAACGAAGTACGAGCGAAACAAAGTAGCAGATCAGCAGAGAAGTCAGCGAAGGCAGAACAGCGAAGACGCAACGACGAGCGGCGAGCTGGGAGTCGAGACTGAGCCTGAGACGAAGGCAGTTGAACTTTTATCGAAGACGTGTGCCGCAGAGGTGTGAGATTTCGGGCGCCGACGAGGCGTGGAAGTCAGCAAGACTTTTATTACTTTTATGAACAATAAAGTATTACCATTAACTTTAATTAATAAATAAAACCCCCACATCTATGTGCCACCGCTTGGTGAGTCAAGTAACCGGGAAGTACGTCCCTTCTGTGCAAGATGTGTGAGCACTCAGATTCTAATGGATACTTTCATGGCCATGTAAAAAAAAAGGTGTCGAGGTGTTGACGTAGGCCGAGGGGAAGTAGACCGTTCTTGGCTAGGATGTGGACCCCCATATGTTGGAACGAACTCACGGTTTATTATGTAATGCTCGATTTGGGTGTGTAGATGTTGGCTCCGTGGTCCCTAGTACTCCAGTCAGATAGACAGGCCAATCCTCCAGGGGCCTTGTGGTCGTGCGGGGTACCAAAAAAATGGGTTACCGTGTCTGGCCCTTTCTGGGAAGCCACCAGTCCACGCTGTAACGAAAACCTAATTGGTTTTTGTTCACCAAATCACCACTACACTCACGTTTTTTTTAAAGAAGTTCACTACACTTATATAACTTTTTTATCGAGTGCACACCTATCTCCCAAACGATGGCTTTTTGCTGTCCGCCTCTTGCGCTCGACTGTGCCCTTGGCAATGGCTACCAGCCTCCTATAAAGCCTCGTCTCATTCTCATCTTGTCCCTGACCTACAACCGGCGGTTCTATGCGGGGTGACTGACCATTTTCAAGGCCACTCTCTCCTCGGTTCTATAGGTGTGAGCGGGATGTCCATATGGCTAGCCTCTCGCTCTCGCCTATTCCTCGATCCCCTCTCCTCTCTGGTCAGTTCACACCCACACCATCCTACCCTAGTGGATAAAGCTTATCGGATCTGCCTTTCAATTCAAATTTACCAATTTTAAGCGACAGAGGGCGCGCCCATAGCTAGAACGGCTAAAGCGGCAAAAATGGATAAGCTGTAAAATGGCTAAGCTGTACAAATGGCTAAAGCGGCTATACCGGCTGCACTAGCTTTAGGTGTATCGATCAACATAAATTCGTCAGCAAAAATAGCCAAAACACCAAAATGCAACAAGTTCACCGGGTCGCCCATATTTGTGGTGATATCTCATGCAACTTGGAAAGCTGTTATAATTGCTTGAAACTGAATTTAATAATTGCAGAAATCAGCCTTTACGTAATAATTTTCGCAACGAAAACAGTCAAATAGCGCCACTGTGCGTGATAAATTTGAACACTGGCCAGTGAGAACAGCCAAAACGGACCACCACGCTTGCCGCCAGATGGCGCTCTTTGTGTGTCAGGGAAACTTGGTTTTTGAATTTTGTTGTCGGCCGTTAGGTGTTTGATTTTGGTTTGTTTGAGATCAGTTTTTCTTGTATTGAATTCAAGATCCCACTTTGAAAAGACAGCATTTCACCAGAAGAAAAATGCATTTGTACCTAGCTTCCCTTTGTGTACCTTTTTAGCGCCACTTCCACATCAGCCCAAAGCGCCACCTTTACAACAACCTCAAGCAACTTGCTCTCGCTGCACAATTTCTTCAATAGAGGGCGCTGGCAAAACAAAATTTCATCGTAATCGAACTAAATAAAAGGGCGCCAAAATTCAAGTCCACAAACAAATGCTAGCTCTTTTCTAAAAGAATAATGTTGAGCCGAGAATCCTATACGAAATTAACCCTCCAATCTCCGCCAAATAACCCGTGCGATATCGTTGATAAAAGGGGTATGAGTAAGTTCGGGTGAGGTGTAATGTTTTATTTCCTAGAAAATTAACAGTTAGTTTTGAACACAATTTTCCGTCCATACGTACGCTTCGTTTCATCTCATATTTCGACCGACTTAATTAGAGTGTTGCAAGTTAGACAGTGTTGCAAAGATTCGATACAAAGTTATCGATACTTGCGAACACTGATGAATGAACAAAATTAAATTTCAGTTAAGATTCAAATTTAACTAAATCGGCGGATCCTCTGCAACATCCCCGCCACCGTGAATCTAGCACGCGTCAGATTCACCAATGCTCAATCTGGCCAATACACAAGCTGGGCGACGAAGTATTCCAGTAGACGTCTTCACAGTTGCGATGCGCACTTGGCCATCCTTCCCCGCTATAGCATTCAGCACTCTGCCTTTCTTCCAGAGCGAACGATGCGAACTGGCATCGCATATGAGGACGAGATCTCCTTCCTTCAAAGGCTGGACCGGGTGATACCATTTTGTACGCCTGCACAAATCGGGCATATACTCATTGATCCATTTACGCCAAAATGAATGTGCAACTTGTTGCACTATACGCCAATCCTTTCTGGTGGGTTGATACGATTCTTCCTGCGGATGCGGTGATTGGCTGGAATTAGAAGTGCCTAAGAGAAAATGATTCGGGGTTATAGGGTCGTCTGTTGGGCTTTCCAGGGCTATATGTGTTAGTGATCGAGAGTTCACTATATTCTCGGCGTCGCACATAAGACTATAAAGCACATCCTCCTTAAGGTTTCGACTTAACAATGCATGACCAATTGCCCGTTTCACGCTGCGCACTAATCTCTCCCAGCAGCCACCCGCGTGTGGGTTTAATGGACAGTTAAACAGCCACTCTATTTTATCATTCGCAAATTCAGCTGCTATCATCTCATGGTCCATGTTACGCAGCTCCTTTCTCAATTCCTTCTCAGCACCAACGAAATTTGTGCCGTTATCCGAGCGAATTCTTTTTGGCCTGCCTCGTCGAGCCATGAAATTCCGTATAACACGTATGCAAGTGTCCGCTGATAAGTCCTTAGCTATTTCTAAGTGAACAGCTCTTACAGTCAGGCAAGTGAATATACATATCCAGCGTTTTTCTGTTGACCTACCCCTTGTGACAAGAAACGGGCCCATGTAATCAACACCTACATATGTGAACGGTCGCACATATGGTGTGACTCTATCTTCAGGCAACTGTCCCATCAATGGCGCAGCTGGGCGCGCTTTTTCCAACTGACAGACCTTACATGAACGCGACACACGACGCACTTCCTCGCGACAATGTGGAATGTAATATTCCCGTCTTACCTCTGCCACAATGGTGTTCTCGTTCTGGTGTTTCCACTTATTATGGAAATGCTGAAGAATTAGCCCTGTCACATGGTTTCTTTGCGGCAATATGATCGGTTGCCTCGTGCTCTCACTCACGGCAGTTGCATTGGCTATTCGACCGTTCATTCGAATAACTCCATTTTTGTCCAAGATTGGTGTCAACTTCTGCAACTTGCTGGACTTGGCAATCGCCTTTCCGTTTGCCAAAGCTTTTTGTTCCTCGCTATATTCTATTTGTTGAACCGCCCTGCACAGGACCACCTCAGCGCGCTCGATCTCAAATGCTTCCAGAAACTTCCTGCGCTCCCCTCGGTAGCGAACACGTAACATCCATGCCAGCACACGGATCAACCGCCTGAAAGTAGAGAACCTTTGAAACATACTTGCTGGATCATCACTAATGGACATCATAAATTTTGGCCGCAGCTCGGCTTCTGTTTGCGTGCAGCCCGGATCCACTGGCCAGCAGTTCTCCTGGTCCATGAGGAAATCTGGCCCTGATAGCCACAACGATCGTCGGCCTTCCCTTTTCATCTTGGTGCCAAAGTCAGCTGGATTATCCCTTCCTGGCACCCAGCGCCATTCATCGACATTTGACGATTCCAGAATCTCATTAATACGATGTGCCACGTATAGCTTGTATCGTCGATGATCCGATTTGATCCAAGCTAACACAGTCTTTGAGTCGGACCACATACAAATTCTGTGTGGACGTACAGCATGGCCCTTTAAAATGTTATTTCTTAGGCGGGTCGCAATCACCGCCGCTTGTAGTTCCAGTCTCGGTATCGTGGATAATTTCATCGGCGCACATTTGGTCTTTCCCAAAATAAATGCCACAGTCCAACGTTCTCCAGCTCTCAGTCGCCAATATCCAACTGCTGCGTAGGCCACCTCACTTGCATCTGTAAAGATATGCAGCTCGGTCCCTCCACCCAGAACTCAGTACCATAGCATCTGGGATCCGTATATTGGACACATCGTTCAAGCACCTTAGCCAGTGGTCTCGCACACGTCATTATTCTTCGAAAGCATCAGATTTGACTTGATCCCAATCTAGCCAATTATGACCAACTTGGAAACTGAAACTCATCGTCCTGCGTCTGCCACTGCATTCCCAAAACCTTCTGACAATGCGACGCTTCATCCCTATCAAGGCTCAGAACTTCTCCATTAATTCCTGCGGCGAATACTTCATTGAATTCCCTTGAATTTGACACAAATTTCCTTAGTGTGAATCCCCCTTTGCGATGGATTTCCACAATTTCCTTTGTTACTCTTATGGCATCATCTTCATTAGAAAAGCAGTGTACGAGATCATCCACATAGTGATTTCTTATAATGGCGTCGGCGGCTTCAGTGTACATCTCCTTGTGTACCAGTGCGTTCTTGTTTTTCACATATTGCGCTGAGGCAGGTGAGCACTTGGCCCCAAATGTCATGACCTGCATTTGATATACCTTCATGTCTTCCTTTGGGTCATTTCTCCAAAGTATGCGCTGCGCGCATTGATCGTCTGCTTTTATTCGAACTTGGTGAAACATCTCCTGAATATCAGCACAGACTCCTATACGCTTCTGTCTAAACCTCATCAGCACTTGAATTAGAGGTTGACATTCGTCCGGCCCAGTCATTAGCATCGAGTTTAACGACACTCCGTTGACTTCAGCTGCCGCATCAAATACTATCCGTAATTTTCCTGGTTTGTTGGGATTAGAGACCCCAAAATGTGGCAAAATCCATTTCTTTTTTGAGTCCATCTTGATTTCCTCACCGGAGAGCTGCTTTATATAGTCCTTCCGTTCATATTCTGCCATCAAGTTCTGATACTGCTTTTGATACTCTGGTTCGCGGTAAAACTTCTTCTCCAGAGTCAACTGTCTCTTCATTGCCATCTCCATGCTGTCCGGGAGCTCGACGTTATTATGAATCCAAAGCAGCCCTGTCTCGTAGCGATCTCCTATGTGTCGTGTTGTCTCATCTAACAACCTCCTTGACCTCTCAATTTCACGTCCCTCGACGTGGTTCATCACCTGATGAACGTCCATCTCTGCATTGGCAATGTAATCATTTACCAATTTTTCAATGTGATTGTCGCTCGTCTCTGTTGCAAAGTGCACTCCTTTGGCATTTCCGTTCATTCCATTTTCGTCATAACATTTTCCGTAAATTAGCCACCCTAATTTCGTAGCTGCAACCACTGGGCCATTTCCAGCAGTTGGCTGCATTGCCTTTGGCACACACAAATGGACGTTATCAAGCCCAATCAGAAGTTCTGGTTCCGCATCCGTGTAGTCTTCAACCGGAACGGTTTTTAGATAATGATACCTCAATTTCAATTGTGACATGTTTACTGTTTGACATGGCAAGTGTAAATTCTTCATTGTGCTAACACTCAAATCGTAGATCCTTTTGTCATCACAACCAGATATTCCAATATTAAAGTGAGCTGTTAACTCAGTTACCTTTTTATTGCCAAACCATTGCAAAGTCATTTTTTTCTTTTGGCCGTTTAAGCCCAATGCTTCAGCTAGTCGTTCATTCATTAGTGACACGGCTGATCCTTCGTCCACAAAGGCATGGCAATTAACTATATTGCCATTAGCATGCAACTTAACCGGCAAAACTTTAAATAAAACCGTTGTGCTCTTCGCCTGCGAAGCTGTTCCGCTGAATACACCGCCTTTAGGTGATTCCTCAATTGTCTTCTCTATAGCCTTGTGTAGCAACGAATGAATATTTTTCCGGCAGCCGTCAACATTACATTTATGCCGAGTACGACACTCCCGACTGGAGTGGCCCTGTTTTAAACAATTAAAACATATTTTGTTCGCTCTGGCCACCTTCCATTTTTCGTCAATACTCAGCCGGACGAACGCGTCACAATTTTCCAGATAATGATGCTCTTTGCAGACGTTACACTGCTTGCTGCTCTTACTGTCCACCTCATTAGTGTGAAACAGTCTATTCCGATCCCTTTTTGCCTTGGTCACCCCATGTTCATTGACCAGGCCTGCATCCTGTATATCAGTTGCCATTGCTTGAAGCCATACGCTGAGATCCTTGATAGTCTGCTCTTGATTCAATGTTCTTGCATGCCTTGCCCATTCGAGCCTTTGCTGCACCGGCAGCTTCAGCAACAACTCTTCCATCAAGGTCGGATTTGTCATATGTTGGTGAGCACCAGATGCTTCTAAAAATGATGCCAAATTCTGAACCTTGGTTTTAAAATCGACTAACTGCTCCAATCTTCCTTCTTGGATGCACGCAGTTTCCCTTACTCGCTTAACTTGACTCTTTGTTAACAGTTCAGGCCTACCAAAATTCTGTCTCAAGGTGTCCATAATGTTGACAACATTTTGGCTGTGTATAAGTAAACACTCTTCCGTTTCTCTGGCCCTGCCTTTGAGTGCCTTTTGCAGGCGCAGTAAATTTTGTCTATCACTATAAGCATACTCTCCGGTAGTCATATTGAATGTTTCCTGAAACATAGGCCATAGTTCAGGTGTGCCATCAAACTCTGGCAGATCGTACAAGGGACGTGTAGATTCTTGGCGGGGCGTCGCCATATTGGCGCCACTAGATGACGCTGCTGACTGTACGACTGTCGCTTCACTGTTCGTGTTGCGCGTGCCTGCTAGCACTTCAATCAAAAGATTCGTCTTTTGCATATGAATTTCGTTCATCCTAACAATTTCCATTTGAAATTGTTGCATTTGCTGTACCATTGCACTGAGCATCATTTGCTGTGTGTTCGGTATCATTCTACTTTCTTCAATTTCCTGTGCCTGTGCACCGTCAATACTGTCGTCGTCTCCAACAGCTCCATCAACTTCCATCTTGCCCTTTTGAGACCTAGTTTGCACCATCCAACAGACAACCCAAATCCCAAACCACAATCTAAAAGGCACTTACCAATTTAAGTTCGTTTAAATTGCCAAATTGCTGACACCTCATGTACACGCATCTATTTCGTCAGCCACTACGTGCACGATCACTCCTTTTCCTTTGTGTGTATGCGTAGGCGTCGTCTCGCTCTTACGCATGCAATTCGTCGAACTGCAGTTACACACACACGCAACGTCAAATTGCGCGTCAGATTTCGACTTGTCCACAGCTTCTCTGATTCCAAGATTCTTCTCCTGTTGCCAGTGCAACACAATGTTGTCCTCTTCCTGGACGATTCACTTCTCCCAAGCGAAAGCCCCACAAACTTCCGTCTTGCTCACTTCCCTCAAGGGAAAAAGAAGCGAAATAAAAGATGTTGAGCCGAGAATCCTATACGAAATTAACCCTCCAATCTCCGCCAAATAACCCGTGCGATATCGTTGATAAAAGGGGTATCAGTAAGTTCGGGTGAGGTGTAATGTTTTATTTCCTAGAAAATTAACAGTTAGTTTTGAACACAATTTTCCGTCCATACGTACGCTTCGTTTCATCTCATATTTCGACTGACTTAATTAGAGTGTTGCAAGTTAGACAGTGTTGCAAAGATTCGATACAAAGTTATCGATACTTGCGAACACTGATGAATGAACCAAATTAAATTTCAGTTAAGATTCAAATTTAACTAAATCGGCGGATCCTCAAATAAAATCGACAATATTTATGCACGTAACTTAAACAAAATACACTTTAAAAAATAATCAACAAATGCATTGGCTTACAGACTTAAAACTTAAAATGTAAAGAGAAATTCTTTGGTTCTTTTGCTTGGAAGTTCATTCCTAATGTGATTTACTAGTGGTTTCCTGCGATGGGGCCTCATTAGTGTGTCTTTTGTGTTTCAAATCACGTGCCTCCTCCATGGTGGTGGGCAGCACCTTGTCCGCTGTCTCCGGGAAACCCAGGGTGAGAAACCCAGAGATCAGGGCGAAGGTGGCAAACAGAATTTGAGGGGCATAGATGTAGTATTTGGCCTGGAAGCAGTTGATATAAGATCATATTTGTTAACTAAGTATGTCTTAGGACCTACCAGCAGAGGAGTTTGTGGCGCCAGCATGGAACCAATGCGTCCCACCATGGAGCAAAACGATAGCAAACTGTTGCGCACGTTTGTGGGGAAAATTTCCGAGGTGAAAAAGTACAGAATTTGGAAACTGCAGGTAATGGCCAGCTTGCCTATGAGGAAGAGTGTCAGTGCACCAGCGTAGTTATCTGAAAATGCACATCGAATGGTTGGGTAAATTCATATTCCCAGCTCAGCTCAACCGCCTTACCTGCATCTATGGCCGCCGAGGCACCCATACAAATGGCACACAGCAACATCGAAGCACACAGCGAGTAGCGACGTCCAAACCGATCCATTATAATCAAGGGTAACAGCAATCCCGGAATTTGTATGAATCCGTTCAACATGAAATTCGTGTACTTGCTGCCACCCAAATTCACCGAGTTCAAGCTCAATCCCAGGGCAATCAGCGTGTGGGTGAACCAGCAGAGGCAGCAGTTGGCTATGCGCAACGCGAAGAAGCGCACAGCCTTCATTATGGGGTAGCGACTCTCGTTCGCCTGTCTCAGCTTCTGACGATTGTTGGCCAACAATTCATCCAACTGCTCCTCGGGCAGCGGTTTCTTATTAATGTGCGCTGCCCTCCGCAAAACAGCAGCCGCCTTTTGCTCAGACCCCTGGCTAAGTAGCCAACGTACACTTTCCGGAAGAATCCATAGGAAGAGAATTTGCAGCACGGCGGGAGCATAGAGCACTCTGAGCAACCAACGCCAGTGCTGCACCTGCGAAGCCAGGAAACCCAAAAAGGCCTCGCCGAGAGCATAGAATATGGTTATAATCGTGGCAGCTGCAACTCGCCGCTTGGGACCCACCAACTCAATGGCCAGCAAGAAGGCGGTGGGAAAGAGGGTACTGCCCACCGCCATGTCCAGGAATTCGAAACATAAAAACATGTAATAATTGGTGGACAGAGACCGAAGAATGCCCATGAGAGCGCTGAGGGCACCAGCGGCGGCCAACATGTTGCGGCGTCCGTAGCTGGAAATAAATGCAACGGAAGGTTAAGCTTTAAGCCTTTAAAGCGCACTCCAAACTTACCGATCAGCAAAGAAACCACCCAAAGGGATGCCCACAAATTGTCCAATATTGTTGACAGTGCCCACCATGGACAGCAGCCATTCATCTTTGCAAAAAATGCCAAACTGGGGGAAAGAAAATCATGTTGAACCGGGAAATGAAAAACAAATCGAATTTGCATAATTTTGTCCTGAAGCAGTTTTAGTGTTCTAAGGTAAAAAATATTTGGTGTCTTGAATCCTAAAAAACAGATGTTAGAATTGGCACTGAACTTCAAATATGAGAACGATTTTCTAAACACTTGAGTGAGATATTACAGAATTTTGCAGAAGACTTCTTCAAAACTTGTGTGTTCCGAGTTGAGTAGAAGTCGCTGGGAAGAATGTGAAAGAGATATTTTTTGAGCCGAACCGTCTTTAAAATGTTTTGGCTCCGGCTCAGATTTTGATTCGGCATTCGAAATTTGTTTTGCTCCGTTTCGAGTTCGATTCCGACTTCCCAAATAACCAGGAGTTTCCGACTCCGGAGTGGTTCGACTCCGAACCGGCTTGCAGCCTGTTCAGTATATCAAATTTAATCTGTAATTAAATCAATTTGACGTTCCGTCAAGCAGTAATGCCTATTTCATGCACCCAGAATACAAAATAAAGGCATTCTAAGTGTTTAGAATTTAAACATGAGTCCCCGATCCCACGACTCACATCTAGCGATAGATATCATATGCTCAACCCATAAAAACGTGTTGCGTAGGGACCCTTTGAAATGCACAGACCCCTCCAATCCAAAAGCAATAGATAAGTTAGATTTAAGGGATGATTTTTATAAAGGGTGATTTTTTAAGAGCTATAGAAAGTTTTTTCAAAAAAAAACCCATAAAATTCAGAAAAATGCATGAAATCTTTATTTGAATCGATAGTACGGTCCATATAATTTAATGTTTGAAGATTACTTCATGCAAATGTTGACCGTGACTGCGCCTCAAATGGTCCATCCGCTTAGTCCAATTTTGGCAAAAGTCTAAAGGCCAATTGACCGGTCCCGAACGTGAAATGAAATGTTCACCGAACTCGCCTCTCAATAAGTCCATTGCTGCGCGTGCTGTGTGGCATGTGGCACCGTCTTGTTGAAACCACATGTCATGCAAGTCAAGCTCTTGCGTTTTGGGCAAAAAAAGTTGGATATCATCTCACGGTAGCGCTCACCATTCACAGTTACGTTACGATTCGCATCATTTTTGAAGAAGTACGGTCCAATGATGCCACCAGCCCATAAACCGCACCAAACTGTGACTTTTTCTGGATGCATTGGTAGCTCTTGCAATGCTTCTGGCTGATATTCACTCCAAAATCGACCATTCTGCTTATTTACGTACCCATTGAGCCAAAAATGAGCTTCGCCGCTGAACACAGTTTTTCGGTAAAAAAGTGGATCTTCGGCCAACTTCGCACTCTACGTAAGCGTGTTGGTGGTTTAATGTCCAACAATGTGAATTTGGTGCGAAATTTAGTCACAATAGCCCGAATAGCCGCTTCAGTGGGTCGATTAAACTGACCATAAAATGGAAGAAGCGCGCGATGAACTTTCTTAACAGAGCACGCATTTTGATAATAAAATTCAATAATGTGCAAGCGTTGTTCGTTTGTAAGACGATTCATGGTTAAGTTATAGACCAAACCGAAGATGTTTGACAGTGAAACAAAACACGAAACGTGCGTGAGCTGTTTAAACCAGTGTTGCCAAAAAGATAATAGCTAAAAAATCACCCTTTAGAATAAAAGAAGGACCGCTCACAAGAGCGACTCAGTACAAATATTACATTGCAAGCGAGCTCAATTAAAGTGTATAATTCTATTCATTTTTTGGTCCTTCGAGCCGGATACACAATTTTGGTTTACCGAAGTCTGTAAAGTGGGTGCGAATATTTGAATATTCGACAGAACCATGGCGCAACTCGAAACGAGATTGAAGGTCAATATGAGTGACCACGCCATGCAGGACGCCTGGCCATCAGTACGAAATGATGTGCAGCGGTACACGACGCCCACATATGCTACCGAATCGGACAATTTTGGCTTTGTAAGCATAATGTTCGAATTGGCGAATCAATTGTCAACTTGCAGGCAAACTAAACGAGGCTACTGATGAAGCTAGGAGATACTTAATGGAATTGGACAGAAATGGAATTCTGGGGTATAAATCGAAGATTGAAATTAGGATGACGGTGCTAGTCGAGAAGCACAAATCGGTATTGACCAAGTATAAGCTCAATGAGATTGACAACGATAAGATTATCGAAATGAGGATTAAGGCCACGGCGAGGGTGGAAAGACTGGAAAGAAAACAGCGTCTCCAAGAATTAAAGGATGCAAGACCACCTCAGCCAGCTGCACCAGCAATGGAAATGCCCACATTTAGTGGAAAACCCAAAGAGTGGATAAAATTCTATGGATGGTTTAAAATGGCAATTCACGAGAGAGCAGATTTCGGAGATGCCATTGATGAAAGGAGAAGCGAGAACCCCACTAACCTCCTCACTGATGAACCAATCTTCGTACTATTCAACAGCATGGGACCGTATATGCAAGGTCAACTGTGAAAACTGGAATAGATTCACAGAAAAGTTGGAAATCAGTCAACCTAATCTGAAACCAGCACGTACGCCGTTGAGGGCAACAGCCATAACCCCCAAGGAGCAGACTTTAACATTCAAACGTGGAAGTCTGTTCAAAGAAGGTGTCAGAGCGAGCGCCAGATGTCAGTATCGCCCAGGTCAACACTCAGGTTGCCTCGGAGTCCTCGCATCCAGCAACAGAGTCCAACAAACTGGATCAACAACCCACAGAAAAAGATGAGGACAGCAACCAACAAGGACTAAAGGTCGAGCAACTCAAGCTGCAAATAATGAAGGTGGATCACACTCAGCAGGAGAGCGATATCATCGAGGTGAAGGACACGGATGTCTTTCAGGCCCGTGAAGAGACTGCGGTCAACTGTGGCCAACCAATGTCCCAATTCGACAAGGACAAAGAAACCACAACAAACGATATTCTGGCTGGCGGCTACAAAGAAGCGGCTGTCAACGTACTGGAACGTACGGTAGAGAGTACCAGGAGTGTGTGCTTGAGCAACACTAAGCCTTAAGGCACCAAGAGAAGGAGGAACCACGACCTGACCAAGGGCGGCTCTGTACAGTGGACACAGACAAAACAGACGGACACCGCAGGACTACAATGCGGTCGAGGCCATATGGGCCCTTTAGAGCCACTAATTTATATCATGCTTTGCAGGCAAGGGATTCTATACGCACCAGAAAAGATGCAGCACCAAATGGGTCCACGTTGGACAAATCGAAGCGTCAACTTAGATATTCATTAAGAGTCTGTGGTTCTTACCGAAGAGTAAGTAACAAACTGGATAAGTGGATGTCGAATTGGAGGCCCCCGGAGATTGTTTGAGCGAGAACATGGCACGATCGGACTTCGCTAGATTCAAAGATTGAGTGGCTGGCGCATTTTAGACCCCGGAAAATGCTTAGAATATATTGACAGTGACAGTGGCGTAGATAGGGGGGCGGTTTAAGAGCTTCAATGTCCTAAAATTTCAGCTCATTTGGATTAATACTGAATGATATATGAAGTCGAAGGCCCAGCCCCTTACTATAAACTTAAAACGTACTTTTCTCAAAACGCCTTTTTTAAAGTCGGCGACCGCGATAACTCAAAAGTTTGTTGACCGATCTGATTGAAATTTAGCATATTTCATTATTATATATTTGAATCCCAGCCAACGGTCCGATTTTACAGTGACAAAATGGCGCATTTTTTAGGCTAAAAATCATATTTATACCTTAACCGACCGTGCAAAAAATGAAAAAAATTTGTTTTTATAAAATGGCATCGTTGGCTGGGAGGTTCCACACAACTTATTTTTTTTTAATCCCATGTGTTTCGTATGATACTACGATTTGTAGTCCGGGTCACCGAAAGGGGCTTAATTCATGACATGGCCTACCTGAAGTGGCTGAACCTCCGTTCTTTCTTGACATTTTTTCGTACGTTGTTCATAAAAATACTTCAAATGTTTCTGAACAATGATACATTTACAGTATTGTAAAATATTAAGCAGTTTCGTCAGAAAAATTATTGTAAATTTTTATAGTAAGTTGCTAGTACCTTATTTTATTACTTTTATGCACATCATAATAGATTAAAGTCAATCTGTAAAAAACTTAGTTGATGAGTCTTGGATGCAGCAAATCGTGAAAAACCGACTAAATACAACCGGATTTTGGGAAGCAGAGAAGTCGTGCGATTCCAGAAGTTTGATAGCACAGCAGTTTTCTTTCGGGTGACAATATTGAATCCATTTCTGGACGTCTTCACTATGAATCTTTGTGAGCGGTTTACCAATCATGAACATATTTTTAAAGGATTTACGGAGCTCTTCAAGAATGATTCAAGCGATGTTGACCATGGGGACAATTTAATTTGTCAAAAAGATTGAATTCTACCAAGAATGTTTAGAATGTTAATGGGCCACCTGCTTTTCTCATCGAGCTTATAATATGGACAAAATATTTAAGCCATTCTCAACCAAAAAGTTCGATGGAAGCGCTGGATGGACTACCCAATAGAATATTTTCCAAAAATATTTAAGTTGCTTAGTATATTAGAAACAATGATTCAACAAGCCATTATCCTTCTGAATTCACGCTTATTAATTACACATGACTTATTGTACAACCGCTTAAAGGACTTGGCTGCTTTGGCTATTCATCATGAAATCATGAGAGGATAAAATGAGATAGCACTGCTAATAATATTTTAAAAATACAATAACATTTCTCATTTCCCAAGATGGTTTCAACTCCAAGCCGGCAGACCAAACGCGGCTGTTTTTGCATAAGAATTTTCGACAACTGAATTTTATTGCAAGTAAGCGCTTTGATCTCCGTCTGTCGAGCATGCGAGCCCACAATGCAAGAGAGCCAGAGCAAAGAGACAACTAAAAGAGATAGTTCGTTGATGGCTTCAGTGCGATATCAATGTATATCAGGCTTGGCCAGCCATAGCCCCTGGGGGCCGAAGTCTCTGGGCGAATCATGTCGAATGCATGCCGAAGTCCATCATTACTGTGTGTCAGAGAGAGACAGGCATATGTTTTTTCGCTCTCCATTTGGCCAGGCCTGATGTATATATATTCTTCGGCTTTGGCCCCCAGGGGCTATGGCGAGCGATAAAACATATGCCTGTCTCTCTCTGATATCTTAGGAATCATGAACCTGACCTGACTGCTGGGGCAAAACGGACAATTACAAAACACATTAGGAACGATTGCTATCTTCTCTCGTTAAAGAGTGACCTTTTTTTGTAAACTTGTGTAATCAGTAGCGCTGAGTTGATCTAAAATAAGGCAGAATCTGCAAGTGGCAAATTCAGAAAAAAGAAATCGAGAAAAAGTCTGCAGGCAGATCAACTTTATTTTCCATCTGCAATTTGACAGTATTATTGAAAGAAGGCTCGAACTTATTGACATATTTAGTAATTAGCAGTTTTTATCGATCCGCCAAAGGATTGGTTAATGATCAAATGAACGGTAGTCGAGTTCAGCAGCATCAAAATTCTTACTGAGCATACACTTTCGTATATTATATTATAGTCGGGCTTGACCGAATTTCAAATACAATCACACTTCCAAAATAACACTGACTTAACACTGTTTTTAGGTTTACTTATTACGAACATTTCGAGCAATTGTATTTTAAAATAATGTTGAGCATTTGTGTATGTTTTAGTCTTAAATCAAACCCTGTTAAGTCCATAAACAAGTACAAAATATTCTTTGCTGAAGTTACAAAAATAAAACCAACAGGCAACCCCAGTAATTTGACCTTGAAATGAGGTCTCTGGATTTAGGCAAAGAGGGCTAGAAAAAGACAAAAACCATAAATTAACCAAAGAGACTACTAGATACTGAAAACATAGTAATGTTTTCACATATCAATAAATACCATGGCTGCAAACCGGTTTTGAATCGAACCGGTTCGAAACCGAAATACGGAATTTTATTTTACTGTGAACCGAACCTTGAACCGAACCTCCTTAGAATTAAAAGCTGAGCGTTCGGGCTCAACTATCGGTTTGGTTCAACAAAAATAGTAGACATCAGAAAATTGGAACTTCTGTATAGCGATTTCATCTGTTATCTGGTTTTGAGCGACTGAGTCCTAAAATAGGCAGCAAAGTGTAATAAAAAAAACCCCTAGAATAGCATTTAGAACTACTGACAATATCCCCATCCATAATGGCCTTTGATTTTTAAGATCCTTGACTCTCATGCTTTTTCAATGATTCACAAAAGCTTAACACCACATTGGAAATATTTTTCTACAAAAACTAAGAAATGTTATTTAAAAACAAAATTTTTCTTTTGAATATTCAATTCATGAATGTGTTCCACAAACCGTTTTCGACCCAAAAACAACCAGATTCCCATAAGTTTGAGAAGTTCTTAGGTCAAAAGCAATGGAATGGGATTAAATTAACTTCAAAATTTTAGTTGTATTTAGTATTTAAATAAATGAATAGATGTATTGATTTGATTTATATTAATATTATGTCCAGCATCGACTGAACCAAGGTTCTAACCTGCAATTTTTGAACCCTAGCCATTGGTAAAGTTTGGTTCAACCCCGTGATCCGGAAGTCCGAAAAAAATCATGGGTTTGCAGCCCTGATAAATTCACTTTAAAATTGCCCGTATCATATTGGCTTGAGCGTCTGCACAATCTAGGTTTTCAACAAATACTATATTTTGCAAATAATAGAACGATTTTCGGTTTCGGTCAGCTCGACTACTTATCTCGTGCCATAGCTATTTTTCTGCTACGTTTCTATTATGGGAATTGGACTTAATTTGCTTATCCCTTTTCTGTAGAGGTAAAAAAGATTTCGGCAAGTATAAATTCCTTGACCGAAACTGAATTTCGTTTCGATTGGATAACCTTATTATGCTATTTTAAGTTTGTGCCTTTTTCAGTTAAATGGTTGCCATTTGTGCTCTCATTCTAGACTTAGTTTAGCGAACTATCAAATTCTGAACACAATCTCTATGATTTTATGGGTGAAACAACATTAAGTTCTTGATAAGGTCTGAAGCGTTTTGAGAATGAATTCCCAAAGGCCACCGAATTATATGTGCTTAAAGTTTCTATGAGTTTTTGTGGCCAGGTTTGGCAGTTTGAGGCCTAGAATCTCAGTAGGAAAGTAAGAATAAGGATCACTAATTCACCCTCTTGGTATTGCACTTACCTCTGTGGATATGGTTTTCTCGTCATCTCGAAACTTGAAGTCCTTTCCACAGCTCTCAGTTTGCCTCTCAAAATATTCGGCAGCACAAAAATCACTCGACGGTGTCTCAAATTCCGTTAAGTTGTTGGTCTGATAACGATTACAAGAATCCCAGGCAGCATTTTTATGGGGTACAGTGAAATTGAGCCAAGGTTCTTCATACAAACTGCTTGGACTATCGCACTGAGTTATGTTGCACCTGTTTGAAAGAGAAGATACCAGCTGGCACTCTCACATCGACAACATTGGCCGCTGGGGGTTTATTGCTCACCTGTGCACCACTGTGCTGGCCGTGAACACATAGGAGATCGAGAAGAAAGCATTGAAGACCATGGGAATACACAACAATACATAGTTGAAGATCTGATAGCGTCCAAATTGGCCAATACGCACGAGAATGGCATCCAGCGAGTTATCATCATCCGGCGCAGAATCGACTGGCTCCACATGGTCCAGCTCCACCACATGGCCGTTGGTATTGGTGGGGGGCGAATTGCCATTGCGTTGTTTGTTAGACATTTTTTTATAAAATAACAATTTGCTGCGAGCACGTGTTGAAATGCACTTTTAATGTGGGCAAGTCTTCTGCTCTGCTGCCACTTTTTTCGAGCACGAAATTTATTTATAATTTTCTAATTTTTCCCACTTATTTTTTCTGCCCGCTCTGGAGCGGCTCGCTGTGAGGAAGTCCGCTCATTGACTGATGGTCACCAAATCCACCGGTTGAGGTTGGCGCGGCATATATGTAGGCTCGTATGTGCTCTGTTTTGAATCGCTGCTCCCTCTCTCTCTCTCAATCTCACACTCTCTCAGTTTATTTTCAAGTTTACTATTTTTAATCTGTCTGTTCTACTCTCTCTGCACTTATCTCCTCTAGCCTTATCACTAGATAAAAAGCCAGTTACTGGCTATTTGTAGTTAACATTAGTTGATAATCTTTCTGTATTTCCATTTGGTTTATTTATTGAATGGGTCGATTGGTATCGGAGAGATACTGAAATCCAAAAGTGATTTACTATGCTTGTGTTTTATCGGAACATGGACGAGACAGTTGGTCTGGAGTGTGGGCAGCCCAGCAGCTGTTCCCGTCTGTTGACTGACTGATTGCCTGGCCTGGGTCAGTGTGTGCATAAACACTTATTATGTGTGCTCATGTCAAGGCACTTGAGTTTCTTATCTTACACTATTTGCACTGTGTCATTGACTTTCACACATGAATTCGCAGTTGAACTTGGCGTTAATATGATTAAATTATGTTTGAGTTTTGAAAAGAATCATATTATTTGCTCCCCGAAAATAAACAATTAATAATTTGGCGGTCTCTCATGATAGATTATAGTTTATGTGTACAGTAAATACTGGTAGATAAATCAATGATTAGTTCTGATATTCAAATAAATGGTAGCTCAAAGAGTTATTGATAGTCAATAGAAATGTATATTGTTTTATTATCGTTAAACAGCCCTTTGGATTGAACATTTATTAATTTCTTATCAGCTCGAACAGGTTGAATCTTTTCTCATTCTGGGTATTAAATTATCTGTTGGTCTGCAAATCGAACTCTATAGGAAACTAAAGCAGGGATATGCAGTAACCAAAGAGGTAACAGAGCTCAATAGTTTGCAAAATCGGTTGAATACCTCAAGATAGTTTCGTGAGGCTCGAAAAAAGCCAACTACCACTGCTTTATAGTATTGCGTGTTCCCAACATAGCTTGACAATTAATTTTCCATGAAAAAAATGTAAATGGGAAACGAAAAAACCACTGATTTTAAATTGTTGCTGTCGAGCACTTGATTTAAGAGTGAAAGATCTAACTCATAAATCTGATACAAGAACGGACATTCTTGGTTTTTGACAATGCACTTTGCGCTTTAGTACACCCATAAAACATTCGCCCTGAAAACTAGAAATTCTCATATGAAATCCGTCCTAAGGTGATTCACTATAAAATTAAGCGAAATATTCTCTCATTTATAGAGAATTTTCTAAGTTTCAGAAAAATTTTCCATAAATGAGTAAAAGTTTTCTTAATTTTAGGGTGAATCGCCTTAGGACGGATTTTGTAGGAGGATTTTTGAAGGAGAAGTTCTTGAGAATTTCAAGAAATGTTATACTTGGCGCGGGAATGTTTCATACTTGATTCAAGTAGTGAAGCTCTTGTATCAAGAAAAGGGGTCTCAAAACCTAATACTTGGAACAAGAATTTCGCTCTTGCATTTATAAATTTCAATCATTACGAACTTCTGTCACTAAACATTTTTGATCCAGGTATGAAATTCTCTATTTTTCTTCTGAGATTATTATACCCTGTTCCCATTGAAAATGGAAAAAGGGGATCATGAAGTTGTGCATACATTCGTATGTAACAGGGAGAAGAAAAATTTCCGACCCCATAAGAGATATATATATTCTTGATCAGCGTGAACATCCGAGTCGATATAGCCATGTCCGTCTGTCTGTCTGTATGAACGCGTCGATCTCAGAGACTATAAGAGAGAGAGCCATAAGTTTTTGCATGAAGGTAGATGTATGCCGTACGCAGATCAAGTTTGCCTCAGATTTTGAAAAGTACAATCAGATCGGACAAAAAACACCGGAGTTATAAGCGAAACAATTGAGCTGATAAGAGCACCCCCCCAGTTGTTAGTCAGGACTAGAAAAAAGTGTTGCCTACATCCATGATGACAATTTAATAGCTGTTAAAAAACCGGTTATATTCATTTTCGAAAATTAAAAAACAAATAAATGAAAACAAATGAACAGGGTACTTTGTAGTCGGGAAACTCGACTGCAGCGCCCTTACTTGTTAAGTTTGAACTATTTCAATATTCTCGTGTACCCCTAAATAGACTTTAAAGTCTCGGTCATAAATCTATCTAAATAGAATTACTTTTTTGAGCCATAATAAGACATTTCGATAAGAAGAATCACACCAAGATAGTTGATGCCGATCAGAGTTTAAAACTGGGTACAGATTTATTCCGCACAGATCACAATCATGTTCCGATATTTTTTGTCTTGAATGATGACAAACAGTGACGTAACTATTCCATCTGGGGCCCGTGGCAAATTCTTTTGATGGGGCCCTGTCGGTAAAAATCGTTACGTCGCACTCAGTTTAACTTTAATAAACTTCGAGATTTTCAGCGATCAGAGGGAATGGAGACTTCACATTCATCCATAGAACATAATATCTCAATGCATTCATCATCTATTCGCTAGCTTTTGGCGAAGGAACAACTACGTGAGGAAACCGGCATACGTTTACTATGATATAAAAAGGAGAAAGCTAAGCTAACTTCTTCTGTGCCGAAGTTTTTATACCCCTGCAAGTACTCGCTTAGATGTTTTCAAAAATAATTTTTTTTCCACAACGACCCATTTTCCGACCGATTGCTTGTATGGGAGCTATATGATACAGTCATCCGATTTGGACAAACATTTTAGATTTGGATAAAATTAAAAACAAAAAAGTTTTTCGAACTAAGACTGTTTTTGAGACCTGTCTTTTGTAAGGCAGCCATACCATATAGTTGTCCGATTTTCATCAAACTTGGCAAAATTATAAAAATGCATAGAAAACCTATGAATACAAAGTTTGGACACATTTCCATTGAAAAGAAAAAAGATTTTCACACTAAAACTAGAGCTATGAGATATAGTCATCTGATCTGGTCGGTTAGTACAGCAAAAAGAAGACTATGAAAAATTTCAGCTCGATAGTTTCAAAACTGAGGTCTAGTACCTTGCGTAGAAACAGACAGACGGATGGACAAAGCTCAATCGACTCAGCTCGTCACAGGGTGGTGTATATCAAGAATATATATAGTTTATGGGTTCTATGCGGTGCATAGAAGAAAGCATTTCCGACTACATAAAGTATACATATATTCTTGATCAGCGTTCTTGATCTGTCTATTTCTATGCGATTTCCTCCGTCAGTTTGAAAGCTATCGCGACCTTTGCACGAAGTCTTGTTCTACAAATACGCTGTAAACAAGTATCAAAGCCGACCGGATTGGATGACTATAGCATATAACTGCCATGGGAATGATCGCCGGAAAACTAGTTTGAGTGAGAAAAAGTTTTTGTTTTCAAAGCAAACGCCTCCATAATTTGTATTTCTTAGTTTCCTATGCTTTCCCACGATTCCACCAAATTTGGTCGAAATCGGACGTTTATATAATATAATATAGCTGTCATAGAAAAGTAGAGTTAGAAAAGTAGTCTCTATGAAAAAAAATTGTTTATTTTCAGTGGAAATGTCATCCAAATTAGTTTGAAAATCGTGCTGCAAGGGTATACAAACTTCGGAGGAGCCGAAGTAAACTTTCCTCTATTTTTATAAAGAAAACAACTTTAAGTTGGCGATAACTTAAATTTTGATTTGGGTTGCCCATAAACTCTTTTCTTCATTATGTCAAGTCTTCAAATCAATACTTTGCCAAACCCTGACAAATGCATCTTTAAGCTGCTTCAGAGTGTCGTACTGCTTTGCAGCGCTAAGCGGTTTGAGTTTTTATCTGCTCATAATGGGAGTTTTCTCCCAGGGGTCCTTTTTGCCTGATATAAATGTTTGTTACTTGAAACATCCTGGACTGACATATTTATGTTATTGCTTACACAAGTCAATCAATGTTTTGGCACAGTATTTGCCAATATGCCAAACAAATAGCTCAAAATTGGACAAATATCAATTTGCTATTGGATGCATGACTGGCTCGCTTTTAATGCCATAGATACCATAGAGTTGGGTTGGAGGTGATAACACTTGGTAAAGCGAAATGAAGATTCAGAGAATGAAAGTGTATAGGTTAAAAAAAATTGGCAAAACAATATTTTGCACATTTATCAATTTTACTAACAATTTATTTTTCGTACTTTGTCAAACTTTTCCAATTTCACTTCTATAGTTTCTTTGCGGAAGCAGGTGCACCTCAAAGCTACCCTTAGTGACCTTAAAAAGTACTTTGCAAAATTCCAAACCATTTTAATAAAGCCATCCGGAGTACCAAGATATAAAAATCTGTACAATTTAAATATAGTTTACAAAATAAATTTTAAAAACTGACCGAATATTTTTTAGTTTTGCCGTTGTGCAATTGTGGAAAACACAACGGAATGTTCTAAGAAGGTTGTTGAAAATCTGGTACGTTGTCCTCTTGGGCATAGAGTATATTGAGAATCATGTTAGGGGTCACACCTTCCACATGGTTGCAGTTAAAGTAAATCCTTTCCAATTTCCTTTTCATAGCGGAGAGCTCTTTTGTCAAATGAGCACGACAACCTTCCATATCCAAAATCTCTTTAGCCAGAAAGCTCAGTTGGCTTCTGGGACTATCTGGATTCGAACTGTCTGAAAATAAGTTGGTGGCTGATGTGGTTGAGCATTCCTCGCTGTATTTCAAAGGAGTATCACTAAGACAGTTGAGGGGTAGACGCCCAGTCCACCTCATCTTTAAAGTCAGTGGCTATTGGTGCCTGTTCATACTTCGCATCCTTTGGCTCGGAGAGTAAAGTTGATTGTTGCGACTTGAATACATTTGCCATCTCTTGTTCCAGGAATTCCACATATAAGGTGGACGGACGGAAATAAGCCGTCTTAAGGGGGGAGGAGGGTGCGGAAGAACTGTCTGACGAATAAGATTTATTATCCGAGTCATGGATTGACTTCTGCTCAGTATCGCAGCGGGGTAGTAAGGGTCCCTCCTCATGCTCACTATCCCAGTTGAGGGGCAAAGATGAATCAAGTTTACTTTTAAAGTCGCTGGGATTAGATGCCAGTGGTTCCATCTCATTTTTACCCCCTTGTTTTCGGAATTCCTTATTTAAGTTGCACTGTCGATTTATCTTGGGCAATACAATCGTAGAAGAAGAATTGTGTGGAAAAGAGCTGGCTGATGAACCTGCTTCTACTTCTGTATCTTCAGCAGTGGATAACACTGCCACTGATTCTACTCCTTCTTCTTCATTTGACTCTCGTTGTTTCACTTTGGTTTCCAGTTTCTTCTCACCCAGCAGCAGTGCCATTGTCACGTCCAAGTATTGGATCAATTTGTCGACATCCAAGCAGTCGGGACTACAACTAAATGACAAGTTAATTTTATCTCCATAAAACTTGCTGAAGTTGAGCTGAGAGTTCTCGTATTTCAATTCAGGCTTTAGTTGTAGCAGTTGAGTGAGTTCGCTTTCAGATATTTTAGTTGGGGTTTCCACCTCCCTAGAAACTTTGTTTCGAGGACTCATATAAATGGATTGCTCAAATGGTAAAGGAACACCTCCAGCCGCTAGTGAATTGACTTTTAATAATAGTTTTCCACCAGTTTCTTGAGGCACAAGAACTTCGGCCATACAATTAAGGTGTGATAGATTGAGAGTCAGAGAGGCTGGGAACGCGGTGCCAATTTGATCTATCTTTAGAGGGTCATGCTTATTTGGGACAGGAATTTTTGATCGCTTTCCCATGAGTGTTTCACCTGATTCACCATCTGCCTTCTTTTGCGGCAGCTCTTTGGAAACCATCTCCTGTGCCCTTTCAAAGGCAAACTTTTTTTCAGCCTTATGTAAGGTATTTTCAGTAGAACCTTGCACTGTCATTTTCTGGGTCTCTGACTCCTTGCCTTTTTCTTTGCCTTCCTTCTCTGCCTTTTGTTTGTAGCTCTCGAGTTCGCCATTGTCAGGTTTCATCAAGGTTTCTTCATTATCCGTTATCCATTTTTTGATATATTCCTCATGAAGGTAATTCTTTGACAACTTCGATTTCCCCGGAAGCCGATTCTTCTTGAGCTCTTTCCTTTCGGGCTTTAGCTGGTGCGCTTTTTCTGGTTTCTCTGGCGATTTCATCGAGACAATTTCTAATCTGTTATGGTATTCAGTATTCAGTTCCAGCTTTGGCTTCTCGGTTAGTTTTCCCATCAGCTTTTCACTTGATTCCCCAACCAACTTCTCATCTAATTTTTCATGCAACACTTCTTTTGAAGTAGAATCTTTTTTGTTGTCTTTATTTAAGGCATTGTCTATGGAAACTCGCTTGGTCATTTCCAGGTAAGTAATCTTGGCTTCCCTTTCAGCCATTTGTACATGACTCACGTGTTGTTCCTTGTCATCTTCCTGCTCAATTTTCCATATCCAATTTTTGGTATCCTCCTCGTGAATGTAATCGTCTGACACCTTTGTTTCCACCTGAAGCCAACTTGGAGTCTTCTTGAGCTGCTTGCATTTGGGCTCTATTGGTTGCTCTTTGTTTTTCATCCAGGCTACTTTTGGTCCGTTATGGTCTAAGTCCAGCTCCAGGTGTGAATTCTCGCATGGTTTTCCACCTGCTTCCTCAGTCCTTGTCTCATCTGTTGGCTCTTCCGACTTCCGTTTTGTACGCGTCTCCAGTTGCTTTTCTGCTTGCCTTTTTGCTAATATCGCTTTCGACTTAACCACATATTTACTGCACGACTCTGATACGGTCTTACCGGCTTGATTCACTGAACTCATCGAACCGACTGTGGTCCATGCTGCTCGCCCCAACAGACTTCTCTTATTGTTCAGCTCTTGGCCCACCGCAATTCTGGCATAATTGCGTGCCGCTTGTGCATCATAGGTCATACCTTCGCAATGATTAACGTCGTAGAATTTCTTGAACCATTGTAACATCTCTAGATTGTCCTGGAAATGTGCTTTAACTAGTCTTTCGACGGCTATTATTTTGTCCACACTTTCTATTCTGAATGCCATTTGCAGGAGCTTAAAGTTCTGTATATACTCGTATTCCAGATTCGTCGTAAACTTGACGAACTTCAAGTTGATTGCAGTCGGACGTATAATGTGAAAGAGTTGGCAAAAGGCAGCGCCAGTGCATAAATCGTTCACCTTTCTGATATCACTGGCCAATAATCCATTCAGCCACATTAAAATCGCGTAGCGTGACATATTGTCCGAATTTTTGTTATTGCTGGTATGCGATACATTGATGACCGGCATTTCGAATGGATTTGACTAACATCTATTTGTTTTATAAATTTTATAAGATTATTAAGCTTATAAGTAGTTATCAGTTGCGACTGGTTGCTTTACAAAAACGAAACTCCACAGGAAACTTTGACATTAAACCCAACTGATACTACTTTAAAATATAAGAAAACAATCCATTTGCAACCTTTTTTCTAGAATTGAAGTGGAGTTTTAGCTTTTGCCCAGTTTTACAACAAAGTTCCCAAAATCTTGTATTTAACACTTAAGTTATACTGACGACTAAATATGTTCAGAAGATGCGAACCTTCTATCTATAAAATTGTGTAAGGTATCACATTTTCCTATATGCGGAGCCGTGATGGGACGTCGCCAAATTTGAAAATAAAATGCAAATGTAAGAAGCTTATGGCCCATACATCTCAAACCTCAATCTCTTACCATCTTTGAAATCTGTTTGTTTATACGGAAAGACGGACATGGTTATATCAACTAGGCTTTTGATGCTGATCAAGAATATATATACTTTCTATGGTCGGAAATGATTCCATCTGACTGTTACCTACTTTTGCACAAGCTTAACATCAGGGATGCAAACCGATTCTGAACCGAATCGAACCGCTTATTCCAGTTGGTGAACCGCATCGCAAATCGAACCGGCTTCTAATCAGAAACGCTGATCCGAACCGAAAACCACTATGAGAATGTTTCGGTTCGGTTCTTTGACGAGTTGTAGGACGCGAATCGCTTTTTTCTAGTCAATTATACTTATTGATTTGGTAATTTGAATCGTTTCCCAAAAATATTTTTGATAAATAACTGTGGGTTTAGCGACCTGGTTTTGATTTTTTAAGTTTAATTATAATTCAATAATTAACAGAAATCAACAATTATTTTTGTACATTTGGACAGTAGAGGTTACTCAGACAGGCTGTTTCAAATAAATTCTTGTGTGCATTTTAAAGGGCATGCTCCCTTTATAAATAATATAATATTTTTGATAAATTTCGAACGACCCTCTAAATTGCCGGATCGATATAGCCTTTAAGGATACTAGATACACAAATTGTACAACATGTAATTCTGTAAGACTTCTGGAATTGCTCGCCGATCTCTTAAAATACCTGTCACGAATCTGCATTCTTTTCTTGAAAGTTAAAAGCGGACTTGTCGTCCTCTGGTGGCCAATATTTTAAGTTTTCTGTAATACTTCTTTCCCTCAATTCAATCTTAGCCAAGAGAGTTTTTGATCTAATGAAATTGGATAAATAGGGTGTGTTCTAGCCGACATTTTTTGATATCGAAGGGCATTCCTTTTGGAACTTATAGACGAAACCTGCAAGTCGGACATCACACAATTTTACATTCTTCTTTGGATTTTAAAGATATTCAAATGGTTTATGGGAATTTAATTTCCAAAGTGTGTGAAAAGTCATATTACTTACCGAAACCACGGTTCAGGTGGCTCCAAAAACCATGTAATGAACCGAATCGGCGGGTCGCAAACTGTTAGAACCATTTAATCGAACCAGTACTTATTTTCGAGCGTGTTGCATCCCTGTTTAATATACCTATACTCTGTGTACCTTTGGTACAGAGAACTAAAAGTTAAAAACTTTTGGCACCAAAGCCCTTTGGCGATTTCTTTGTTCCCAATACTCACTCGCAACATAAGGCCTCAAATAACGACCACAAATATACTAAATTTGTATTTTTCTGCCGAGTTATCGATAGATCAAGAAAAAAATTGTTTACACTGTCCAGCCATAAAAATAACTGGTAGAACTTTATTGGTTTGAGTATTTATATAAGAATTTATATAAGGAGTTATACTTCGTTTACTCTGTGGACTTATTTCCTGGCCAATGCCAATGTCGCCAAGCCATCTATTTTTACGCTCTTACAGTTCTCTCTTTTTATGGGAGAGGGGCGAGTGGGAAAACTACAAAGCGGAGAGCGCTGTCGATTTTTGCACTTATGTTGCCTTGAAATTCCTAAGCAGTTATGGCATTGCTGGCATGGAAAGACCGCTGTTTGACTGACAGTTTACAGGCCCTGACTGATGCTGCTTTCTGGTGTTGTGTATTTCTCGCTCTAGCCACTTGCTACGTGGCTTAACAATTAATTTTCTAATAAATAATATTAAATAAATTGGTAAAAACAACTGATTTTGATTTGTTGTAGGATTGGAATCTGTGAACTTTTTGATTTAAGAGTAAACGATCTTACTCTAGATCCTGATGAGCTCTTGATAGTAAAAATAACATTACCGGCTTTTCACAATGCAGCATGCTCTTGATTCAAGAATGAGCAATCTTGAATATGAGTATGTTTGGCAATTGATTCAAGAATTTGTATACTTGATTTCAGAATATTTATTACTCGGTTTAAGTATTGAAGCTTATGGATCAAGAAAAACGCGATCAGAAATTCATACTTGTATCAAGAATTTCTGTTCTTATCGACCTCTTCTCATCAAACATTCTTGATCCAAAATGAGTACGGAATTCTCTATTTTTTCTCTGAGTGTATGAGCGCGATAGGCGATCCCGAAAATAGAAAGAGATGGAGTTTTTAGGCCTAACGTCCGCCGATTTAGCTTTCACGAACTAACCTCCAGTAATGTAGACATGCTAAGAGATTTTACTGCTGGCAAAAACATACTCGTTAGTGGTACATGATTTGAACATCGAGAAATTCATAAGGCAGGTCGCTTAGAGGCCCCCTGATCAAAAACCATGCAATCACGTTGTTATAGACGGTAGGCATTTCTCGAGGAGCCAATATAGACTTAATGTGACACATGCCACACTCTCCAGCACAGGTCCAGAGAAGCTGCAATAACAATGGACCTCCGATTCTGAATTGTTAAAAGTTCTAATTTCCAAAAACCGATTTGAAAAACAAGAAAGAAAGTCGGTCAAGCCCGACTATAACATACTCTGTACCAAGAAAATTTGTCTTTTGATCATAACTCGAAAACCGTTCATCCGATATTCTTAATTTCTTTGGCGGATCGATAAGTTATCCTAATAACTAAATATGTCCAGAAGGAACAAGCCATCTATCTTCAAAACTGTGGGGAACTTGATCTGCCTGCAGACATAAGAAGCATATGTCCCATACATGTCAAACCTCTATCTCTTACCATCTCTGAGATCTGTGCGTTCATACGGACAGACAGACGGACGGACAACGGACAGACGGACGGACGGACAGACGGACAGACGGACATGGCTATATCGACTCGGCTGTTGATGCTGATCAAGAATATATATACTTGCTTCCTGCTTCCTTCTGGATGTTACATACTTTTGCACAAACTTATAATACTCTATGTACCTACGGTACAGAGTATAACAATCAAAATAATGCTCTACTAAAAAATTTGCAACCAGCTTTAATTTGTAACGTTAATGAAGAGCAGTTTGTTCAATAAAATGTCTGGAATCAGCTAAATTATATGACTTTTAGTAAAAGTCCCTAATTAAAAGCCATTGGCTCAGACTTATAACATTTGGCATTCGATAATGAATTGAACATTTATTGGTTTGATTAGACAGCAACTTTAATTTCATTGGACTGGCTCTTGGGCATACTTCTGTCTAGAGCACGCGCCTCAGCCAAGGTGGTTGGTAATACTTTATTTGTGGTTTCGGGGAAGAGAAGAGTTAAACCCGAACAGATGAAAGCGAACATGGCAAACAACAGATGAGGCGCAAATTTATAGTGGACAATCTGCAAACGAGAAAGAGAGGGAGGGGAAATAGTAAACAAATTTAATTTATGAGCTTTACAAATAATTCTTACCAACAGCGGCGTTTGTGGTGCCAGCATGGAGCCAAATCGACCCACCATCGAGCAGAAGGAAAGCAAACTGTTTCGGCAATTTGTGGGAAAGATTTCCGAAGTAAAGAAATACAAGACCATAAAACTTCCCGTGCACGTCATTTTGGCCAGAAAATAACAAAAGGACGCAATAGGTGGATGGGCTAAAAAATAAAATCAATTAAAGGAGCCGCAAGCTATTGTAGCAATTCAAAGAAAATGTTATTTCATAAAATGTATTCCTAAGATACCGATAGTTCAGAAATTCGTAAAAGATCTTAAGTAAGCTCACTAATAAATCACGATCCATTTATGTCTATAAACAATTTTAATATCTTTTACGAGTTTCTGAACTATCGGTATCAAAACTTGAAAACGACTGAACCAAATTGGATACTTTCAATTTCCTTGCTTTGAAAAGGATTAGGATAACAGAAAAGTCGACAAATTCTCAGCAATTGGTGATGTAGGCGCTTAGATTGTTTTTAAGTTCAGCCAAAATTTATATAAAGAAAATGAGTTCAAAAAGCAAATTACAATGCTTTAGGTGGAAGCTGAATGGGCTAAATCTGTTCGAAACTGCTGTAAAAATTTCATAATCTGCTTGTGGGACTTTCGTAAAATATATTTAGGGTATTCGCAACCCCCAGTTGCGCTGTGGAGTAATTTTTTAAAATAACTCCACTGCCCAAGAATATGCTATGCAATGATTTGAATTGTATTTCCACAACATCCATTGCATTTTTATGGATTCAGTACGAAGTATGACCATTTGGAACACATGTACTCAAAATAGTATATTTTCTTTTAAAAAAAATTGGACAAATATTCGGGATAATTAATATTAAAGCTTAGAAATAGTACTGTATGATAAAATCAAAGAAAGCCTACAAAAAGGGAAAATATGTTTTTTAAGCAGTTTTAAGCTCAAATTACCAAAAACAAAAATCGAGACGTTATGGGCCTTTTATGAAAGCAGCGCTCGAATTATGACCAACCTTTCTGAATATACTCAATATATATACTGAATCTTGTTGCCTTGTGTTATACATGATCGGAACCACAACCCAACATTCAAGGTAAATTCAACAACATCAGCAATGAATGCTTAATCACCAATACTAAGGATGCGCTCAGACACACTGGAAGACTGCCAGACTTTTCTATGCCAGTTATCTGGCAGTCTGTTCATACTGAGTGAAATACAAGAGAATCTTGAACGATTTGTCTGACCAACCTAACATACTACATTGATCTGCCTGCAAGTATGAGAAGTTTTTGTCCCATACACGTCAAACCGTCGTCTACCATCTTTGAGGTCTGTGCCTTCATACAGATATACAGTCGGACAGACGGATATGGCTATATCGACAAGAACACAATATGCTCATCATAATGTTTACGCTTTCATTGGAGCAGATGCCATCCGATGATCACAGAATTATCATCACAGCGCGCAAACGACTCTTAGTGAAACATTAATTGTGGTTGTTGTTGAAGTTTGGTATCGCGTGTCGAGAAATTTACAAATTTCCTATTAGTTTAGATTATCAAGACGGGTAAAAAGATGTTGAAGTTTGAAAAAACTGCGAAATTGAAGGTCTGCAAGCCAGATATTACCCATGGTTAATGATCAAAAGATCTTCTTTTTAAGAGAAGGTTTTAGTTCGAACCTTGGTTTGTTTCACGTTTTTAACAAATTTAAACAAAAATTGATTTCTAAAATACACTAATTAATATTTCAATAATATTTGGATAAATCTTCCAACTTAGACTTAAGTCGATGATGATTTAGTAGATTTGAAAAGCGAGTGAGCGATGAAATTGTATTTAAGCTATCTATTTAAAATCATTCAATAAAATTTGCGTTCAAGGATCTAAAATCACGGGCCATATATGTGCACCAATTTCAGCACTAACCCTTAAGCTCTATCTACTAATTGTTTGTTTAAATAATTGTTGTAGCCTGAAAGTTTTGAGACTTTCTTGAACTACAGGCTTGATACAGGTTTAGGTCCAATTATTTTATATGACGGAATTTCCGGTTCAGTTCAAAACCGATTTGCAGCCCTGATATTTTTTCGATGCCAACCAGTTCTGAACCGAACCACTAATTCGTGCTCATAAACCAAACTAAACCGAACCGAGATATGTAAGAGATAAGGGTTTGTTTTAGTTCATCTATTAACTATTTAGTTTGGCGTTCTGTTAGAAAGTCAGAAAACTGATTGACTTCTAAATATCGTAAGTTTAATTTAATAAATACATTTTTTTAAGATTTAATGGATGTTTGTAAATTTCGAGAATGCGATCCTTAAAAGAGTTTAGGTTAATCCTATTAGGCTTGTTTTAGTTTTCGAATATATTAATTTGGAAAAACGACAGTCGAACGATAAAACTTTGTACTTGAATACCTCTCTCGAATTTCGGAACCCGTATCATACGCTAAAATCGTAAAGTTTATTTTACTCACCTTCTCCCAATATGACAGCAGCTAACAGAAAACTGCCACAGCTTATCAATGACAAACAGAAAGCCCAACGTCGTCCAATGCGATGCATTAACAGTGTTCCCAACAGAATTCCAGGTAGTTGCATCAATCCTGTCATGCTAAAATTCTGGAATTTGCTGCCACTCAATGCACTTGAGTTTAGACTCAAGCCCAACGCTATAAAAGTGTGCACGAACCAAACAAAGCAACATAGTGCTATTCGCCAGCCCAAAGCTGGTACAATCTGTCCAATCGAATAGTGGCCACCAGGAGCCGCCGATACTGACAATAATCGGCGATTTGATCGCATTAGCTCGGTCAAATGTGGTTCGGGCAGTGATTTTTGATTTACTCTCGCCACTTTTCGCAGAATATTATTCGCTTCCAGTTCCATCGATTGACTCAGCAGCCAACGCACACTTTCGGGCAGTAAGCAAATGAAGAGCAAGTGCAGCAGAGCTGGCGTATAAAGCACTCGTAGCAGCACGCGCCAATTGCGTATATAATCGGCCAAATAACCCAAGGACGCCTCGGCCAGACCATAGGTTAGAGTTATGGCTGTGGCCGCTATCACGCGATGTTTGGGACCCACCAGCTCAATGGCCATAAGAAAGGCAGTGGGAAACAGGGTACTACCCACAGCCATGTCCAGGAACTCCAGACAAAGGAAACTGTAATAGTCGGGCGCATGAGAACGGCCTAGTCCAGCAAGGGAGCTAAGGACTCCAGCCAGCACAAGCATGAACTTGCGACCATATCTGAAAGAAAAAACAAGCGGTAAATTTATGAGGCTAAGCAAAGCAAAGGGGAGGAAAGAACACCCACACATCTGACAGAAAACCGCCTAAAGGTATTCCTACAAATTGTCCAATATTGTTGACAGTGCCCACCATCGAAAGTTTCCATTGATCGGAGCAAAAGATGCCAAACTGTTGGGAGGGAAGAGTTTTTTGATACACCATAAATTAGTAACTGAACATTTTGAAAGATATAGAATAGACATAGTCTTTGGAAGATTTTGAAATCCATTTGGTCAGGAAATTAATTTACTTACTTTTTTGGATACTAAAATATCCATTGTAAGTTTCATTTATCACAAATTTTCATAAAACGAATACAATTCACGGACCCCCACAATCACACAACAATCACCACCCTCACCCCATCCTCAGGTCCTCGAAGACTGCTCTAGAATGCGTGTTTCGTGTTTTTGAAAAAATTATATTTAAATGTAAGCTATGAGGATCCAAAGATAGAAAATGAACAATGTCTCTTATACCCACTAACTTTGCTAAAATCGGTTGGGGGAATAAACTTTCTCTTTAGACCAAGTTTCATTATGTTCACAGGCACCTTTTAAAGTTCATCATACAATTTAACAAGAAAGGATTCAAATAAGACCAAAAAATAAGACAAATCCCAGTTAGAAATAACATAGTCTGTACCTCCCAAAGTTTGTACATATTCATCACAGAAAGTGTTAACGAAGGTGCTGCCCATCGCTGCTTCAGCCAGTGCTCCCTATCTTAAATGTTTGTTTTATCTTTAGCTCGACAATCAAACATCCGATCTGCACTATTTCTTCGTTAGACCGCTGGATAATACTAATTACTTATTATGTTCAGAAGGTACGAGCCTTCTATCTCTTAAACTATCGGAGATATGACTATTTTCCAAAGGGGACAGAGCGCCACAAAAATTTAAAATAAACTTAATCTGCCTGCAGTTTTTATCCCGTACACGTCGAACATCTATCTCATCATCTCTGAAATCTGTCAAAAAAAACACTGATTTAAGTAGCGTAATTTGTTGTTCTGATTTTTTATATCAACTGAACCAACCACATTTATACACTTGCAAATAATCCATATATATTACAATTTTCCAGACTCGTTGCATTTTTCTGTTTTAGACGTTGTTTTGTTTCTAAATATAATATAAAGAAAAATCCTTCATTTTATATTTTAATCCATATAATGGTATCTAGGGAATCAGAACCAAACTTTGATTTTGATTTTTCGTGATCGTTATTCATCTAAGCTTACGTTAAAAGAAATTTGGTTTCAAAAGGTTAATAAATTTGGCTACAGGACCTAGAAATATAAATTTCTGTCGTTTTCATCTATTGGTCTGCTTGGGAAGTCACTCAACTAGCATTCCTCAAAACCAGAGCTCGCAAGTAACTCTCAACACTTTCCTAGTGTCGGCAAAAAACAGTTTGGTTACGGACACAACGAAAAGAGGGAGCGAAAGACACCTTCAGCTCTGTTTTTGCTCAAATCTGTTTTGCTCAGAGCAAAGACACATTTTTTTTGTTTCTGTTTCTCTCGTGTCTTTCACTGACCGTTTTGCCGAGCGCAAACTTCCAAAGTGTTTTTTGCGTATGTATGAGTGGTTGTGTGTTGCGCCCGCGTCTGTCTTTCTGTATACAGAACGTTATAACGATCGAGCGTCACTTGCCTGTGTACACTCATACACACATGCAAACAGTCCACCAAACGCACAAAACAAAAACAATACAAAAATCACTTTTCGCAGACACTTATTGTGTTCTGGTCACTTGGAGACAGTTTTCTGATGAGCACTCGCTCAAAAGTGTTTCTGTCAGTGGTCTTCCGCAGACCGACTCGTTTGTACGTAACACGTAACAGAAAACAGAAGAGCAGAAAGAATAAGTGTTTCGCTCAGTGAGAGAGCGTTTGTGCTGCGTTTGATTCTGTTTTTCTCTGAGGGTGGTCGCACTTAAAAAAGTGTTAACACTTGTTTGCGAGCTCTGCTCAAAACGAAAGCGAACTATTTAAATGATACTCGTTTCAAGTAAAATTATCGAATTGCAATTGTATATAAATTTCGTTGGATTCTAAGGAAAAGCGCAGGCTTGCAAATGAGTCAAAAGGCCGATTTAACTCTCTGCTGAATGAAAACCACTTTCTGATTACGCTCTTCAGCTTAAAAGACTCGAATAAAGTTAGACTTGGACATGTAGAACAGATTTCATAGTAGCAATTGAACAATTGAAGCAAGGGCTTGCCCACCACTGCTTTAGAACCTCGAGTTGGAAATAGGCTGTTTCTTTTTTTTACTCTCTACCGTCAAATCATTTTTTTGTTGGTGTACCCTCGATTGATTGGCCCAATAATACAAATGGATAATCAGTCCATCATTTTAAATTTTGAACTAATTTCCGACTCACCTCACTGGCAATGGTCTCCTCATCATCTTTCAGCTTATACCCTGCCTCACAGTTTATTCGTCGACTCGTATTGAAATTCTTGGCGGAACACATCGAATTATTCACAATTGGTGAGGCTAGCTCATAGTGTTCGCACTGCTCCCATTCGCCATGCAACTGCGGAGTGGAAAACTTCAAAAATGGAGCATCATAGCTGCTATCTAAACTATCGCACTGAGAGATGTTGCACCTAAAACCAAGGAAAATATATTGAGCGATTTATAATCAATAGTGGTTATGGTTTGTCCGGAACTTTACCTGTGCACCACACTGCTGGCTGTGAACACATACGAAATGGAGTAAAAGGAATTGCAGATAATTGGCAGGCACAGCAGCAAATAGTTAATAATTTGAAATCGACCAAACTGCCCAATTCTTATGATAATCGCATCCAATTGACTGTCCTCGGTGGCAGTGGCAGTGACCGGTTCCGTTTTCTCATAGACCACCTCCAGGGAGGACTGGGGCCGGGGCATGCTGTTGCTGTTGCTGTTGCTGAGTGCACCGTCTCCAAGCGACTGAATAACTTACAGAGCTCGACACTTCTTAATTGACTAAGTTAGTTCTACACGCCGAGTTTTATTTTCTCACACCGAAACGACGCCCCAGCAACTAGTTTGTCCCCCCCCCCCCCCCACTTCTGGCCGGAGGGGGAAGGCCCACACTTAATTGTAGTGCATTAAGTCATATAAATTTATGCAGGTGAATAAACTTTTTCAAAGATTTCCATAGAAATATTTTTTTCATTTTCATTTTTTATTTATTGTTAAACTTTTTCAAGAATTAAAAAATATCACTTGATGTTGTTGGTGTGTGTGTGTGTGGGTGTGTAAAAAGAGAGACATGCCAAACATATAAATACAATATAAATAGTTTCACGATTACTAAAGCTTAGTGCAAAGTAGACTGAGTGGAACATAAAGGTACAAATCAGATGCCCTAACTGGATTAATATGGCAAAAACTGCTTGAAAGTGACTAAAATTGTTTTTACAACCTACTAAAGACCATAAATCTTCACATGTTGCGTTTGTGTCAAAACAGAAATGTTCATAATTTTTGCCTTGTTCAGCTACAACTACACTATATGTATGTATATAGTCTATGGGTGCTATATATAGATCAATACGTCAGTTTACAAACAACTATAAAATATGAATCAATCTTCTCAATTTGCAATTTGATAATTTTCGTAAGTTAAAACGTGGGGAATGCCATTAGTTTCAGAGATTATACATAGGATTACTGGTGGCATCAAACAGCTGAGTGCCAGTCGATTCAATCATTGATCTCAACGCAATGCTGCGCTGCTTGGCCACAGCCTTACGTAGGGTGAGCTCGAACACATTCTCTTCGTCTATGTTATCCATGGGCAAATGATTCCTCCCACCCTCGGGTTGTTCGCACGCTTTGAATACCAGTTTGTCGTGTTCATAAAGAACACAGGTATCGGCAAATTCCTTGGCAAAATATTGCGCTGTATTTCGATTTTGTATGACCTCGCTGGGAAAGCACTGTAATAGTTCTTCAAAACTAAGCTCGCTTACCAGATGGTTTAGAATTTCTGCAAAAGTATAAATGTATGGATTATGGGCATTGGCAGGGGTTAAGATATCAACCGTGAGATACGCACCAGTTATATAAGTTTTCCAATTGGGCAAGCCCTCTTGCTTGCTGAGTATTTTGCGTAACAAACTCTCCCAGTGCTTTGGTGTGAAGCCACAAGACTGAAATAAATTGAAATTTCATTGAAATGCAGTTTGAAGTTAGAAATATTTATAAATTGATTACTATGATTATTTAGATGGGGTTAAAGTTTAAACTGCTTTACAAAATAATGCTTTACTGCAACCAGATCGGAGTCGGAGAAAGTAAAAACATTTTCATTAGAGGTTTCGAAACCTCGGCCCCTTTTATATCAGACATAAACCGCTGTACCACAACCGGCACCAGAAATGTGGAATAGTCTTTGGAATTTCACGTTAATTATTGACAACTTTATGCCGGATTACCTTTCGTCGTACCACACACCGATAGAATGATTTGAATTTATCTCGGAACTTAGTTTCGGTATACAATATTAAATAGAAAATCAAAATCGAACTATTAACCCAAGACTTCATTTCGGAACGTACCTGAACCGACATCGGAGTACTATCAATTTAGTTAAAAGAGATCACAAGACACAGCGGATAGTGTGTGTGCGTGCTATGCAAGAGGTTGCTGGTTCGATCCCGCCACGGAACATCTAATGAAAAAAGATTTCTTTAAAAACTTACAAACCCGACCACCTCCACCAGCTGTTGGCGCCAGTTTCCCATTCTTCACTTAGGCCAATGGAGGCCCGTTGTGTTACCTTTCTACGATGTTGTTGTAGAGGAAGGGTTGTCCTCGTTAAACCTTTTAGATAGTAGCACGAGCAAAGAGTTAACATTCGTTTCAGAGATGTCTGACAGACCGTTTAGAAAAGGACGACCCAGAAGCGTGAGTCGCCTTCTGCTGAGAGCTGGACAGTGACAGAAGAGGTGTTGTACACTCTCTTCTGAATCAGCTGAGTTACAGCTTCTACAGAAGACATTGTGCCTGATACCGAGCCTTGCGGCATGTCTTCCAATTAGGCAGTGTCCAGTCAGGGCCCCTACTAGTTGGGAAATATTCTCTCTCTCTTGTCGGAGTAACGCCCTGGTTTTTTTGATATTCAGAGTTGGCCATGTAAGCCTAGATACTTCACATATGTGAATCGTTTGCCATCGATTCGTGGTTATTCGATAGGTCGTTTCTTTTGTTTGTAGTTTAAAGGTCGCAAGTGGCACCCCTTTGTTGCTCTTATCTGGTAGGAGCTGGCTGGTAGTGCCAACTTTAGCGAGGTGGTCGGCCATCTCGTTGCCTTCAATGTGGCAACATCAGGAACCCAAACGAGATTAATTTTAAAGTGCTGTGCTATCTTATTAAGAGAATTGCGGCACTCGGTAAGAGTTTTGACATTATTAGTTTATTAGTTTGGGGTATAATAGTCCAGCATCGGTGGTGTCGCCGCTTTCTGCAGCATAGTGGAGTGGACAGAGTTACTATCTTTCCAGGTACTACATTCTCTCAGCCTGAGAGCGGTGTTACTGGCGATTTCTCTACCCAATAGATCTAGAGGCATAAGATGTAACGTTACGGTAAGTGCATCTGTGGGGGTTGTGCGCAATACACCGAAAGGTTTACCCAGAGCCGGCCACCATTCAATGACTCCGTAAAGTAGTATTGGGCGTACAACGGATGTGTATTGACTTAAGTCAACAAATTAAAAAAAAAATCAACTCTTATTATTGGTTTGAACTGTAATGCTGTGGTCCGCTTACCATCGGATCCGCTTTAGTACTTAATCTTTCTTTAATAAACCTTCTCTTCTTAATTAACTAAAGAGTTATGCTTGGGGGTTATCCTAATGCATGGACTAGTTTATAATGAAATCGAATGATCTGTGTTATCTAGCCAAAGAAATCTGAACTAGGTTCGCCCAGAGGTCGATTTCGACCATCTAACAAACTAACACTTAACATTTATCGATGTGCACTTTTAATTCTAAAATATATTAAAAATGTCAAAAAAGACTGAAATTTTTATAGTTTTTTGTCCAAACAGAATATCTGAATCAGTTTAAAACCCTGGAAGTCCATCCGTATTATGATATATTCCCATTTTGAACAGTCAACTAACACTTGGGTAGCTAACTTGGCATAGTTTGGTTTCTTGTATACTACCCAGAAATCCCTGAAGAGCGTTCCTTTCTTTGCTTGTTGATTTATAATGTTTTGGCGAAGTATGTCTTCAATATTGTTCAGTGTTTGGCCCCACAAAAATGGGTTCCTTTATATGTAAAGCCAACACCCTGGGTAGCTTTGGGATGGCTCATTGGTTTTCACTGGTCTTGAACCAGTAATATTTTAAACTCCTGTTACCGACCTGCATATCATATTTATAGTCCTAATCTATAAGCAGTTTATTAAGCGGTTTTTAGCCGCTTTAGAACCGGTTGACGGAATTTAATAAATAAAATATATATATATTTACTTTAGGATTGTGATCCACTTACCTTTCCATACTGCCACAAATAGGCAGGACAAAAGCTCAGCATATAATTGATGGCCAAGTTCTTGGGCAATATGATGACCAAAAAGCTATCAAGGCCCATCAAATGCGGTGTTTTTTGTATGAATGCCAAAAATTCCGATATTATCTCACGGTCCACTTTGCTCGAGGCCAACAAACTTTGTATCTTCAGTGTCAATGTCAACAGCTCATTGTGCCAGCTAATGAAGCGCACTTCGAATTCGCCCTCATCCTTATTGGGATAACTAAAGTCAGCCCTCTCAAATGGCGGCAATCGATTTAAATATTGTGGTCGTTCCAGCAGACATGGTATGGGTCTGATATACGATTTAATGTGACGCTCGTACTCCTCACCCTCCGCTAGCTTGTAGTCAGGTATATATGGCACAAAAATCAATTTGCTCGATAGCGGATCATGCGGGCTCTTCATATTTGGCTTGGGGCAGTAATTGGGTGCCATGCCAATCATATAGGATAGACATTCCATGCGTAAATTGAGAAAGTCTTCACGACTTGATTGCTGTTCCACGTCAGCCGACTGAAGGTCTGTAATCAGGTCACTTAGAGCCTTCAGGCGACCCATATACATGCGAAAGAGTATTTTTAAACCTTTAAGGTTGGTGGCAATTTGATCATCCTCGGGTTGGGGTTGCGACAGCGAAGCATTAGAATTTCGTTTTTGAAACGGTGACGAGGATTGCTGATCTTGCAATTGGTCATAGACGATTCTCTGCTGTCTGCCGTTCAGGGATAGACTCAGTGATCTATCCTCACCAGAACTGGATATCGAATGATTATCCGCTTCGCTGTGTAGAGAGGGAGCCCGAGAGCTGCTGCATTCTTCATCATAGTCATCATCCAATTGTGGTGGAGTTTGTGAACGGGCTTCATGAGGTTGTTGGAATGAAGTTACATCAAAGAGGTCATAGTAATAGACCTGGAGGATATTGACGAAAACCTTCTGCGAGGTCTGATAACCCTTCTGGCCTATATGCGAGGCTATGTAGTTGAGAAACAATTGGAGTAGCACATCCAAGGTGAGGGTATGTTCCAAGCAGAGAGCATGTATGAATGCATCACTGATGGCCTCTATGAGAGCCGGTTGCTCGTTGGCCAACAAAATGGTTTCACAGAAATCCGAAAACGAAACTATGGCATTAGGTGTGGGCGTCCCAGGGGGTTTGCTGCTGTTGCTTTTTGCTGGAGCACGTCGAGCTTTCTTGCCTCGCTGTTTGTTGGGTAGCGGAGTTTGATCCTGGTGACGTCGCTGATAAATAACAGTGCTGTCATCAAAGAGCACATTCTTATGCTTGATCAAAGCAGTGGCTAAAGTGCGTCTTGTCGATTTGGCTATCACCTCTTGGGCCAGCAAATAATTGGACATGCGGCAGGCGGTGACTGCCAGCAAGAGATTCTCTTCAGGGGATCTGCAGGAGAGGAGAAAAGTTGAGTATATTAAAAAATAAATAGAGCGACAACTAATCTAATTAACTCACAGCTTATTCAAGTACTTCAAATAGTTAATAAGTTCTCCACTCATCGAATCAGCCACCACGGGGGAACTTAGCATTATTTGGGGTATATCTCCGGGCGAATGTTTGATGAACATGTTAAGAAATTCCAAAGAAAGCGGCACCAACTTGTAGCCTTGTTGTAAAACGCGAGCTGGCGTAAAGTACGGCCTCACGGTTTGGTGCAAAAATGAAGATTTCAAACGATCCGTGCCCAAACTGAGCAGAAATAGCTTTACTGTATAGATGAGTCCCACCAATTGAGTGGTTTCCACAGTCTCTTCTTTATCAATGAACTGATCGATATAGTTGTTGTATATGTCCACCAATTGAAGTTGACACATTTTGTAGAATCCGGTGGCTTGCAGATAGACTTCTTGCTTGCTGGAACTGCAAATATAATGAATTATTTTTTGTCAATGAACTTTAGGAAACAACCAAGGCTGCCTATACACTGTTCCACACATGAGACATGATAATCTAGTGGGCCAGCTTTTTCTTAAATGTTTTGCCTATGTATTTGAGGAAATTTGTACATTTAAAACAACTAACATGTAAGCCTACTGTCATGTCTCATGTGTCAAAGCGTCGTTCTAAATCTTTTTATTTTTGCTTTATTCCCAATATTCTATTTATTATTATATTCTAGAATGTTCTAAAAAGCTCTATAACCATCTCAAAATTGATAGAAATTTCCAGAAAAATCTACAACTTTCTAACATTTTCCATATTTCTAGAACTTTGAGATAGTCATATGAGGTTCGAGAACTCAATAGCAAATAACTATCCTCACGTTTTAGAATATTTGCATAGAAATTTCCCTGACATTCTGGAACTTTCTATATCAATAAATATCATTTTAGAACTTCAACATAGTCATATTACATTCTAGAAATTTTTAAAATTCTAGATCTCTGCTGTATTCTAGATCTTTTTAGAACTATAACCAAATTTCTACAAACTTCGAGATCTTTCCAGAATTTTTTAATTATTTTAGACTTCTGTTGTAAATTTTAAAATTGATGGCTTAAACTATTTCTTTGATATGGCACAATACCTGTTTTGAATAACTCGCTCTGAAACACTATTGAGCCGGTTCCAATCCGGTTATAAATCGATGAAACATCCAACTCGTTAATACTAATAAATAAATTCTCGTCCATAGCTTGAACCACCTTTGGCTCTGAACCACCTTTGAACTGGTACGAAACCGGTTCTGAGCCAGTTTAACATCCGACTCCATATTACCAACCTACAAATCCAATTTCTGATATTTAGCCCTTATTTCCATCCCACAATCAAGAACGCTAAGCTAGTAAGACCCTGGAGTGGGGTTTCGTTAACTCTATACTGCCTATATATCAGAATAAAACAAGAAAGAAAGTCGGTCAAGCCCGACTATAACATACTCTGTACCAAGAAAATTATACTCTCAGCATAAATTTTGATGCTGCAGTAGCAGCGAACTGTCTTTTGATCATAACTCGAAAACCGATCATCCGATCTTCTCCATTCCTTTGGCGGATCGATAAGTTATCCTGCTAACTAAATATGTCCAATAGGAATAGCCATCTATCTTCAAAACTGTGGGAGATATAACGTTTTTTCTAAATTGCGGGGGCGGGAGGGGGCGTGGCCAAAATTGAAAATAAACTTGATCTGACTGCAGACATAAGAAGCATATGTCCCATACATGTCAAACCTCTATCTCTTACCATCTCTGAGATCTGTGCGTTCATACGGACAGACAGACGGACGGACGGACAGACTGACAGAAGGACATGACGGACATGACTCGGCTGTTGATGCTGATCAAGAATATATATACTTTATAGGGTCGGAGATGATTCCTTCTCGATGTTACATACTTTTGCACAAACTTATAATACTCTTTGTACCTACGGTACAGAGTATAATTATACCATAATTTCGTTTCTCTTCACGAATTTTAAAGCAGTTGAGCCTCATCTACGTGGGGTATTATTGATAGGCCGGAAACTGACAATACTAATGTCAATATTTAATATCTTATTGTTAAATAATAACGAGAGCGTAAGTTAAAGTCGGCCCTGCTCGACTTCGAAATACCCGTTACTCAGTTCAATTAGTGTTTAATAACCTCATGCGGCTCGGATAAGTATGCAACATTTTTTTAACTCGGCCATTTATTATCCGATCCTTTTAAAAATTTGTGAGATTGTAAAAATTGGCCACATAGACTACACTGCAAAATCTGAGCTCGATATCTTAAAAATTGTGGGAGTTATTCAACATTTTTTATTGCGGGGGCGGGAGTGGGCGTGGCCAAAATTTGAAACAAACTTGATCTGCCTACATACAATACTAGCTTACATCTAAAATTTGGTTGCTCTAGCTCTTCTAGTCTCTGAGATCTAGGTGTCCATACAGACGGACGGACAGACGGACATGGCTATATCGACACGGCTGTTGATGCTGATGAAGAATATATATACTTTATGATATCGGAGATGCCCTTTTTACTCTACGAGTAACGGGTATAAAAATGACCGATGTGGATTAGTGCATAGAAATCAGGGATGCAAACCGGTTCTGAACCGAACCGGTTTTGAACCAAACTGAACCGCATATTCCAGCTGGTCAGCCGAACCACAAACCGAACCGGCTTCCTTTAAGAATTGTTGAACCAAACCGATAACCACAAATAAAAACGGTTCGGTTCGGTTCCGCTCTCTGACGAGTTTTAAGACTGGAGTCGCTTTCCTCTAGCCAATGATACTTATTAATTTGGGAATTTTAATCGTTTCGCTAAGACAATTTTTCTACATATCGTTCGACTCTCTACATTCTTACCTATGCCGGAACTTTTAAGGATGACCTAACGAAAATTTAAGAACAAGTAATTCTGCAAGTCTTCTGTAATTGCCCTCCGATATCTTAATATACATACCATCAATCTACATTCTTTCATCTAGTGGACAATATTTGGAATTTTCTGTAATATTTCTTCACCTTATTTCAATCCTAACCAGGAGAGTTTTTATATTTTCTATTCGAATCTTTTCTAGCTAACATTCTCTGATTTCGAAGATCATTTCTCTAGAAACTTATAGACGAATCCTTTGAATCCGGCATAATAAATTTGCGACATTCTTCTAAGGGTTTTGAAGATATTCCAATGGATCATAGGAATTCAATTTGAAATTGTGCAAAAGGTCACATGACAATAGAAATCATAATGTACCTTTGTGAACCACTGAACCGAACCGGAACCGCGGTTCAGTCAGCGCCAAAATCCGTGTGATGAACCGAACCGGCGGTTCAGAAACTGTCTGAACCACTGAACCGAACCAGTAAATATATTCGATTGGTTTGCATCCCTGATAGAAATGCTGATAAAAATCGATCGCGGTGCTTCAAAAGACGTTAATAAGATCGTTACAGGTGATGAATCATGGATATATACTTATAAGCCGAAGACTAAACAGCAATCGACCGTGTGGGTCGATCCAAATCCCACAAAAGATATTCGCGCACGAAACATTCAGGAGCAAATTAAAAAGAGTTGAATATCTCCTACATTTTTTAAGATATCGAGCTCAGATTTTGCAGTTTAGTGTATGTGGCTAATATCTACAATCTCACAATACATACAGATCAGATAATAAATAGAAGATTTAAAAAAACGTTGCATACTTATCCGAACCGCATGAGGTTATTAAACACTAATTGCCCTGAGTAACGGGTATTTCGAAGTCAGGCATGGCCGACTTTAACTTACGCTCTCGATTTATTTGGTATTATTGATTTAGTTATGTAAATTCTAGCGTGTTTAAGGGCTCAAATAAGGAAAAAGGCGCTTTACAAGTCACTGATCATCCCACAGTTGCAAAACATTCCCAATATTGGTGTAAGCACCTGGACCGAGCTCGGTTTATGTGCTCTTGTGTATGCCTAGATTTGCGTGCTTTTCCGAAACAATTGTGACTCTAGTTTCAATTCAATCAATCGCCTTAAGTAGACTTAAATCAATTCCTCCCAATTCCAATCCTGCTTGGGCCTGCTGTGAGAGCCGGTTCCAAGACGCCGTTCAAACTAATTAATCAAAATTGAAAGTATAACAAGTTAAATCTTACCGTATTGAAAAATCTGCTAGCCTTCTGCAATTGGCTACAAACATTTTCCTCAACTGTTGCTCCCGCTCTCCAGTCAATCTTTCGCCTTGCAGTGTAAGACTCAGTCTCAGCATGACGTGTGCCTCCTCCATGAGATCATAGAAATTTGAGCTGCTAGCACTGCGATATGATTCGGCAATACCCTCGAGGTCTTCGATAATACATTCCACACGTGGCACTTCCAGATTATACAGAGTCCATTCATTGGTCACAGTTGAGGAATGATTAGCACTGGAGCTTCTATAGAGACTGCTATGCTTGGCCTTGGCCTCGGCTAGCAAACGGGATGCTATGTTTCTTTTAGTTGTATTGGAGTTGGTAGACACCTCGCCCATGCTACGACGCTTGTGCAAATCCAGAGCAGCATTGGTAATCAACACCAACTGTTCCCGATTGACACAAACAAATTGCACATGCATAAAGGCGGACAAGCCAATGACGGCAATGGGAGAGCTTATTTCGGGTGATGATTCCTCTGGGAAAATACCACCCAGTGTGGGATATTCAAAGCGATTGTGAAATAGCTTATGTCCCAACCGAGAGGTATGAGTTTCCACTGACTCAGAGGTCACCGCATAGACCACATAGTCGTTGATATAAACCTGCAGTACCGGAGCTGTGAAGCTATAGGTGGCTATGGGTTTCTCATTTTCGCTGTACCATTTGCCTTGGGCCGAGAATTGGTAGAGATAGCCGTCCACACTGCTGGCCAAAAGCAGGCTGTGACCTATGCATCTCTGATGCTGTGATGATTTTAGAGTCCTGCGATTCACATGCTTAAAAGTGGTCACCGCACTGGGTATCTGCTGATTGCCCATGTCATATTCGTCCTCCTCCTCCACTGGTTGATTGCTCCTCTGATATATGGCCTTGAGATCCATGCAGCGTAGTATGTCCAGTGTGCGCGACTGGGGCTCTGAGGTCTTCATGCAGATCTGCAGTAATTTCCTTATATCATATTGCACAGAAGCATCTTCCAAATGATTGGAACCGGCTATGCCTCGCACATTCATGGCCTTGGCTTCGTTGACTAGCTTGATTTTAATGTCGCCAGCTCTTTGGGGGCTGATGGTGATATCTTGATTATCTTCTGTGGAACGCGCACTATTCTCACTCTGATCCCATTGAGAGCGCAGCTCGGGTTCAAACTCTCGACCATAGGCATTGTTGACCAGCTTGGCCACATTGAAATCCAGCGGCGAACGTCCCGGCACTGCTCCATTTAGATTAAGATTCAGTTTCCCACTGCTCGTGGACTGCAGCGAATCACTTTCACAACTCTGTTGACTATGCGTCGAGCTCACTCCTCCCCCACTGGGGGCACTGGCCTTGCTGCCCAAACTCAAAGACTCCGACAGAGGCTCATCTCCCCCATAGTCATTGTCCAGGCAGCTCTCCTCCCGCACTTTACTAGCCAAAGCATCTATCACCTTGAAGGCCACGCAATAGCGATGACTTAGACAGGCTATGACATTCTCCGCCAAGCATAAGCGCGTCGGTACAAAATTCAATTGTACAAAAAATTTGAATGGCAAGAAATCAATGAATGCAAATCGAGGCTGCGTATTCTCATGCACACACTGCGTGTACTCATACAGGTATATACGATCCCTGCTGCTCACTATAATGTTACCCGATTGCTGACAGCATTGCACCAACTCGGGTGGACTACGCAGAGGTAACTCAATCACATCGATAGATTCGATTAGTGGCGTCTTTGGTGTAGTCATCGAGGCGATGCGTATGGTAATGGGCAGGTCATTGAGACGGCAATCGGGAAACTTCCAAAAGTTTGCATAGATTCGTACAAACATTTTGGTATCATCCTCAGAGCAAACGGTATTGCTATTGCTGCTTGAGGTGCAGCTAATGGTTGAGGATGAATGCACAGGACTGCCGGCTTGCTCTTTCTCCAGGGTGAGTAGGTATTTTCCTGGAATGGAAAAAAAAGTTGATTATATTTTTAATTGAAACCGACTTGATGACTTTATTGGTAGGGAAAGTTTTTTATATAAGGTACTAAATATATATCAAATTAGGTTCCCTGTTTCTAAAGCCCGTACCGAAGAATGCGTCTCAGATCCTATCTGTATGAATATTGCCATGGACGCCAACTACTTTTAAATTCAGCATCGCCCTACATTTTCAGGGTTAATGTTCGAACTTTCAGAATATGTCATACTCTGCATTATTTATCGAGATAACTTTCAGACGAACGAAATTAAGTTTTCAACTGATTTAATATTCGCTTCAATTATAGCACCTTAAAATTTAACGAAAGATTCCAAGTTACAGATTAAACTAAGATCGTTCCTAGCAGCTAGGGTTTCCGTATACCTCAAAAATATCTACATTTATTGTTTATTTTCAAAGAGTATTCTTCGACATTGCTATTTTGTTGTTAAGAAAATCGATTTTTTCGATATTCGGGAAACAAAACATTTTCACTAGAATAATCAGATATCAAAGACCTCTGAGATTTTAGGTAATGTTTGGTTCGATTGGCGATATCGGTTACTTTTCTTATCAAACCTTAGGTTTTGGCTGGTGTAATTTTAAATCGTTGTGCCCTTTTTGGAAAAATATTGATATGTGATATTTCATCAATTCTTCGGACATGTTTGCAAAAAAAGTCAAATTCCTTAGGTCAACAATTCCGTCGTGATTTTTTTCTCGCAATTCAACAACTCCGCAGATTAACAACAGGTCGTGAATACCCTATCTGAAAAAATGTTGTAGCTAGTCTATTCAATAGCACTTTAAATTACCATTGATAGGGCTCCTTATTAGAGTTCTTTAAGATAGAATATAACAGAACTATGCAAGTTAACCCTTAAATGAGGCTCGATGATTCACAGCCTGACGCTGATTAAATTTCGCGAATTAATTGTAGAAGGACTTGTTGCTGCTTAAAGTTGCTTAAAATGTTTATTTTTATCAAATATACGGGGGTGTCCCAGAAATCTCTAGAGATATGCGTATAAACGCTTTCATTTCGAGCTACAACTGCTTGCCTTTATATGTGAAATGTCTCCAAAATGCTGGGCTACTAAAGGGTGATTTTTTAGCCATTATCTTTTTGGCAACACTGGTTTAAACAGCTCACGCACGTTTCGTGTTTTGTTTCACTGTCAAACATCTTCAGTTCGGTCTATAATTTAACCATGAATCGTCTTACAAACGAACAACGCTTGCAAATTATTGAATTTTATTATCAAAATGCGTGCTCTGTTAAGAAAGTTCATCGCGCGCTTCTTCCATTTTATGGTCAGTTTAATCGACCCACTGAAGCGGCTATTCGGGCTATTGTGACTAAATTTCGCACCAAATTCACATTGTTGGACATTAAACCACCAACACGCTTACGTAGAGTGCGAAGTTGGCCGAAGATCCACTTTTTTACCGAAAAACTGTGTTCAGCGGCGAAGCTCATTTTTGGCTCAATGGGTACGTAAATAAGCAGAATTGTCGATTTTAGAGTGAATATCAGCCAGAAGCATTGCAAGAGCTACCAATGCATCCAGAAAAAGTCACAGTTTGGTGCGGTTTATGGGCTGGTGGCATCATTGGACCGTACTTCTTCAAAAATGATGCGAATCGTAACGTAACTGTGAATGGTGAGCGCTACCGTGAGATGATATCCAACTTTTTTTTGCCCAAAACGCAAGAGCTTGACTTGCATGACATGTGGTTTCAACAAGACGGTGCCACATGCCACACAGCACGCGCCACAATGGACTTATTGAGAGGCGAGTTCGGTGAACATTTTATTTCACGTTCGGGACCGGTCAATTGGCCGCCTAGATCGTGCGATTTAACGACTTTAGACTATTTTTTGTGGGGCTATGTTAAAGCTCATGTCTATACAGACAAGCCCGCTTCAATTGACGCATTGGAAGCATTTATTCGTGAGATACCGGCCGAAATGTTGGAAAGAGTATGCCAAAATTGGACTAAGCGGATGGACCATTTGAGGCGCAGTCACGGTCAACATTTGCATGAAATTATCTTCAAACATTAAATTATATGGACCGTACTATCGATTCAAATAAAGATTTCATGCATTTTTCTGAATTTTAAATCACCCTTTAGATTAGATGACAAAAGTTGTGAGCTTTGAAACCAAGTAGGTTTGATGCGTATGGTTTCCTTTCTATATAATCTAGTAATCTGCTGCATTGATGTGACTTTACATCTAAAGTTCTTCTGGTTTAGTTCAAAGTTCAATCGTTTTTACGAAAATCTCTAAAGATTTCTGGGACACTCCCGATAGTCATGTTTCAATCTGATGTTGAGTTTTTTTTAGGTAATAAAAATCTATAATCTATTATCTCAAACATGATTTTTGAGCGAAGATATGCCACCACTTATTCTATAAATTCGCTATATAAAAATATTGATATTGCCACAGAAATATCATATGGGAATATCTCGTATCATCTATTAAAAAAGTAAATTAATTTAAAGATTTGTTGATTGGATTTAAAAATCCATCATTTCCAGTAACCGAAAGCTCATGCTTTATTTTCACTTATCTCACTAATGATTCATGATTGAGACTTGTCTGAAAGTGTAACAGTCAATCTGAAATCACAAAAATATAAGAGAAGCATGAGAAGTAGACTATCTAAGTTCTTCTATGACATTTTGACCGCCAGCTCACAGTAATCACCCATCTTAAATAAGATCTCGACAAATGAAAATACAATGAACGACAATAAAATACTTTAATAACCAACCAGAACCAATAGTTCCAGCTGAATGAATTTAGAGACTTAAATACTAACGACCATAAAACTTAAATCAAGTTAAAACGCAACATTTTAGATGTTTTAAGAAGCTAATTTTTGATATTTTTTTTTAACAATTAATGAAATTTTGTAAACTAAAAGCATTTGAACTACTTTCTTTTTGGATGTACGAATAAAGCTCAAATATCAAACTACGTGATCAGTATCCATCATTATTTTGAATAATTTGAGATTATGTGCTGACAAACTTGTCTTTAGAATTATTCAACTAATTTCTCGAGCAAGCTTAGATTTTTATTTTGAACCATTAACAAATTGTGAAATTGTTAAGATCACATTTTTGGCGCTGAGTGTCGCTAGTACAAAATTACCAAGGGAACTAGGTTACAGTTGAATAACTGGAAATAAGCTAATACTTCTATCTATTTAAGGGTCTCGTCCCGGGCTATTTCAAAAATCATGTTTTTGTCAAACTGGGTTATATGATCCCAATCCAAATAGATAATTATAGTTATAATTAAATAAATAATTGCATATGCATTTTTCGAATGCATAGAAGATTATTTAAGTTTGAATTCTGCTGTGCAGAGCACCATGTTCACAATTTCCAATTAAGCTTCAACTTACCCGCCTCGCAGTAGATCAATTGTACCACTTCACCCACAGTTGCTAAAGTGTGCCTGACCGGCAGGCGTTCATCATTTGCCCCTGCTGCTGTTCCTCCCCCAGTAGCATCTCCACCACCAGCAGTCTCTTCATGCTCCTCCTCCACATTCGCCTTATCGCAATCATCCTCCAACTGCTGCTGCTGCAGCTGCTGCTTTCCACCGATGTCATATATCTCAATGAATTGCTCAGCGCTGCTAATGGCTATCCGATTGTTGCCAATCAAACTGGCAGCCAAAATATCGCCATTTAAGGCATACGTCTGTTGCCTGGCAAAGTTATAGGCCTGCAGTATTTTCACCATAATGGATCACTGTAAACACAAAGGATAGATTTTTAGTTAGATTTATTTATTAAAAATTCCACTACGTTGAATACAACGCCCCGAAGACTAAAGAGTGACTTCATCGCCGGGCGTTCAGAGACTGTCTGGTGAATCAGTCAACCAGCGGCAAGCACACTCTGAATATGGGAGGAGGGTTGAGTTAGCTCAGTCAAGTGGTTGCTACTGTATGGGCATGTCCCAACCATTATCATAATTGTGCGTTTATGCTGGTCAAAGAGAGAAATTTCTGAGCGAGAGAGAGAGAGAAGGGATGGCACTATGGAGGTCAGGGCTAGAGCTAGCAGTGCGGGAGATTAGTTAGGAGTAGCGTTGAATTAACACACTCAATTCAGCTCTCACTAAGCAGCTCTCAAAGCAGAGCTTTGAGTATTCACAACAACATTCCATTCGAAGTCCTTTTGAGAAACTATAATTAATAGATTTAGAATAAAGCAATCAAATTTACGCAAAATTCATTCTGAGAAATTTAACCATTAAAAATTACCAAATCGACAAATATATTAGACCTAATTAGTTTAAAACAAGTTAAGTCGATCAAGCCCGACTATAACATACTCTGTACCTTTCACAGTTTCTAAGTGCTGCCCATCGCTGCTTCAACAGCTTTATTTGACTTAAATCTCTTTGCTGGAAACCAACAAAAGGAGGTTTCAGGAACACCAACAATTGCATTTGGGTTTCTAGAGGTTTGAAAAACACGCCCGGTTGTCGCCAAATTACTCAACGAAAAAGTAGCACAGAAAAGTATTTTGATCCTAACTCGACAACCGCTTATCTGGTCTTTGGATTCCTGTTTCGGATCGATAAGTTATCCTGATTACTATGTCCAGTAGGAACAAACTATCTGTCTTTAAAACTGTGGAAGATATGACTTTTTTCTAAATTGCGGGGGTGGTAGGGGGCGTGGCCAAAATTTAAAAAAAAACTTGATCTGCCTGCAGACCAAAAAAGCATATGTCCCATACATGTCAAACCTCTATCTCTTCGATCTGTGCGTTCATACGGACAGACAGACGGACATGACTCGACTGTTGATCCTGATCAAAAATATATGTACTTCATAGGGTCGGAGATGCTTCATTCTGGCTGTTACATACTTTTGCACAAACTTATAATAATCTATGTACCTACAGTACAGAGTATAAAAACTAGTAACTAATAACTTTTTTGGTGATTTTTGATGTTGGAAAATTCAAAATACAAATTTTTAAATTATTCAGAGGATGTTTTAAACAACTTTACATACAATTTAAGCAGAAAAACACAACAACATTTTCTGAGTGTAAACACTACCCTTAATTTCTCTCTTATGAGCAACTTATATTGTGGTGTATTTATTTAATTAGTAGCGATTTTTAACATTTAGTATGTTGCGGCAGGTAAGTAAAGTTAAGGTGAATGCAATTAGAAATGGTAACCAGTCAGCCAGGAATTATCTACTGCCAACAAACTTTTGGGTTTCTGTGTCCATCAGTGTTGGATATAGCTTTTCGTTTATTCAAATCCACGTACAAATCACTTCTTCTATTTTCTCAACAAGAATGGGAAATTTCTTTGTTAGAAATGAAATATTACAACAGGTCAGGGCGGCACCTTCCGCCCGCTTCCGTGCTTATCTATTCGCCTACTCAAATGACCAAAACAAAATAAACACACACAAAAATTGGGTCACAACACACCCTCGCCATTCATAAATAAATAACGTCCACTTGACTGGACTGGACTTGACTTGGTCAAGGGTTGAGGTCGATTCTGGCTGTTTTTACGTGTCTTTGCCTAATTAAGTCGTGAAGAACCAAGCACAACAACTAACGGCATCAATCAAAACGCGAATGCAAATGACGTCACAAACCGGTAAAACAAGAGGTGCGACCGTCGTGTGTTCCGTGGGATGGTAATGGTATGCAAAGAGGAGAAACCGGAAATAGACCAGAGCTATTTATGGCAGTTTGACCAAAATCAATAAATAATGCGTGCATTAACCCAAAAGAATTTAGAGACATTTAACTCCGTTGGCAGGGGCAGGGGCAGGCGCAGGACTCCGGCTCGGAGCGGGGTGCGGTATTCAGTGAAAATAATCAATAACTTGGCGCTTTTTCAAGTTTTTACATAATAAATTCGTACCGGAGGCAAGCTAATTGCATACGTTTAGGCTTATATATACAAAGTTGAAGGGTTTTAAATTAAATTTTACAACTAATTATAAAATTGTTAGCACCTAGTAAATTCCAATCGGATTGTTTAACCCTTTCGTTGGATTAATCCAGACAGTCATGGTTACCATTGTGGTTACAATTAACTCTTAGCACTAGCCCGCACATATTTATGTATTTGATTGGAATTGATTCCTGTTTATCTGCCGCAAAATGGTTTTTTATTTATTAAACAACAATTAGAGTGACCATCAAAGAATAACAGAAAAATCCCATGTAAGCAGCTGTTGGGCAAATTGTGAACATCTGGCAGCCCTTCCACCATTGGGATGTTCATGCAACTTTTAATATTTTATTATTTCCAATGATTAAGAAAATAAATAATATTGGAACTGTTTCGAATTCCGAGTCGGGTTTTGTGTAAGCGAAAACTTAACGTTATTACGTAGAACGTGCCAAGGGTTACCGATCAGGCTTGAGCAAAGTCGGCTTGGCTTCAGCAGTTGAAAGTTTCAATCAATCCGAATCAATGCGTCAAAATGAGGCGACCTAATACAGTAATTTTTTCGGCCAGGCAAATTTCAATGACTCATGATGCTAGATGTTCAAGGCTAATCACACTGAGCACATCTATAACCTGACATCCCACATCATGAGTTAGCTTAATAACTATTTGGTTTTTGGATTGGCATAACGCATATTAACACGCCTCAAACATGACAAATTTCGTCCAAGCAAATTTCCATGACTTATGTTGGATTTAGGATGTGCTCAGTGTGAATAGTCTATAAGTGGCATCCTAAGAATCAACCCAACAACCATGATAAAACAATAAAGGTAAACGCCGCCTTGCCAGTGTGAGTTCTCTGCAAAGTAGCTTCACGTTCAGTGCTGCGCGTACTCTTGAAGCATAAGCTTTTGGCAAAAGTACTCATCACACCGACGCCGCCTTTCATTTATTTTTGTATCATGCCAACAACAAGATCAAAATTCACCAATAAATTCTATTGCAAAAATACCGACTAGTTCCAGAGTGCACATCTCAGCAGTGGAGTTTTTAGCTTTCCAACAGCTGGTCACACTGCTCAAACATCTCGCTCTCCCTCGCACCTGTTGCACCATTTCCTAGCGACATGGAAAAAAGGCGCAAAAAGTTTTAAATAATCAAAATGACATCAACAACCTCCTCGCGCAATCCCCAAGTCAGCATGCAGAATAAATACGACCGTGTCGTCCTTCTGGTGGACATGGACTGTTTCTTCTGCCAGGTGGAGGAGAAACAACAGCCGGCATATCGTGGTAAGCCGCTGGCGGTTGTCCAATACAACAACTGGAGCAGCAACGGTGGAATCATAGCTTGCAACTATGAGGCACGGGCCAAAGGCATCACACGACACATGCGAGCGGACGAGGCCAAGGAATTGTGTGCGGATATCATTTTGTGCAAGGTACCAAATCAAAGGGAAAAGGCGGACACCACCAAGTATCGAGATGCGGGCAAGGAAGTTGCGAATGTGCTTCAAAAATTCACCCAGATACTGGAGCGCGCCTCTGTGGATGAGGCCTATCTGGATATTACCGAGACAGTCAATCAGCGACAGAAGCAGCTGCAGACGGTAAGCATTTGTGGACCTTGATGAGAGCAGTATTGGACTCTCCTTTTGGTTACCTTGCAGGGTTCCTTTGCCCTGCAGCCCCAGGAGCTGGTCAATACCTTTGCCGTGGGATATGACAATATTGGCGACTATGTCAACAAGATAACCAAACGGTTTGCCCAACCCTACATGGATGATGAGCGCTTTCAAATGTCCTACGATCCAAATGATTTGCCCGCTGTGCGTCAGAGTGATATACGCCTGCTCATTGGTGCCTCCATTGCCGGCGAGGTGCGCGCGGCTGTGAAAAAGGAGACGGGCTATGAATGCTCCGCGGGCATAGCACACAACAAAATACTGGCCAAACTGGCCGCTGGCCTCAATAAGCCCAACAAACAGACTATTTTACCGCTGGCGGAGATTTCGGGTCTGTTTGATGCCTTGCCTGTGGGCAAGATAAAGGGATTGGGTGGCAAATTTGGTGAAATTGTATGCGAGACATTGGGCATCAAGTTCCTGGGCGAGCTGCTTAAATTTACGGAAGGAGATTTGCAGAAGAAATTCGATGAGAAAAATGGGTAAATTGCTTCACAATAGTATTACTTTATTTATGAACATTTAAATGTAAGTCGAGTAATTGCTTGACTGTGCTTCTTCTTAGACTCAACCGAACCGGTTCGAACCCGAAACTTTGACTTATATTTTACTGTGAACCAAACCTCTTTAGATATAAAAGCTGAGTTTGAACCTGTTTCGGACACAAAAATTCGGTTCGGTTCAACAAAAACGAAGATCGAAAGTTTTTTCATGTTTACTAGACCGTGTAAGTCCAGTCCAAGTGTGAAGATCGTCAGGAAAGTTTTCAAGAAAGATCTAGAAATACGTGCTATAATACTTTTATCTTCCATAAAGATCCTCGCCTCCAAAGCTCAAAGTAGCAAGAGCTCAACGTTACAAAGGTAATAGGTTCGCTTCTAAACTGCTAAGAATATATGGGTTAGGGTACACTCGCTAATTGAATAGCCCAGGCATTTGGACTTGAATTTCTCGTTTCTAAGTCTCAAAGTTTGTTAGAACAAAATTTCATTTGTAGTTTAAGTCTCCCTTTAAACTCTATTTAAATGCTGATCGGCCACTTATTTCTCAAAAAGTTTTCAGACGGCATTGGAAAAATTGTGTTTCTAAATTCAATAGACCTGTGAACTGTACTTTTTAATTTTCCTATCACAATATTAATTTTTACATCAAGATGTACGTTGATCCTTACTCCTTCCCTCTGTGGAAGGTTCGAAAAGTTTCAAAGTATAAAGTTTAATTCGTGGACTTGTTCATTGGCTGATCGTACCTAAGGCTTTGGTTCCAGCCTTGATTCATAACAGCTAATCATGTTGCATCTATTTTCTATAAAAATCTGTAAATTGTTTCAAAATCAAACCAACTTTAACTTATTATTGTTAAAGAAAGCGCATTTGATTTTCCAAACTATTGAAATATGTGTATCAGCAGCTTTTGAATGGACCACAATTATCAAAGCTATTAATATTCCCTTTCACAAGTCCCCACTGAACTAGTACAAAGATAAGAGAATGTTCCATTGCCATGCTTTAACTTGGCTTTTGCTATTTTTCTATTCTCAAAGTCGAAATATTCTGAGTTTGGATATGATGCACAAGACCGGTCTTCAACAGATTATCGACCAAACGATCGTTTTTTGATTTAACAGTCAACGAATTAAAAAGAAAAATACAATTTTTTAGGCAACTGTAATACTTTTTATCTTTCAAGTATTTTAAGATAATTCTTAGAGCTCCGAAGTTCTCTTGAACGTTTTTCACGTGCCTTTGCGTGGTAATGTCTATGAGCGCCAGAGTGGTCGCCGTTAAATGACTCATAAAGTAACCGTAGAGATGAATTTTGGATCTTTTTTCTGAGAACATTTTTAAGAAAATGAACAAAAAAACATATTTTTAAACCCTTGCAGAGTGTATATTGAAATTGTCCAGATGTTTGTAACACATAGAAGGAATCAATTCCGACCACATAAAGTATATATAGTATATTCTTGATCAGCATGACGAGCTGAGCGATATAGCCATGTCCGTCTGTTTCTATGCTATCTCCTCCGACAGTTTTAAAGCTATCGCCACCAAACTTTGCACGAAGACTTCTGATCCAAATATGCTGCACATTTGTCGGAACCGGCCGGATCGGATGACTATAACATATAGCTGTAATTGGAACGATCGGTCGAAAAACTAGTTCTAGTAAGAAAACCTGGTTTGTTTTTAATGCAATCGTCTCAAAACTCAGTACTTAATAGTTTTTAATGCTTCTTCACGATTCTGCCAAATTTGGTTCAAATCGGACATCTATATAGTATAGCTGTCATACAAAAGTAGAGTCAGAAAGTAGTCTTATTGGGAATAACTTATTTGTTTTCAGTGGATATGTCCTTCAAATTAGTTAGAAAACGTGCTGCAAGGGTATACAAACTTCGGCCGAGCCGAAGTTTACTTTCCTCTATTTTTTTTTATCTCTAACTACCCTTATCCTGTTGCATTATTCTTAACTTTTTAATTCGATTGCCTTTTCCAGCACCTGGCTTTATAACATGTCCCGCGGCATTGATCTTGAGGCCGTAACTCCGCGATTCTACTCGAAGAGCATTGGCTGTTGTAAGAAGTTTCCCGGTCGCAACAATATCACTGGTCTCAAGACCTTAGAGCACTGGCTGGGCGAACTCTCAACCGAAATAAATGAACGCCTGGACAAAGATTTTCAGGAAAATAATCGCAAGGCCAAACAAATGGTGGTTCAGTATGTGCAAGACATTGATGGTGAAGAGGTAGCCAGTTCCCGCTCGACTTCACTCTCCAATCACTATGATCAGCCGATAATGGCTACAATGGCTTTGGATTTGATCAAAGCAAACACCAAAACTTTTCTTCGACCAGGTAGTGAGGCAGCCTTGAACAATTCCATTAAATTTTTAGGCATCAGCGTGGGAAAATTTGAAACAATTTCAAATAATCAGAATAAGTTGCAAGAAATGTTTGCTAACCAGGCGGCCAAAAAGAGACGAATTAGTGGAGAAGAGCCACAGAAAGTGCAAGTAGAAACCATAAAAGCCAAACCAAGTGAAGAGTCAAAGATGCAAAGTTTCTTTGCCAATTATCTGCAAAAGTCTAAAGAAGTAGACAAAACGGTGGAGAAGCCTGAACAGAAGGAAGTAAAGGAATGCGAACAATCGGAGAAGAAAGAAGAAAAGAAAAGTTTCTTCGAGGATTACAAACAAAAGTTGAAAGCTATCACTGCAGCCGAAGCAGCCGCTGAAGGGTCTACCTTGGTATCAACGCCGCCGGAATTTAAAGAAAGTTTCTTTGCCACTTACCTAAAACAACAAAAAGAGTGCAAGGAGACAACAGTATCCAACAGTGAGCAAGTCACAGATGAGTCTTCAGATATGCAAGGCTTGGCTGCAGAACTGGATGAAATTGAGGCCACCCAATCAGAAACCACAACACAGCTACCCCTAACTGAGGAAGAGCTACAACCGTCCACATCGAAACGTAGACTGGAGCAGGATACCAGTTCAACATCCACCAATTATAAGGAAAGTTATGTCGAATATGCCCAGCCCCAATTACGCCAAGATCTTGTAGTCCTTATCAAGTGTCCAGACTGTGGAGCTCAAGTACCCGATGATATCAAGGCCTTACAAACACATCGCGATCATCACTTTGCTCTGGAATTAAGTCGTCAGTTGAAAGCCGAACAGCGTGTCGAGAGACAAGCAAATCGCCCTAAAGCCACACCACCCAAGCCAACATCAACGACAAAGTCAAAGAAACAGACTGGAGCAGTAAGTGCTTCAGTATCAATAACAAAATTTCTGTCTGCCAAGCCAACTCAGAAGCCGCCACCAACTTCTGAGGACGTTCCCATGGAGCAATGTTCCGAATGCAAAGCTTATCTCAAAAGTGTGGATATGCCAGAACACTTGGACTATCATATGGCCAAGAAGTTGCAGCGAGAACTCAATCAACAGGAAATGAGAACGCGCAGTAAACACTCGCCAGAAAACGCTAAAAAACAAAAACCCTTAAATACCACCATTACTTCCTCCAATGTACCTGCAAAAGGAAACAGATCCATAGCTCAGTTTTTTACTCAAAGTAATTAGAAAACTAAATTTGTTTCCCGTATCTGGAAATATATATTAAGTAAAATGTTATTAAATGACCAAACGAAATGTTATTTGTAAACTTGCCATAAATGAAGCCTATTTGAAGTATTATTTCTATTATGTTCCATTCAGAGAATTGTTATCTATATTTTTTTTTGCTGTTCTGACCTTACTTAAGATTAAGATGAATCATTAAAGTGTTAGATTTGTAAGAAGATATTGTATTTTAATTTAGTCACGATAATTTGTAGAGCTTAGAAGAAGCGTCTCATTAAGTACCTATATATAAATGCTTGATCAGCATATGTGTTATGGGAAACCTATGTTTAATCAAGTACTAACCAAAATGCGTTCCCAGTTTTTTGCACAACAAATTTATTTAATATAGCCATGAGCGTCCATCTGTCAGTTTTATCTATCAAGCTGCAAGAGAGAAACTTGGCGCAAGTGTTATTCAGGGGTGACCGCGCTCTATACGCTTCAGGCGCAAGTGTTGTTGTTTCGCTCAAAGCGATTTCCGAGCGCATATGGTTCAGGTAAAATGAGATTGCAGCAACAACTTCGTGTGTGTGTCTCTTTTCCTTCCCTCCCAAGGAGGGAACAATACGCATGCGCGATGTGCAACGGACAGCACCCCTGATATATATCATCGATGAGCAACAATATCTTACGAAGGACCCATAAAACAACAACAGTTGAGTATTAGTGCAAATCATTGGATGTTTGAGTTGGTGGTATGGTTTTTATTTTTTATTTATTCAACAAATCGGATGTAATTTATGCAAAATGATTCCAATAATTGTAAATGGTAGGTGATGAAATTTTTAATTCGAATATCAAAAAATTCGAAATCAAGACTGCACGCTGCTAATATGTGGGATCCATCCAGGTCGTATGATAATATCTTTGACTGCATTGAATCGATCGGATCGGCTTACTATATGTCTTTCAAAAGACTTTGTCGTAAGCTAACTTTTAAAGTTCTAATACTTAGTAGCTGCTCAAACTTTAAAATGTTTTACTTTACAGATTCTTAACCATTTTGAATTCAGCAAAACATTTATACATATACTATGTGTATTAGTACATACTTTGGTACATTGCTCAATTTATGTTTGGAAAAACAATCAATACGAATCAGGATCAAAATCCAATGGCTTATGATTGCTGAAATGTGAAAAATATTTAACTGCATGCCAATGGTGAAAATGGTGGACCTAACGGTACTTTTCTTACATATTTATTTGGTGTTTCCTCTTTGGTATTTATACCCGTTACTCGAAGAGTAAAAAGGGTATACTAAAATTGTGCAAATGCAAAAGCATCTCCGAGTAACGGGTATATATCTACAATCTCTGAAATTTTCATAGAGAACGGATAATAAATGGCAGAGCTATAAAAGTTATAGAAAGCGTTGCATATTTATCTGAGTCGCATAACTGAGCCACTTTGTAGTTATTGTATTATATGTGGGACAGTTTCTACAATTTTGCATTATAAGTTTTATTACTTTTATGTTGAATTTTGTATCGATTTGATACACAAGAATGATTTGTAGCGGACATCTGTATGCTTGTAACGGTACGCACCGAAAAAAAATATCGAAATAAAAATCCGGGTACCGTATCGGAACCGGAAAAAGAATTTCCGGTACGTCCCGAATCCTGTACTGGAATCGAAATTTGTATAGGGTTTAGTCCCTGCTTTAAAGTATTAAAAGTGGATTGACGAATTGAATTTATCTAAGACAAAAATGTTGAAATGTCTTTAATTTTCGGGACTGAAATGGCCAACGTAGTTTCTGATTCGTAACCGATAAGCGCTTACGGTAATAGGATACGAGAAAATAGGGTTACCTTAATGTTAACACAAATTTGAAGCTGTTAATAACGATTACTCATACAAATCAATAGGCATTGGCTGCCTATACTTGCCTATTCTGCACTGCAGCGCTGCTCAAATCAAAATGCATTCCTACTTCCATACTTCTGAAATACAGAAGGCGGAACGTAAATTGCTTGATTTTATTTCCCGAGCCTATTTCTACCTATTTAGCTCGTCGCAGCAAACCCTATTCTAATATTGTTAGTAGGATAAGCCTCTTCAGGTTGAACATTTCGAAAACAAACGGAATTTGAAACGCGAATATCTATTTGTTTTATATATATAATTTGGTTGGTTGGTTTATTGGTTTGCTACAAATCTTAAGCCTATACATAAAAAGATAATAATGTCTTTGTCTGTCTTAATCTTAACTATCTTAGAACTAAATTAAACTTATCTAAACAACTTTTGAAACAGCTAGATCTAGATCCTTGCTCTCTGAGGGTTTTTTCTTCACACCAATGGCATGGGCTTCTTTCACGGTGGTGGGCAGTATCAGATTTGTGGTCTCCGGGAAGAAAAGTGTGAGAAGTCCACTGAAAATGGCAGCTGAGGCGAAGAGTATGGCTGGTGAATTGGCGTAATATTTGGCCTGGAATGGAAAGAGACCCTTAGATTTGTAAATATCAAACAGATTACCGTGACACTCACCAACAGAGGTGTTTGTGGAGCCAACATGGAGCCAAATCGACCCATCATTGAACAAAAACTAAGCAAGCTGTTTCGCAAATTGGTGGGAAAGATTTCCGAGGCAAAGAAGTAAAGCACCTGGAAACTGGCCGTAATGGACAGTTTGCCCACCAAGAAGAGCACCAATTGCAGGACATGCTGATCTCCTGACGCAAAAATAGTGCCCAGGCAGCATAGTCCGCTGAAGATCATGAGACCACACAGAGAATAGCGTCGCCCGAAACGATCCATAATGAGCAGCGGCAGCAGGAAGCCTGGTATCTCCACCAGGGCTATGTAAGCGAAATTATTGTACTTGTTACCATCCAACAGCACCACATTCAAGCTCAGGCCATAGTACACCAAAACGTGAACTATCCAGCAGAGGGAACAGTTGGCTATGCGCCATTTGAAGTTGCGGAATGCTACGCCAATGGGAAATTTACTTTCCGCCGACTGGGCCAACTTATCTCGATTGGCTATGACCAGTTTGTCCAACGTACTCTCGGACAACTTTCGTTTATTCACTTTAGCCGCGCGACGAAGGATGCCCTTGGCCTTCTCCTCCTTGCCCTGACTGAGCAGCCAGCGTACACTCTCCGGCAGAATCCAGAAATAGGCCAGCAGAATCAATGATGGCATATAGGTGATCCGTAGGAGTACACGCCAATCTTGATACGCTTTGGCAAACATGGCCAAGGCCACTTCACCCAAAGCATAGAAGATCGTGATCAAACTGCAGGCCAAGACTCGACGCTTGGGACCCACCAGCTCAATGCCTATGATAAAGCAAGTGGAGTACAAGGTGCTGCTGGTCATGTTATCCAAAAATTCGAATATCAAAAACCATATATAGCTGGGCGAATAGGAGCGTACTATACCTAGAATGGCACCCATTATGCCACCGAGGGCCAAAGAGAAACTGCGTCCATAGCTGAAAGAAAGCACAAAAAAATAAATCAAAAACTGTTGATGCTAAATTTGGGAGGATGGAAAGACACTTTCAATTTGCATTACAAACTTTTGTTTTTTTACAATTTTCCAAATTTTTTGGACTTCCAATATTCTGTTCAACGTATTGATTTAGTTTAGTTTTTTAGTTTAGTTTTTTAGTGAAATTACTTTAGTTAGGCAAATCTTAATTCGTAGCAACTTTCTTACCGATCTGCCACGAAGCCCCCAATGGGTATGCCAAAGAATTGTCCCAGGTTATTGATTGTGCCGACCAGAGATAATTTCCATTCATCATCGCAGTAAATGTCAAACTAGATGTGCATTAAAAAAAATTCCATTAGGTTTCCTGTATGGAAAAGTTTGCGGTCATGTAACAATTGAATTGAAATTTCACAGTCTCGCATTATTCACTTCTCAAAATAAGTCAGTCTCTTATTTGCATATGTTCTGTTCCCCACACCTACCCCCTGCCTCTTATCCACAAGTACCTAAATGCTTTTTATTGCCTTTAGTCCGAGGTTTGGGCAATCGTCTGTGTTAAGTTGAATTTTTTATCTGCTTGTGAGTCTTGTTCTGTTATCCCACATGTCCAATTAAGTGATAAAGCTTTACGCATTGAGCAATATGGGTAGCTACCTTATGATTACTCTAAATAACATAAATATTCACCCCATGCTGATTATGTGTATGTCCCATCTTGGGCGCCAATTACCAAAAAAAAGTTTCTTTTAAATAGGTTTAGTGATTTAATTTAATTTTTTGCTACATTAATTTATGTACTTTAATCATTTTGATTTGTTTGTTTATGAACGAAATTTACAATTCGTATTTTATTATTGTCATAAACAAACAAATTATGGCTGGTAGCAATAAAAATAATGCGTGATTATACGAGGGTAGTTCAACAAGTAAGTGACTTTTAATGCAAAAGTGCCGCCACCTACCATCCGTTAATTGACTACCTTGTGCGTTGAGAATGTCGTGAGCTTATCTATCATATTTTATGTCTTCGAAAACATCACCAAAACCAAGGAAAGACTTTATAAATACTATGGAAACTATAAATATTAGTTCCGCTGAAATTAATAAAACCTATGGCGCTCGTTTTCTTACCTAGGTAAGGTAAATGTTCAAAAATATATCTGGGCAAGGTAAAAGTTATCGGGAAATTCTAGTATCTACACAGAGTATAACATCATTCCATTTGGAATCGATATTAATTAATATTCGTTTTTGCATATTAAAATATCCATTTTATGTCAAATTGATCTTAGATTATCAACCAACGGATCTAAAAATCATCAAAAAGTAATGAAAACTCCAAATGGATTCTTCTTTTTCAATGTTATAGGCTAACTATTTCCACTAAAGCAGATAAGAACATATTTTCACATATCAAAAAATATGTAACATATTTCCATAGGAAAAAAATGTACATATGCATATTTAAGTATGTGTCTATTCCCTTTGACTATTACAGCCGCTATTGTGATGTAGAAATAATGAAAAAGATTGATTCAAGAATATCAACAATACTGTCGACAAAATCAAATTGCTCAACACAATACTGGCCAATACTGGCCACAAATGAACGGAAAGTTTGAATTGCAAAATTGATCTTTGTTGAAACGATTGATAATCTGTCAAAATGGCAAGAGAATTTGCAAAGCTATGTGTTTACTGCATGGCTGCAAACCGGTTTGAACCGAAACGGTTCAAATTTGTTATATGAATAACTTGAAATTAGCAATGCGTCAAACAAATCAAACTTAGCTTTTTTTACAGTATTTATTTTGTTTATCTTGCTAATCCAGCTAATTAAGTTGAAAGAGTATTCAAAGGGAACATTTTGAATGTGAAACGACAGGTCAAATGCAATTCGTTCGAGTACTAGAAGATCCAAAACAAAACTGGAACAGACCAGCATTACTTTTTTAATGTATAAGTCAGAATGATAATAGTGGTATTCCTGAATGGGATTTAGATTAGTTTTAGACTTCTTCGATTAGCTGTTCACAGCTGCAACAAAATATTCAGTGTGCCCAGAGAAGGTGAGACATTTACAGTCATACTAAAATATTTATTAGCTTTGCCTTAGAATTAGCTTTAAGGCTTATTTAGAATTGGGTTGGATCGGATTTAACTTAGGTATGACCGTTTTTTAATGGCTATTATGTAACGCATTTTAAAGTGTTTACGTCTTTGAAAGAAAGACGAGTGACCTAAAGTGAATGGTGTCATAAGTGCTTCAGTTTTTACAGCTGGTGCTTGACTTGATCAAATATGTTGGCGATTTTATATCTCCACAAATTCCTAGAATGCTTTACGTAACAAATGCTTTCATAATATCAGCCGGTCTTTTCCACTTAACATAACAAATTTAAAATACCATTGTAAAGTTGTGTACAAGAAACAATATTACATATTCTGACAACAAGTTATTATTTAAGAGGCATAGAAAAACAGTTTTGACACTTTTATATCCATGTTTAGTTTTCACGCCTTTTGTTTGATTTAGTGCCAATTCTCAATCAGCAGCTTAGTCACACTGGCGGCAGTTCACGAAAATCTAAGTCAAATCAGTGCGCAAGATGGGTTGCTCTAGGAATACCACTTATATTGCTATTTATTTAAGCTAGAATAACCAATAATTAAATTTTCGATGTAAGTTAAAAGTTAAGTTAAGAACTATATATTTTAAAATAAACAATCATAAAGTTCCAAGCTCTCGTAAACTTTACAAAAGCAAATATGTATCTACATGTAGGTACAGCCGGAAAGCAAAGTTCTATTTTACCTGCTTCCAAATCCAATGCAAAATAAAACTTAAAATGAATACAAAAAACCAACCTTCCATCTATGAATCTGTGGGAGTTATGATGATTTTTCCAAAAGCAGTGGCGGAAGGATGATGATAAATGATGGCTTCTGGCTGTAACACGACTTGCTTTGCACAACCTTTATAAACTCGGTGTACTTTTGGTATAAACACGGAGGAAGGTAAAAGGTACACCAAATGTTAATATAGGTATGTTGCTAGAGCAAATATCTAGGTACTTCCTAACAATGCATATAGCACAATTTAATTTCATCTAAAAATATGACATTTTTCATAACGGAAGATGCAAACTTTTTTGATGAGGTGTTAAATTACCTTGGACACAAATCTTTTAAACAAGGAAATGAAAACCAACTGAGTAAAAAATCTTTAGAGATTTCCAGGACACCCCCCAAACAAGGCATTTTGAAATATTACTGATTAATGATTCATGTGGCGATATAGTCGATATTTGGAAGTAACTTTACCATTGTATTGTCGCATTCATTCGGATCATATATATTTGCTAAAGTAACGATTGGCTCTAGTATTTAATTATTCTTAAGGGTTGCTTTCACATGTTTTCCCAAGCACTGTCTATGTCAAATTTATTATAATCCACTTGAAAAGTTAACATTTGAAAAGTATTTGTGGCATCTCACTAATAAATGTCCCATTTTTTTAAGTTGTGAGTTAATTTGATTTACAATTCATTCACGTTTATATTATAATACAAAACAAAGTCATGTTTTCCAAAAACAAAATGCAAAATGGCCCGTTTATTGTCAAAGATGACTACTGCAATGCCAACCGATTGGCAAGTTGGTTTATGTTGATATGGCAGTCTGCTTTGTCAGCCGTGGTTTTTTAAACTCAGTTTGCCTCTTCCCTGAAGACGATTCCCAAAAAATATTGTGATTTTTTTTGATAGCACATAAAAGACACTGACCTTGAGCCGGCTAAAAAAATACACCTTAACATACAAAGTTCACTATTCACAACAACATTTAAAATAAAATTAACAAAATGCATTTGTCTGTTTACACAGTTTATTATAATTTATTAGCTGAATGTCGTTAACGAAAGGGAAGCCCCAATATCAGTCAAATCTCAGAATGCAGTGCATTCAAATTGTTAGAAATTAACACTTGTATATGTACATCATGTCTAACATACATCAATTACAGCGTTTCCCATAATTGTCACTCTTTTAATTTAAGGTTAAACCCATTTAGATATAATGCTTTTCCCCGCTATACAGCTTTACGCTTAGATTACCTCTGCATTCAACGTTGTTTTCGTATTCATATTAATTATTATTTTGCATTGGATTTGGAAGCATGTAAAACTTGTTCAATAGAATTTCGCTTGCCACTTTATATACTGTTAAATTCTGGCCAAATTGTTTGCATCTCATTGAATCTCAATTAGAAACGTTTTATGCCCTTTTTGTATGGTGATTGCCTTTAATGTATTGAGAATGGGAAGATTTAAAAGTTACCTTGACTGACCTTCTTAAGTGTCCATTAAATAATGTGCGACAAACTATTAACCTTTTGACGATCCATTTGCTTCACCCACCTTCTAATCAGAGCTGAAATGTAATATTAACTTCCCGTATCTAAACACGTTGGTAATGAAAATCTCAAGTCTTCCGATAACGAAACAAACCATTCCTGATTACAATTTCTTAGCACTAGTAACAAATTGTAATTACTTTTAAAATTACTTAAGTAATTGTATTTGTAAAGGAGAACTATTATTTAATTGTGCTTGAAAAGTTGAATTGTTCATGTAATTGTAGTTAAGCACTATGATTTTTTTACAGTCAAGTTTGAACACATCAAATTGGTAATAAAAATCAAACTAATTAGAACTATTGTGGCGTAATTGGCCCAAGTTATCTTAGATCATTAATCAAGGGAGCAGCACTACTAGCCCCTGTTGTCACAAGATGGAGCTCCACATATGATTCGGCCTGCTCGTATTTTGTTACACAAATCAATCCTGGCAGAGCTGTGTGACAAATTAAGCATACATAATACAAAATTTCTCATTAAAGATAGGTAGCAGCAACATTAGACGTTCTACAAAAAAGAGGACAAATTATATTATGGGCTATTCCTTCCGACATTGACTACCCTAGCAGTAAAGTTGAAGAGAATCTCTGATTCCACTTAGATAGTTAGCTTGAAGAGTGCGTCGTTTGCAGTTTTGGATAGAATCAAGAAGCGAATTTACAATATTTTTCCACTTACAACAGAAGCGAACACTGCAATTATTGCATCTGTATTATGGCCTTCCATGGTAGTCAAACTGACAATATGTCAGCATATTATTATAGCAGAAGCAGTGAAATATGCCATGGCACATGAGAATACAATGATCCCAAGAGAACATAGACCCCAAATATGATTTCTACGATTACACCTAGAAATACATGAATAGTTCATAATATCAAGCACAATAATCCCATTTTAGAGATACAATTATTCGAGTAATTGTAACATTAAATACATTAATAATCATTAATATTCGTAATTCCAAGTTACAATTACGATTACTAAAAAAAACCTAGTCAAGAATTGTTTTTATTTATCTTAAAAATTGTAGCGGTAATGGTAATGGTAATTGTAGTTTTCTGCTTCTAAGTATGCAAAGGTACAAGCTAGTTCTTTAGAATCTTTCCTTAAGCTTTTAGGAATCGTACATACAATAAATATTTAAATTAAAAAAAGAAATTGATAAACAATTTTTTAAAAACAAGAAGATAAATATGAACTTAATATGCCTGCAACTATAGGAAGTACTCTTCACAAACACTTCGGACCTCTAACTCTTACCATCTTAGAGATCTGTCCGTTTATTCGGAAGGACAGATTGACTCGGCTGTTGATGCTTTTTGAGAATGTATACTCATAATGTGACCTTTGACACAAATATGCTAGGATTAATAAAACTGGTGCACAGAATAAAAAAGGATGCTAAAAGCTTCCAGTGAATGATTTTGCTATCCATTTGGAATGGAAATTTTTATACTTTGTACCGTAGGAACATAGAGTATATGTAACAGCCAGAAGGAAGCATCTCCGACTTTATAAGTATATACATTCTTGATCAGCATCAACAGCCGAGTCGATATAGCCATGCCCGTCTGTCTGTCCGTATGAACGCACAGATTATTTATTTTCAACTTTGGCTACTCCCCCACCCGCCCTCGCAATTTGGAAAAATCGTCTTATCTGCCACAGATTTAAAGATAGAGTGGTTCGTACTTTCTAGACATATTTAATAATCAGGATTACTTATCGGTCCGCCAAAGGAATGGTGAAGATCGGATAAATGGTTGTCGAGTTATGATCAAAAGGCTGTTCGCTGCTGCAGCGCTGATTTCAGCTGCTACTGCAGCATCAAAATTTATGCTGAGCTTATAATTTCGTTGGTACAGAGTATGTTAAAGTCGGGCTTGACCGACTTTCTTTCTTGTTTAATATCCTTTTATGGATATTAAAATTTAATGTTTGTTGAATCTTAAATTTTTATCCATCGGAGCAGAAGACGGATGTCTAGTCTAGAAAAGGATTTTGAAAAATATCTATTCCAAATGGATCTTTTTTTTCTGTGTGAGAATAATTTGTTTGCGTTTAAGTCTAGGAACCGAAAATATTGTATTCCCCTTACTTTTCAAAATCATCCAAGCTTAATTCGAATGGAAGTCCCTTATAACAAAATCTCAATGGTGATTACCATATTTACAAACATTCGGACAGACATATTATACGTTCTATATTTCCGAGTACACGGGTCACTGATCACAGTAAAAGTATTCTATCTAATCTAGACAATCTGTTCCCATTTCATGAATGAATATGAGACACCTATATATTTGATGTCTATTTATATTATCTGCTTGGCCTACTTATCAAAATCAAATTCAAATTTGTTTAATTAGATTTTCAAAAAAAGTTATCACTGGACTTTAACAGCCCAAATGACGAAGACAAGCCTCTCTGGTATAAAACAATTGATTGATTTTACAGAGGTCTAAGCAAAACCTTAATCATATAACACTATAATATTTTAGTTTTTATTTCCATTTTTTCGTTATCTCTAAATTTTTATTAATGGTAAACCTTACTTTTATATTAAATCCAAGAAAAGTTTAGTGCCTTGCCTATCTGGATTACTTCGGGCCCCGTTCAGGGGTAGACATTTTGATAAAGATCGTAATCAATTCCAAAACTGATATCCCTTTGAGTGACATTTTTATTTGACTAATAGCTAGTCATTGAACTCGATCGCGCGTATGGGCCAGATTAGTCTCTCGAATATCAAACGATAATGCTAGACTAGAAAGCTTATCAGGAATTTCTATGCACACTTATACACATCACATCATTTCTCTGAAGGTGGTCCAGGAGGCAGCATGTGCTTGAAATCGTCTGATTTGTTATCAAAGTCCATGTCAGTCACCGTCTGGTATGGGTGGAGTGATACCATATGCACTTTGATACTCACGTCATTCGAAATGGTCACTTCGTTATCGCGAAATATGAAATTTTGATCGGGACAAGTCTCAATCTGTGGCGTGTAATGTTGGGCCAAGCAAATATTTGTCCCATTCCATTGCGCCAGCTGATCATTGGTAAAACGGTTGCACTTATCCAGATCCTTGCCATTTCTGGGTATGCTAAACTCGGTGTGTGGCTCATCATAAGAACTCCAGACTTCATCGCATTCTGTAATTTTACATCTGTTTTGGTGGTTCACAACAAAAATACACACCGGCACGAATTATTCAAAATCTTTACCTGTGGGCCACAGTGCCGGCGGTAAAGACATAGGTGACCGAGAACATGGCGTGGAACATCATGGGCAAACAGATTAATAGGAACACAATCAACTGAAAGCGACCAAACTGTCCAATGTGCTTCAATATGGAATCAAGGGTGACACCCTCTTGATCGGTGGAAATGGTGGGTGTTGCAGGTGGGTTGGTTACTTCGGCCGTAGCCGGTGGCGCCTCATTAGTTGCCATCTTTTAAGTTTTATTTTGTGATCACACTTTTGCACTTTTAGTTTATTTTTGCACGCATTTAGTTGGATTTTTTTCTCATACTTTTGAATATATATTTTATTTTTATTTTTACAAACGAATCCGAACAAGTTTTACGTTGTGCACGGCACAAAATCACTTGAACAACTGAATGTGAGTTTAACGATCCGCTCGTTTCGTTCGCCAGCCGGCAGACGGCTGGGCAAGTGTGTGTTTGTGTGAGCGTACCACTTGTTTCAGAGGGGGGTTATTCTCTTAGCACGTCCTCTTCGTGTATCAGCCTTGATAAGATTCACTAGGTTTTTATTCCGACTCTGATTATGTCTTGAAAATAACTTGAGTTCGAGGGTCGTGTTGGCAGTCGATTGGTTTTATTATATGGCTCTTGGGGGAAAGTGATACTGACTGGGTTTCCAGAGAGCTGACACTAGTGCTGTTCCTTCTCTTTATTTCAGAGACAGACATATAAGAATATTTTTCTAGACGCGACGCTTACCAATATCAAGGTATTTTACTTTCAAGTGCAATTAAGTAAAGCTGTCTTCGAAGAATTTGTAAAAAGGTACTTTACTCAAAGAAATTTACAAAGAAATGTATCTGTTTTGTTCTTTACAATTTAATTTTAATATGTTTTCTTTTAAGAACTGCCTAGGTTAAGTACGAATCAGGCTTAAATAAAACAATGACCTGGATTATGTATGACTTATTTGCAGGAGACGCACACTTCCTCACACATCCATCAACAATTCAGAAAATTGAATTGAAATTGAAATACTGAAGGGGGCGGCAGGAAAGTTAACAAAATGAAGTCCGAGATCATGGTGTTCCAATAAGGAGGCAGGCTGTCTCAGCTTTGGAGAACTATACATTTCAGGCAGAACTGGTAAAAGTTGCACAGGAGTACGGGAATACCATGAAGTTGTCCTGGCGTCCACAATGAGTTTCAAAAAACATGCAACAGCAAGTACCAGAGAAGTAAAGGCGAGTTTGAATTCAGTGTGGGACAAGTTTTATCAGTTCCAAGGATTTTTTATTAAGATTACACTTAAGCTGGCTGACTGAACTACGAATTAGCAGTTGTGGCGAGATTAGAAGATTCACACAATTACAGCTAGTCTGTTCGTCTTAATTACGAGTTGGAAGAGTCTCGACTTCCTCATATCTTAGCTAAGCAAGTGATGCGCAAGAACTGGGGATGGATTCTTAACTTCAGCACTTTTGTGAGCAAAATGAAGTAACCTCTTGCAAGCTGGGTTGATCGAAGGCAACATCCACCTTCTTACTCTAATAAAAAAAGAGAGAAGCAGATATCACAGCGCATACTTAATACCTCAGAAAGCGCCAAAAACAACAACCAGCCAACATTCTGTTACAAGATGTTTCGACAAAGTGTCTTAAGCTGGATAAGCTCATTACGTAACAGAAATCAATCAAAAGACATGGATCATTTTGCAGGGCAAAGCCCTGCTCTAAGTCGTTTGCGTTGGTTTGAAAAATGAACACTATCAGAAGAAGCGGTGGCCTTAAATGGAGAAATGCAATGGAAGCATCCGACTACATACAACTATATAAATTTAAAATTTTTTGTAAATGTTGGTTAAATGACTTAAGAAAGGTTGACGGTGACATGACAAGGTTTATGAATGTTTACATCCTAAATAACTAAGTGAATAATCTGCAGCTACAAATAATGTCTGTATTGTGTCTTCGGAAATAAAAATATATAACTTTAGTACTGAATTTTTCAGGGCTGATTCAGGCCTAAGCAGTAGGAATACTTGAATTTCATGCCTGAATTCAGGCATGTTGCAGCATCTCCCACGAAACCCACCCATGAACTCAGCTCTGAACTCGTGCCTAAAATCAGCTAAGGTCATAACGTTGAAGGACATGTCTGTGTTAAATTCATGGCTGAAACTTGCAATGAATTCAGTACCAGCCCTCCCATTTCATGGCTGATTCAGCTATGATTCAGATCTGAGTCGAACTGAAGGGGTTATATATCTTGAATTATGAGCGCTTCTCTTTAATTTCATTACAAAGTTTTCTTTAAGCACCATACACTTATTCCAATAATATTCAACACTTTCGAGACCCTCCAGTTTGTAACAGAATTGTCCATCGTTAACCCGAGTCCGTAGAATTACTTTTATCGCCGAGCCATTTTTAAAAGTTTGGGATGGAACTTCTGAATTTCTGAACTGTTCGGATTGAATTTCTGAACCAATATTTGACTGTTGAATCAATGGATTTTATTCCAAATTTGAACTTAGCCAACTTTTTGTGAATATAAATATATAATCCAGCCTTAAACTCTTTTGTTCTTTTAGTCTATATTTTGCAATGGTTTTTGGTTATTGCAAACCGGACCTTCTCAATTGTTAGCATACCGAACCGGACCCATTCGCTTCGAAGAATTAGGCTGCATTCATACTGATCGACACATGAGACAAGGTATGGATAAGTAGTCCTGCTTTTCATCTTGTTTGTCTATGAACTTGAAAAGCAATTCACATTTATAATAACCAAAATGTAGGCCTACTAGACTATCATTTCTCATGGTTCGAACAGTGTGAAGGCAGTCTCACTTAAGTCAGTTTTTGCAGAACCTCAAAAACTATTACAATTGATCAATTGATCGGGCAAAAAATAATTTTATAGTGCTGAATGCAAAGCATAATCAGTTCAAAACCATATCCAAGCGCGGCATCTTACGACTTTAAAAAGAATTGAAGCATAAATCAAGTTGTGTCAAAAAAAGTTACGTATTTAAGGTTAGGAAGATTAGGTAAATGTTTTATTAGCTGCTTTTGCTAGATGCTTTCTTTATTAATTTAACACAAAAAATTTCTACACGATTTAAGATTTCGTAAACATAGCTGCGAACCAAAACCTTAGGTTCTTTAAGTAAATGAAAGGGACCGAACGTGCTCCAGAACTTTCTCCAAAATTTCGCCTTAATAATTGTAATAAACTCATGTATGAGCGGGCGTTCAACCGTTCCGGCAAAGAAAAAGGTCCTATTATATTATTTCCTGAAATGGCGTTCGTTAAAGAAATATTAAGATTGAAACAGTTTTATATTTTACCTAAGACTCCCGCAGAAACGTTGAAACGCTGAATCTAATTTGGTGTTTCTGTTGAAACTTTTTATGCGGATTTTCTTGGGCGTTATGCCTCCTCGGTTAAAGGTTGACTCGTCGGTCAAACACTACAAATTTTCCCTAAATTTAATTTTAAAACAAGAAAGAAAGTCGGTCAAGCCCGACTATAACATACTCTGTACCAAGAAATTTTGTCTTTTGATCATAACTCGAAAACCGTTCATCCGATCTTCTTCATTCCTTTGGCGGATCGATAAGTAATTCTAATAACTAAATATGTCCAGAAGGAACAAGCCATCTATCTTCAAAACTGTGGGAGATATGACGTTTTTTCTAAATTGCGGGGGCGGGAGGGGGCGTGGCCAAAATTGAAAATAAACTTGATCTGCCTGCAGACATAAGAAGCATATTTCCCATACACGTCAAACCTCTATCTCTTACCATCTCTGAGATCTGTGCGTTCATACGGACAGACAGACGGACAGACGGACATGGCTATATCGACTCGGCTGTTGATGCTGATCAAGAATATATATACTTTATGGGGTCGGAGATGCTTCCTTCTGGATGTTACATACTTTTGCACAAACTTATAATACTCTATGTACCTACGGTACAGAGTATAAAAATTTAAAAATTTAAAAAAACTAATTCCATAAAATTAGTTTTGGGATAACTTATTCAAATTTTTAATTAGAAAACAAGAAAGAAAGTCGGTCAAGCCCGACTGTAACATACTCTGTACCAAGAAAATTTGTCTTTTGAGCATAACTCGAAAACCGTTCATCCGATCTTCTTCATTTCTTTGGCGGATCGATAGGTTATCCTAATAACTAAATATGTCCAGAAGGAACAAGCCATCTATCTTCAAAGCTGTGGCAGATATGACGTTTTTTCCATATTGCGGGGGCGGGAGGATGTTTTTTCTAAATTGCGGTGGCGGGAGGGGGCGTGGCCAATATTGAAAATAAACTTGATCTGCCTGCATACATAAGAAGCATATGTCCCATACATGTCAAATCTCTATCTCTTACCATCTCTGAGATCTGTGCGTTCATACGGACAGACAGACGGACGGACAGACGGACAGACGGACAGACGGACAGACGGACGGACGGACAGACGGACATGGCTATATCGACTCGGCTGTTGATGCTGATCAAGAATATATATACTTTATGGGGTCGGAGATGCTTACTTCTGGATGTTACATACTTTTGCACAAACTTATAATACTCTATGTACCTTCGGTACAGAGTATAAAAATACTGCATTTTATTCTAAGACGTAATATCTTGGTAGTGAAGCCACTTAGACCCATGGTGAAAAAAGAAAAAATCTTGTATTGAAGTCCTGACGAAAGGCTTATGTACAACCTGTATTTGGAAACCCTAGTTCCCAAACTAACAAGAATCATTGTCTATAGATAAGCTTATAAATTAAAATGTAATCCCTAAGACTGAACCGAACCGTTTTGTTTAGTGGTTTTTGGTTTATCTCAACCACCCCGGTTCAGCACGTGGTTCGGTTTATAATAGGAACAAGCGGTTCGGTTATGGTTTGGTTCGGTTCGGTTCAGAATTTGCTTCCATCCCTGATATATCTAAATAGTTAACTAATTATTTATTATAATTTTTATAGGTTCTGTAATAATTGCTTTATTTCTATTTTAACATAAATATGTTAAACAGTTGAGTACAATTTTATCCAAATGATCAATATTCGCATTCACTTTGTTTATACGCCAGCTGTTTGCACATAGAAATACTTCGCAAATATTGAACAAATTGTTTATACAGAAGTTTGCATACAAAAATAAGAGTATTTCTCTTAGAATAACACTTTCTTTTTAATGATTATATTTTGATACTTAAGTTGAAGTAATAACTTAAAAATAAAGGCAATAATAATAATTTATAAAAGTGATGATTACTCAGAGTGCAAAATTAAAAATGTACTACCCATCCAATCAAATAATGATTATTCAGTGAGCAAAATTTGAAATTTACTACCTGTCAGTTCAATCAAGATATACTTATGTACGATAAGACTTATTGGACATTAAGTGTATATTTTAGAAGCGCAGATTAGTTATGAGATTTTTTCCGACATTTTGCTCATTTAACGTTGTGTCTCTGTCAACTATAATTCAAGCTTTGAGTTGTTTTACAAATGTTTACAAGTGTTACATCGATTGAATCGATATGTTGTGCGTTATTTTTGATAAACACGGGAACATTGAGGAACTTTTATGCAATAATATGCATATTAATTAGTAATTGTATTCAAGAGATTTCTAAGTACTTGCAAATGAATTGCAAAAATATATTTGGGCAAATAAACAAAAGCACTTCCATTCCAACAATTTGTCAATTTGACGCGTAAAATATTTTTGGCTTGAGAACCAAAAATTGAGCTTTTTGTGTTAATTTTATATATTTATTTTGCTGTCAGTTGAACGGACTAAGATTTTTAAAATATTAACCAAAAAACATTGTTTGCGTCAATGCATTTAATTAACAAATAATAAAAAGTAATAGAAGATCAACCTGCCTTAGAGAATTATTCTCACTTGCAGCGAATTTTTTTCGCTTTGGCGAGAGATCAACTTGTTACCAAGATATTTATTGAGTTAAGTCAGTAAAATGTTAAGTGTACTTGTCAAAAACAATAGTCAAGCAATAAATTGCAAATCTAATTTTCTATAATCACTGCGTTGAAACAGTCTAGTTTTGAAAGAGGGGCGTGTTTGTCTAATATTTTGAGTTATTTAGGTACTTCTGACCTCATCTTTATAATATGTATTTTTAAGAGGTGGGCGCGTGACGTGAAAAGCAGTGAATCAAATGATGTTTGAAGAGATTCGAATTTGCGAATTTATTCAGAAATTGCGTGAATATGTCTGTTTTCGATACACATGCTATTCATATTGCTCCAAGCGCAAGAGTTATTAACATCTAGTGGAATTCAGGAAGAAAGAACTCAGTCCACCTACTAGTTAACCTTCAGGGGGGTGCAGCTGCCAGTGTACTCATTATTTCAAGATTCAAGAAAGAAAGTCGGTCAAGCCCGACTATAACATACTCTGTACCAAGAAATTTTATCTTTTGATCATAGCTCGAAAACTGTTCATCCGATCTTCCTCATTCCTTTGGCGGATCGATAAGTTATTCTAATAACTAAATATGTCCAGAAGGAACAAGCCATCTATCTTCAAAACTGTGGGAGATATGACGTTTTTTCTAAATTGCGGGGGCGTGGCCAAAATTGAAAGTAAACTTGATCTGCCTGCAGACATAAGAAGCATATTTCCCATACACGTCAAACCTCTATCTCTTACCATCTCTGAGATCTGTGCGTTCATACGGACAGACAGACGGACGGACAGACGGACATGGCTATATCGACTCGGCTGTTGATGCTGATCAAGAATATATATACTTTATGGGGTCGGAGATGCTTCCTTCTGGATGTTACATACTTTTGCACAAACTTATAATACTCTATGTACCTACGGTACAGAGTATAAAAATAAATAAGGAATAATTTAAACCAACGATGGGCCACGCTCAGCCCGCCTATCCTTCGCAGCCAGACCGTTATGCTCTCTGCTGACTCTTAATTTGATCAAATTGTGGATCTTAAAGCAGGTGAGGACGTCTCCGAATTGGAGAGTGAGAAGGTGTGTCTAAAAATCCTTTCCAAAGCGAAAGCGTTCTACTGCTTTTCCTTTTCCTTCTTCTGGTTTTATAAGTTTATCACAACCGTTCAATCCACTTCCGATTGAGCTTAAAAATATAACTTCTAAGGCATAAAGTCGTTGGTTTATCTAAAGCAAAAAAAAAGCAACTTAATCTTCTTCTTGAGAAGAACTAATTAAATAAATGAGAGACCAATACATAAAATTGAAATGACCCAATAACCAACAAAATTTACACTTTAACCCCCCATTGCAAGAAACTATATATGCTACCGACCAGCAGCATTGCGGGTGCATCGCTGTTACCAGGGGTTACCAACGAGAAGATGTGAGTCGACCTGAGACGCAGTAAGCCAAGATAGCCCACTGTTCTGCATTTTGAACCGATCAGCATTATTACGATGCATTTTCCCGCATACCGCATGTAATACGTCCCAAAAACCGTAGGACTATTTCTGTTTTCTAACGAAGCCCTAAAGTATAATAATTAGGCATTCACGCCGCCCAGTTGAGCTGTAAATTTGTTGATTTGTTGAAAGGAATTTTTTATACCCTTGCAAAGGGTATTGTAATTTTGCCCAGAAGTTTGCTACGCATAGAAATATTCATTTCCGACCCCATAACCTATATATATTATTGATTTTTATTAAAATCGGACACATAATTTTGATATATTTCTTAAGCGAAATACATTGCAGAATGAAAAGGATTTTTCTTATAAATACTTACTACCCGGTCACCTTCACCAGCTGTGAAGTAACCAAAAAGCTTCTCAAACTTTGACATTCGGATTCGGCGTTAAACTGTGGTTCCATGATACAACAATAAAGGTAAGGCGGAGTCAGTATGCGGTTTTTGCAAAGTACCTTCACGTTCAGTGCTGCGCTTACTCTTGAAGCGTAAGGTTTTGGAAAAAGTACGCATCACACCGACACTCCTTACCTTTCTTGCTGTATCATGTGTGGGTCCCTTTCTTATGTGCGAAAATTAGAAGGACACAAGCCAAGAGATTGAAAGTATCTTGGCCCCTGGTTTCTTCTTTCTTAATTGCCTTAAAACTTTTCAATGGGTGTAGATACAAAAAAGCTATGAGAGTTTAAGTAGAGGCAACTTTTGAAAAAATCGAAAAAACAGTTTATCGACAATATCTCGATAACGATTCGACAGAATTTCTTTTCATGTCGATTTCCGTTCTCAGCGGGCCAAAATACTTTAGAAAAAGTTGGTTTGGTGAATTGGGGAAAAATGATGTCGAGCAGTGTAATATATAACAATCACAAAACCAACAACCACACAGCAACGAATCAACAAAAACACTTCACAATACAAAAGCATTATAGATAATGTGACAGCTGCTTAAGAGAAAAGTGTCTTCACACAAATCGAAACTTACAGCATTTTTGAGTATTACTGTCTAAGTGGCAACTGGCGGCAGCGGCAGCGGCAGTGTGAACACTTTTTAAGTCCCTTAAAAGTAAACCTATCTCGGGAACAAAGAATTGGAATAGGATGAAAGGAGGGCGGCAACTATAACCTTAGATGGATTTCTAAGAAAAAATTGCTGCCCACATTACAAATACACATTAGTAAATATTGATATTACAAAAAGCACACGACAAATAAATCAGTAATAATATATTTAAAGTAAAGTAAACTACTTCGTGCTCAGAGTGCATATTCGTTCCATTTATTTGAAAGCATTTTGCTCTAACTCTTAAGGTTAAGCTATAGGAAAATAGAAAAATTGAGTAAGCACGTGCTCCCCACTTTGATTTAAATTTTTAGACAATGAGGTAATCCAAAAGAAAGTTAGTGGAGGCATTAGAAGTGAAGTCTAGCGTTGTAGGAAAATGTGGTATTTAATTTTGTGCAATTTTTGCCTACGGACATGACCAGGTACAAGTTTCTGGCTATGACTAAAGTTTTGGTAGTTAAGAGTTCTGGGAATCATAAAATGATGTTGTGTACTCCGAGAAATTGGTTTTCCTTTGATTATTTTGAAGGATGCTTGTTGCAGATAATTATGATACACTTTTCCGAACCAGAGCGTAAGTTAAAGTCGGCCCTGCCCGACTTCGATATACCCGTTACTAAGGGGAAATAGTATTTAATAACCTTTCTTATGTTAATTAACAGAAAATTAACATTAAATTGAATATTTCAACATTATGTTAGCAAACAGCGCTTGCGGCTTAGATAAGTATGCAACGTTTTTTATAAACTTTTTAACTCTGCCATTTATTATACGAACTTTATGAACAAATGTGAGTTTGTAGATATTGGGCACATACACTACACTGCAAAATCTGAGCTTGATATCTTAATATTCAAACTGAGGGGGCGTGGCCAAAATTTTAAATACTAGTCTACATTTAAAATTTTGTGACTCTAGCTCTTCTTGTCTCTGAGATCTAGGTGTTAGGTGTAACTTATCTATCTCTTACCATCTCTGAGATCCGTGCGTTCATACGGTCAGACAGACGGACATGGCCATATCGACTCGGCTGTTGATGCTAATCAAAAATATATATCCTTCATGGAGTCGGAGATGCTTCCTTCTGGCTGTTACATACTTTTGAACAAACTTATTATACTCTATGCGCCTTTGTTGCAGAGTATAAAAAGTGCTCATTACTTATTTGAATGTGATTTTTTGGCAGCTGCACCCTTTTTATTCGGAGATTTGGATTCAAAAAATTCACTTTATCATTCATATTTTTGTTTTTCCGACATGTTTCTGAAGATTATTTCTCATTTCTTTTCAAAAGCATCTTGATTTTATCATTTGATGCTAAAATGTAAATCACTAAAGTAATATTTAAGAAACATTAAGACAAAGCTGACACCACCTTTTTAAAAAGCTGGCTACGCTCTTGTAGGTGTTCTTGTATTTCATCCGATCGCGCAGAAAAGAGTAAAGATATTCGGGGGTGTTCCAGAAGTCTCTATAGATTTTCGTATAAGCGCTTTGATTTCAAGCTGCAGCTGCTTGCCTTTATATGTGAAATGTATCCAAAATGCTGGGCCACTAGCTTAGATGACAAAAGTTGAGAGATTTGAAACCGACTGTTCAAGGCGAAGTAGATTTGATGCGTATGGTTTGCCTTCTCCATAATCAAGTAGCCTGCAGCGTCCCTTGTCACTTGACCTATAAAGTTCTTCTAATTTACTTCAAAATTCAATCGCTTACACGAAAATCTCTAGAGATTTCCATTATATTATATTTTCTTATTTGAACTAAAAGTCGAAATGATATTTCGAATGAAATGTCAAGATTTTCAAATGATATGAAAATAATGATTCTAGACAAAATATCAAATAATCCTTAGCTGGATTTAAGCTTATAAATTTGATATGGATCAAATTTTTAATCCCTTGCAAGGGGTATTCTAAATTTTGCCCCCCTTAAACTATAAAAATTCTTGATCAAGTCGAGCTAAGTCCATTGAAGTTTGGTCGTCCGTCAGTCTGCTGCGTCTAAGTTTTAAAATTTTAGCAAAGAGTCTCCCATTCACAACACGCTGCAAACATGGATCGAATGACCATATCTCACATGTAGCTGCAAGGGTATACAAACTTTGACACAGACGAAGTTAGCTCTATATATAGATACAGAAATCTGAAAAATTGCGAGTGTTTTTCAACGAATTTAATATTTTTATGGGACATTTAAACGCACAGCGTCTGTTGCTCATATTTTGCCAATTGTTTAATGTTTGGGTTCTTAATTTTATCTTAAATTAGACTATGTTAGAAAACAAAACGTTCTATTGGTAAAGCTGCGACCAAATTTTCAGATGAGAGCATATGTATTTTGCTGTGGCTTTTATGTGCCAAGGCCGATTTATAAATATACAATAGATGCATGGGCTATGTTTAGTATTAATTATAAGAAATACATCAAGATTTTGATTAATTTTTTACAAAAATTATTTGTAATAAAATTCATCAAAAATTTGGTTCCACTTTTTAAAGGAAGCAGTATAGCTTGTTCCATTTTGCGATGTAACTATGGTCACGTTCCACCTTAAATGTACCAATATCCTATTACATCAAAGCTGAGGATCGTAACGGGTACGCTACCACGACTTACTTAGTAGGAAGAGGCTCAAAACAGTTGGTCATCCCTTTCTACTCAACATCTCGGAGGTAGCTGAGATAGAGTTTTAGTCATTTCTAAAGTTTTTATCGACCAAACAACTGGAAAAGCCCTCCTGGTTTATAAAAAAATATATGGCCTATGTGTGGGAACAGTGTATTATCCCCAGCCATCTCAGCCTAACCAAAGCCTAGTTAGTTCCATTACTATTGTATCAGTATTTAAATACAATACAGTATTGAAACCGAAGTGTATATTATTAACCGTAAGGCAACTCTTTTGACCTATATTCTGGTAATATAACAGTGAAATATTATAAACGGCTGCCAATTATAACGTAACCAGAATTCGTTTCGATTTGAAACTTTAACTTGAACACAATGCTCACGTGCTAAAAACGTGATATTTCCATAATGATTTACACATTTTGCATTATTTTATATATTTCTTTGAGCTTTCACACAACAAACAACTGGTCATTCAGCTGGCACCCACGAGAGCAAAATGAAAAAGTATCTAGCAGCTACGTCACAATAATTATCTTATTCTACTTTTTTGTATCTATTATTTGTCGTTCATGACCAGGGGTAACTTAAGTGTATTAAGAAACTATTTGTTGTATTGGGAATCACATGATTGGAAATAAACCGGCTTGAGTTAATGTTTATAATTCCAATTTTCTTCTATAAGGCAATAAACTATTAAATAGCACAGCAATAGTACAAAAGTTGTGTACTTCGACGTGTTTAATTTAACAGCGTTGTTAACCTGTCAAAACCGTGTTGAAAAAAAGAGCACTTTACTTTGTTCGTTTCCGCTTATCAATGTATGTAATTAGCTAAAACAAAATTAAAAATTGATATTTAAAATATAATATTGCTAAATTTCTCTTAAGGGATACTCTTCCTCGCTCTCTTTAACTTTTTCTTTCGTTTACAAATGAGAATATTTGTATATATTTGTGGCTAGCATACGAGCATTTTTGAATTTTGTGAATGAATTGATTTTATTAATATAAAACACCTGTACAAAGTGTCGCTTATTTAAGTTTGTTGTTGTAGCTATTCCATTGTCAGTTGATGTATTATTTATTATTGATTTTGGAGACCTTCAACCTTTTCATTGATTGCTGAAACACAAATCATGCTTTAATAAGCTCTGTTCAGAAACGAGGTTGATGGGCTTGCGGTATTTTAGTTGGCAGGGTCATTTTTGCAATTGGTGGTGAAAAAATGTAAGTCATTGCGAGTGGCGTTATGTGAACATTTTTGAAATAAAGCTGTGTGTTTGCTAGTCAACCTCGATTAAATTAGTATAAATAGCAACTGACTACTATTTAGTTATACTACTATTAGTTAGTTTAGGTCTGCAAAAAGGTTTTGAAAAGTACCAGTACTAATCTGGAACTTCGACATACTTTTCTGCAAGCCGGTTTTGAACCGAACCGGTTCGAACCTGGAGTTCCGACTTTAATTTTACTGTAAGTCGAGCCTTGAACCGAACCTCTTTAATAATAAAAGCTGAGCCCGAACCTGTTCCGAACCTTAAATTTCGGTTCGGTTCAACAAAAATGATAAACAACAAAAATTTGACCATCTGCCTTGCGTTTTCTTCTATTATACAAAATCTAGAAAACCCATAATAGCCTCTGACTTTTAAGCTCTAGAGCTTTTTAAATAATTCTAATAACAAGAGTCTAACAGTAAATTGGTAATATTTTTCTAGAAAAACTGCAATATTTAATTTCACTTAACAGCAAATTATAAATTAAATATTCCACTGTGTGCTAATAACCGATTCCGACCCAAAACCCAAGCGATTCCCATACGATTTGTGTGTAACACACAAATTATTAATATTGTGTAAAGTAGAACTAAACGAAGGTTCGAATCAAAACCTTCTAGCAAAAACCTCGAACCTTATACATATTTCCGGACCCTACCATTGGGCTGAATGGCCAAATTTTTGGCATATAGTCGAATTTTGAATGACAATGATTGTCATTTATTCCAGAAAAGAGAATACTTCAAATATAACAATTCCAAAAATAAAACCTGTCGGAGGGCAATTGTGTTCTTTAACAGGCCTGCAAAGTCTGATGTTTGTATGGCTGTTTGATTACATAAAAAAACGGGAAAATGTGTATCATCTTTGCTACAATAGACAATTTCTGCTTGTGATCAAATAAAATGTGTGAAATATGCAAATCACAATTAAATTTATGTATTATGTAAATTATATTAAGCAATTGTGTTAAACCTGTGAAATTATTAACATTAATTAGTTTTGTGATGCATCCTTAGTCTGAGATAACTTACTCAAAAAAAACCTTTAACCAGTGGATGTAAAACTAACTTTCGGCCAAAACGTTTTTATGTTAAAGTGTTCTTCAAAGAATGCATTCTCACTTGTTATCAACACTTTTTGCCCGATTTTGCCCATTCTCCGACTTTTAGGAAAGATTAAGCTCAGCTTAGTTCGTATTTTTAATGTAAGGCAGATCAATAGTCAAGAAAAACTAAACTTTTTAAGGGATTCTTAAACCAATTAACATGCAATACGTAAGCTCCAAAACAAAAAATAGTTCAAAACATGCGAAAACTAATTTAAAACATAAAAAAAAAAAAATATGTATATCACGTATCCGCCACGTGGGACCATATGGGCGGAGAATTAGTCGTGGAAGGATTGGTTTAAAACTTTTTCTAAATGATATTCCGTTTTGTTGTTATCAAAATCAACAAGTTTCAACTCTATGGCTGCATTTGCCAACTTTATGCCAACAATTTGGCTTTTCAGCCTAGTGTGCATTGGTTAGTTTTGGCTTGAATCAGTGAACCGGAGATCCGTATATTTTTTTTGGTTTGCAGCCCTGATGTTTTTTTTTTTATTATCTGGTCTATATACTATGTTGTTGGATCCATGATTGATAAGTTTATTGAATGATTCTCTTAAATATGTTTTCATCTCTAATAGGCTATTTACACTAGGAGTGCGTTATGCGTTAATAGCTAACAATCAGCTTTTTTCCCATCCAAAAAAAGCTGAATGTTGGATATTAACGCATAACGCACTCCTAGTGTAAATAGCCTATAAGTCAGCTTTTAACTCGTTTTTAAAATCTTCAAAATGATCAGTGAATTAAGTCTAAGTGGCTTGGATTTATCCAAAATGTTAATATATTTAGAATATTATTTAGTACACATTACAAATTCCCAAATCAAACAAACTGTCTTTATATATAACGAGAAAGGTAAGCTAACTTCGTCTGTGACGAAGTTTTTCTACCCATGCAAGTGCTCGCTTAAATATTTTCAAAAATAATTGTTTTGACACAACGACCCATTTTCCGACCGATCGTTCGTATGGGAGCAATATGATACTAATCATCCGATTTGGACCAAAATTTGTAGAATTGGGTAAAAGCATGCATGTTTTTTAGATCTTTTTTTCGTACGCCAGCTTTACCATACAGTTGTCCGATTTTCATCAAACTTGGCAAAATTATAAAAAAGCATGCAAAACCTATGAATACAAAGTTTTGAGACGTTTTCATTGAAAAGAAAAAAGTTTTTTATACTAAAACTAGTTATCCGACCGATTGTTCCAATGAGAACTATGGGATATAGTCATCGGATCCGGTCGGTTCTGACATATTAGTAGGGTGCAGCAAAAAGAAGACTCTGTGCAAAATTTCAACTCGATAGATTCAAAACTGAGAGACTAGATCGTGTAGAAACAGACACACAGACGGACGGACAACGCTCAATTGACTCAACTCGACACCCTGATCAAGAATATATATAGTTTATGGGGTCGGAAATGAATATTTCTATGCGATGCAAACTTCTGGGTAAAATTATAATACCCTTTACGGGGGTATAAAAATGGAAAAACGTGATCCAAACCAAGGTTTGAGCCAAAACTTTCACGCAAAATTCTTAAAACTTAAGTTTTGGAACATAAAGCATTGGTAAGTTCTTTTATTTGTAAAGTTAAAACAAATAAAAGTTTTCCGCTTAACTCATAGAGTGAAAATAGTATACTAAAGTCGTGCAAGTGTATGTAACACGCAGAAGGAAGGATCTCAGACCCCATAAACTATATAAATTCTTGATTAGCATCAATAGCTGAGTCGATATAGCCATGACCGTCTGTCCGCTTTTCTGTACGAACACCTAGATCTCAGATACTAGAATAGCTAGAGCAACCAAATTTTAAATTTTCCACTATTATTGTCTGCACGCAGATCAAGTTTGATCCCGCCCCTTAAAGATATCTACCTCATATTTTGCAGTGTAGTGTATGTGGCCAATATCTACAATCTCAAAAAAGTTCATAAAGATCGGATAATAAATGGCAGAGCTGTAAAGGTTATAAAAAACCCGCATCCACTGATTGCTTACATAATGTTAAAATATTTAAATTAATGTTAATGAACTGTTAATTAAACAACTGTTATTAAACACTAATTCCCCGAGTACCGGGTATATCAAAGTCGGGCAGGGCCGACTTTAACTGTAACTTAAGAACCTGCGAAAATACCACAGATTCACTTATGAGGATCCTAACACAATTCTTACAATGAACTATTTCTGGGCTTCTTGGTGTCATTTATGGAAGACAATCTGATAAAAGAAAGTGAAACTCCCATTCTCGATGTGTTTCTAATAGTACAGGATTTTATTCGAAAATCATCATGCAGCCAGATAAGTTAGCCCCACTTAGGTATTAGAAAGTATATTCTTAATGTAATCTGAATAGATTTCAATAACAAATTTTGTGTGCATCTCAGCTAGCTCTACCGCGTCGGAACGTATGTTTAGCAAAGTTTGAAACAACAAATACGCTTTACACAAAAAATATATCATGCTTAAGGCCCTATTAAAGTATGTAACGTTGTTTGCAATTATACTTTGACTTAAGTATTTATTTTATATATGTCTTAACTCAACATTTTGTTGCGTACCCTAACAATCTGGGTGAATATGCAGTGTTGTGTATGGATGTCGCGGTCATAACTGACTCAAAGTGTTTTCGTTCTTAAGGAAATCAAGTTTGCATACTTTGAAGGGCATTAATCACAAGTAATTTGGTGTGTAGATACATAGTATGTGTCTCGACAGGCGCAAATATAATTTATGCTAAAAAAAGTAAAAAAGAACATAAATATATATTATCTTATTCCTTTTAGGCAGCTTGATCAAATGTTGTATAGCTCCTACACTGTTGTTTGATTGCTTAGGTGACAGATAAATGATTTGTCCTAAGAATTTATTGCAGACATGTTAATAAAACGATTTTAGTCGATTTAAATCGATGTTTTCATACAAAAGTGAGCAAAAATCGATGCCATAAACATCGATTTTTTGCCAGCTCTTCTACCTACCCATCAATATACTGGGACAGTCTAGATTGGTTGCCTGGTGTAACGTTTTACTGAAGCCCTCCGGTGGCCTGCTGTCGCTTAAAAGCAATATTCCTCAAGGCAACCGTTCAATCAGCAGACATAAAGCGTACTTTGCTTAAGTTCCAAAAACATTTTTAATGCTATCCTGAGTATCGAGATATAAAAATCGGTACAATTTTAAGATATTTAACATGAAAATTTTAACAAATGCCAAAATTTTTGACTTTTTCTCTGAGTGCAACCTGTGGGTTGCGTGATTGCTTCTAAGGATTTTATTGAGAGTCTGGTAACATCTCCTCCTGGGCATTGATCACGTTGAGTATCATCTTTGGAGTCACGACTTTCCAATTAGTGCATATGTAATACATTCTACCAAATTTCCTTTTCATACAGGAGATGTCTTTTTTCAATTGATCACGATACTTTGCCATATCCATTATCTCTGCATTCAGAAAGTTCACTTTGGTTCTTGGACTAACTGGAATGGAACTGTCTGGAAAGTTATTCGCCAATAATATGGGATCGATGGTGATATCACTCGAGTATTCCCCGCTGGATTCCAAAGGAGTATCAGCATCGCGGTGGGGGAGTATAGGCACCTCCGGAAGATCGCTATTCCAGTTGAGGGGTAAAGCTGCGAGTATCGCACTTCTAAAGTCCTTGGCAATTGGTGTCTGCTTATCCTGCTCAATCTTCGTCTCGGGGAGTAAGCTTGATTGTTGCGACTTTAAAACATTTTCCGTCTCTTGTCCCAGAAATTTGTCATTTAAGTTGGACTTGCGAAAATAAGCCGTCTTAGGGGATGAGGAGGGGGCTGAAGAACTATCTGACGAATAAGATTTATAATCCAAGTCATGGGTTAAATGTGATTTCTTCTCAGCATCGCAGAGTGGCAGTAAGGGATCCTCCCCAAGCTGACTATCCAGCTCACTTTTAAAGCCGCGGGGGATGGGTGGGAAGTCTTCGAATTCACTCTCCGACTCGGAGAATATAGTTGATTGTTGGGATTTTACATCATTGTCAGTCTCAGACAAGTAAGTGGTACGATGATTCGTTTCTGGCAATTCAATCGAATGGGTCGACTTGAGGGTGCGAGAGGAATCCAAAGCACTGGACTCATGGGGTAAAGCTTTCTTCTTCTTGGTATCGCAGAGGGAGAGTAAAGGCACCTCCGGGTAAAGGGGTAAAGGTGAAGTCTGTTTACTTTTAAGGCCGCTGGGGATAGATGCCACCTCTTTCTTCTTTTGCTGCAACTCATTTTCCCTCTCTTGTTTCAGGAATTCCTCATATAAGTTGAACTGACGATTTATTTTGGGCAATTCAATCGAAGATGAGGACTTGAGGTTAGAGGAGCTGGCTGAACCGGCGGGCGGTTTCTTATAAGATATGCAGCGACTAGCTACTTCTTTATCTTCAGCAGTTGATGGCACAGCTAATTTATTTTCAAGTGTCATTTGAACGTTTAAATTATGCGCTTTTGTAGTACTTTGAATGGAATGGTCAGCTGGTGAAGAAACACAGTAAGGCAATTGCGAATTGACTTTAAATAAAGGTTTCCCTCCTTTTTCTTTAGTTGCAAGCACTCCGGCTATTGGTAGATTGAGAGTCAGAGAGGTTGGGACAGGTATTTTGGATGTCTTTGCCATCTTCGTTTCCACCTGAAGACAATTTGGATGCTTCTTTTTCATCTCGAGCTCCTCGTTCGGTTTCATCCAGGCTTCTTTAGGGTCTCTGTTGTGCTCCAAGTCCAGCTCCAGGTCTGAATTTTTGATTAGTGTTCCAAGCTCTTCCGACTTAACTTTTGAACACGTGTCCAGTTCCTTTTCTGCTTCCCTTTTCGCTAATATCGGTTTCTTGGTGGTCTGCCGTTTAACAGCCAATTTAGTGCACGACTCCGATAGGGTCTTACCGGCTTGATTCACTGAACTCATCGAACCGACTGTGGTCCATGCTGCTCGCCCCAACAGACTTCTCTTATTGTTCAGCTCTTGGCCTACCGCAATTCTGGCATAATTGCGAGCCGCTTGTGCATCATATGCCATACCTTCGCAATGATTAAGGTCGTAGAATTTTTTGAACCATTGTAACATCTCTAGATTGTCCTGGAAATGTGCCTTAACCAGTCTTTCGACGGCTATTATTTTGTCCACACTTTCTAACTTAAAGGCTTTCTGCAAAAACTTGAAATTCTGTATATACTCGTGCTCCAGGTTGGTGCAGAACTTGACGAGCTTCAAGTTGATTGCAGTCGGACGTATCATGTGAAAGAGTTGGCAAAAGGCAGCGCCAGTGCAGCAATCGTTCACCTTTCTGATATCACTGTCCAATAATCCATTCAGCCACTGCAACATCGCGTGGCGCGACATATTGTCCGAATTTTTGTTGTTGCTGGTATGCGATACATTGATGACCGGCATTTCGAATGGATCTAAGTTTAACTTTTTCGACAAAATTTATAAGAATATTCGGGTTGAAAATAGTTATACTTGTTTATCAGCTGAGGCAGTCTGTCTTACTAAAACAGAACTCCGTATGTTCAATGGAAAGCATTGACAGGCAATCCAAGTGTTAAAGCAAAGACTACTGCGGGGGGTAAAATTAGACTAAACAAAACAACTTAAAGAGGAATCGTGATACTGGTTGTCGAATGCTCTAATTTCTTTTCTGGCAATATTTTTCCGTACCAAAATCAAAAAAGGTTTCATTTCATGACTTTTTCGGTGCTCTAATTTAATTTTAAGAAGTGTTTTTCCGTGCAAAAAGATAGACGAGGGAACCAAAACTGAGAAGGGCGGGGGCTTAGGTATAATTTCCGACAAAATCGGTCCGAATGGGGTACTGCTAGAGCTAGTCGGTCAGTTTTTGGTACACGATTGTTTTGTGTGAAGGCTATCAAAGTTCGTTCCAATCGGTCCTCCTATACAAAGTGAATAAACGAACATATATGGGCACATTAAACCAGTGGGTGTATACCGTACACAGATCAAGTTGGTTTCAGAGTTGGTAAATTCCCCCCTCCCCCTTTTATCAGTATAGAGCCGTCCGATCCAAAATTTGGTTTAATATACATCATGCAAGGTCCAACCTATCTATTCTGAAAATCAGTATCAGATGTTGAAGCGGGGGGTCAGTTAGAGATAAAAACCGCCAAAAGGATACAATAATGTTGCCTACTTTCAGGATGACCCTTTAATAGCTGTTACAAAAACCGGTTACATTCGAATTCAAAAACAAATTTTAACTTTATTCAATTACGAAAAAATCTTTAATTTAGGATTAAGGAAATGCGTTTGTGTGTATGTGTGAGTGTGTGTATACCCAGCAAACATTTTTTGTCGCGGAAGATAAGAATGCGATTCGCCAGTAGGTATCGCCTTACTCTAGCGATATCGCATTATTATCGCACTCTCATCTTCCTACGGGAAGAAATGTGACACTATGCGATAACTTCCGGGCGATAAGAAAGCGACACTTCTGGGAGATGGAAAAAATCTCTTCTCAGCGATAGGAAAGCGATTCTTCCTGGAGATAAGAATGTGATTCTACCTAGAGGCAGGTATGTGGTTCTTCGCCCGAAGATAAGCCATACGAAAGAAGGGTGTTTCGAATTCTGTTATTTAACAGTACGACTTCGCATCTAAGGTAAGGTATTTTCCTTGGATAATATTGTAAAAAGTCGTTCAACTCACTTCAAGAAGAACCGCATTCGGGTCTTCTTAGGATGATGAAAAAGCGAGACCAATAATAAAGAATGGCATTCTTGCCCTGAAAGCGAATGAGGAATTTATCGCCAATTTACCGAATGGACGGAAAAATGCGATAACACATATCGCCAAGTAATCCGTTTTATAATAAAAAAGCGATACCTAAGATATTTTGTTTGTGTAAATCGCCAAACTATCTTCAAACTCTCCCCTCAAGCTATCCTCAAACACTCGCATTGTCGAGAAAGACAAGTAACATGACAAAATGTTTGCAGGGTTTATACACTCCTCAAAAAAGAAATGAAAACAAACGAACAGGGTATTTTGTAGTCGGGGCAGTTCACAGGAGCGAACCATCACCAGCATATGTCCATATTTTTCCATGATTATTGCAGATTTGGCTCACATTAATGGCATTCGACTTTTGATGATACTCCCTCCCAAGGGATGGTACCTGTAATGGCAATTTATGAAAAATTCGGGAAAGTAAATCGTTATTCATGTTACCACTAAGCCATAACATATGTCCATATTTTTGCATGTTTATTGCATATTTCGTTCACATAAATGGCATTCGATTTTTGACTTTGGGTGATACTCCCTCCCAAGGCTAACAAATGGTACCTGTAATGTCAATTTTTGAAAATTTCGGGTAAGTAGAGTATTATTCATGTTACCACTAATCCATAACGCCCATTTTCATCAATATTTGTACATATTTTTCCATGCTACGTGCAGATTTAGGTGACATATTTGCAATTTGATCTCCCATTTTGGATGATACTCCCTCCCAAGTCTAAGAAATGGTACCTGGCATTGACTTTTTACCAACTTTGATGTCATCGTATCAAATACTTTTTTAAAATTCTGTTTACATTTTTGGTATTCATTGGATTTTCTCTTTGTGGGACAATCAAATTGTTCCAATCTTTATCTAGAAACCAATTTAGAAAACATCCCCCATTTCTTAACCTTAAATTAATGTTCCCAACGTATTTTCATTTTCAGTCTCTGTTTTCGTCACTGTATTGTCACTGCGTTGTTCACAGTTTTGGCCATTGTTTTGTTCACCGTTCAGGTCCCTGTTGGTCTCTGTTTTGGTGACTGTTTGGTCACAGTGTTCCCTTTCTTCAACACCCACCCACCCACAGCTCACCAGCTGCTATGCCAAATTGCAAAAGCCGCAGACTTGCGAAAACAAAAGTCAAAAGTTAAGCCAAAGAAATCTGTCACAAAGACAAATTATTTCTCATTTAGATCCGCCAGTCAAACATCCGCAAAAGAGCTTTGCCTTAGTGTTGTCGATATTTCTCAAAATCGATCAAAAGTGTTAGTATGACAAATCAGATAGAAAAAACAGATATCAACAGATCTATTGCATATTGGGGCACACTCACTGCACAACAAACAAATATAGGCAGTGTGTCTGGCTTCTCGACTCGAGCCACGCTAATAAGTGTTGTTTTATTCTGTTGCTGTTTCTGGCTTGCTTTCAAGCTCAGAAAGATGGAATCTGTTTGCTTCAAATTTGAAACTTTTCCCTTTTTAAATTAAATGTCATAAATAAATAAAATTTCAGACAGAATCTTAGTAGGCAGGGAAGTTGACCTGGCAAACGTTTACTGTATAAGCAGCTCATTCGTTGGCCAGCTTGTGTAGAGCAAAGACCTATTTTTTATTTCATTCGAATGTAGTACATCCTACTTCCATATTTTATAATCAGTCATTCTGATTTTGTACTTTCTTAATATTTACTTAAACAATTACCTTTCGAATGCCTCGTGTACCTTCGCCTTTATATTTTCAGTGAATTTCTTAATCGTTTTACTCAAACAATAATCATCGATTGAGCAATAAAATAAAAATCAAAATCATTTTGTGGAATTTAATTCACGATTTTAATTGCTATATATTGGTCGTTTTGTTATTTGGAATTCTTTTAAAATGCTCTCAACTTCCATTTCATTACCTTTGCGTTTACCCCAGTTGAACTTACGCTTTCCAATTTTGGCTTCGTAAATTTCGACGGTTGTTCCAATTACAGGACAGCAGTTTCTTAAGGACCAGTCTATGTAAACCTCCCGAATAAAACTTTTCCAGTCAATAATAGTGGGCCTGGACCACCCAAATTCGTTTTCCAAGAAATTGATCCCACCAGCTACTCCTAGTGTCCCAAACAACAAACCTTGCTATTTGAGGAATACTGAGTGAGGACTCGGCAAAAGAATGTGTTTTTGCGGACACTTTCAAAAAACTCGCACTTAATTTTTTGCTTCTTCTTATGAGCTCCTTTCTGGACGGTCATTATCTTCCTACACCGGAAACGTCCAATCGCTGCCGTGCACTTTGAACCGCATTTTAGACAGGTTTTTGACTTTAAAATGCAGCCTTGATCTTTCACAAATGGCATTATCTCCTCATCCGACTTAGCGAAAAACTTCATTTATTCATTCATTCATTTACGCAACTTGGGCAACTCATTTTTCGTCGGTGTGATTGGTGGTCAGAGGTTACAACGAATATTTTGCTTTTTTGCTGAAATTTTGTTTTTTAAACAAAAAATTGCAACTTTCAAATAATTTTTATCATTGAACCGCGAGAGTCCCCCACGATCTGAAGACGTGGATATTTTTTTTTATAATTTTTGGTGTGGGATAGCTCTACTAAACAATTACCATTATTTGTATCTTCTTTCTCTGAAGTTATTTTGTTCATTTGCAGTCCAATAAAAATTTTATCAAGGCAAGAAGAGTAGTCGAAAATGCCTTTTTTTTTTTAGGCATGGGATTGAACAATCATAGAGCCGAAAATGACCTACACAGACCGAGGACACCAATGCACAGTGGTTCCTCCCATAGGCCAAAAATGAATGTATCAACACCTCTTCATAATTGGTCTAGCTATTAAACTGTATACCTGTTTTTGTTTAGTTCTTACTCTACTCTTCAAGAATAGCATCAAAAGAGACAGCATGATATTATTTTGACATTTGCAGCGTGAGCAACTTGCAAGTACAGCTCTCAATAAAAAAACTAAAAAAGCATTTAAATCAAAGTTATTGTGTGATGAAAGGTTTTAATATTATAAATAAAGGTATTAACTATGTATATTTATACAACAAAAAGTATATGTACTGCCTGCTGTGTTTTGTGTAAATCGGTATTGTGTTAAGTACTTTATTGTGGACGTTCGTGTTTGTCTTTGCTGTGTTTCGTTAGAGTTTAAGTTATGACCGTCACCTCACAACTCAATAAATCTTTTTGTATATGATTTATTTACATTTTAAGCTTATGCTTATGTTCCATTCAAGTGCCGATAGGTGCCCAAGCTCTTGCTATACACAAAAAAGTAACCTAACCTCAACTATAATAAAGGACATGTATATTGCGAGTACCGACTGACGCCGCCGAAAAAATGCAAGAAGCTTGCTTGACAAAGAACGATAGAGCGGGAGAAAAGCATCTCAAATACAAGCAAGCCGCTTAACATATGTGCGTGTGACTAATTTGTATGTTTGTAATTAGTGTAAAGAAAACAAGTAAGGGCGCTGCAGTCGAGTTTCCCGACCACAAAATATCCTGTTTATTTGTTTTCATTTATTTGTTTTTGAATTTTTGAAGATGAATGTAACCGGTTTTTGTAACAAAATTGTCATCCTAAATGTAGGCAACACTTTTTTCTAGTCTTGACCAACAACTGGGGGGGTGCTCTTATCAGCTCAACTGTTTCGCTTATAACTCCTGATTGTACTTTTCAGAATATATAGATATGGGGCCTTGCTTGATGTATACTAAACCACGAGGCTCTAACTTAAAAATTGTGGATCTGACGGTTTTTTAGGTCCAGGATGTCTAGAGGAGGTCTTGGTTTTTTTGGTGATAAAAGGGGGACGGGGTGGAATTTTTCAAATCTGAAACAAACTTGATCTGCGTACAGCATAAATCTACCTTCGTGCAAAAATTTGTGGCTCTATCTCTTATAGTCTCTGAGATCGACGCGTTCATACAGACAGACAGACGGACAGACGGACATGGCTATATCGACTCGGCTGTTCATGCCGATCAAGAATATATATACTTTATGGGGTCGGAAAATTTTCCTTCTCCCTGTTACATACATTCGCACAACTTCATGATCCCCCTTTTCCCATTTTCAATGGGAACAGGGTATAAAAAGAAAGGAAGTGTAGTGTCCGAAAACTACAAGTGTTATTTGTTGTTGTTGTTTGTTGTTGTTGTTGTGTTTTGTTGTTGTTGCTTTTATTTTCTGTTTTGTGTTTATTTTCGGTTTTCCTAAGCTAATAGCATATTATTTTCCTAGGGACAACATATCAATGCCAATTTTCTCGCTTAGCTGCTTTTGATATATGGTGTGGAAGAGCAGGTTCACCTAAAGAAGCAAAAAACAAAGACATAAAATTGTTTAGGCTGAAGCAAAATTTCAAGAGTCCTAAAGAACACAGACTTATTTAACTGACTGCTTCTAAGCTCTGATCCTTTCATAACGGGTCAAAGAAAGCTTCCATGTAAGCCAAAGTCGAAGCTATTAAAATTAGCTATTGATTTACTGGAACAATCTAGATAAAGTATCTATTTTTCTTATATATATTTGTTGAATTTTCCCTTTTTATACCCTGTTCCCATTGAAAATGGGAAAAGGGGGATCATGAAGTTGTGCGAATGTATGTAACAGGGAGAAGGAAAATTTTCCGACCCCATAAAGTATATATATTCTTGATCAGCATGAACAGCCGAGTCGATATAGCCATGTCCGTCTGTCCGTCTGTCCGTCTGTCCGTCTGTCCGTCTGTCCGTCTGTCCGTCTGTCCGTCTGTCCGTCCGTCCGTCCGTCCGTCCGTCCGTCTGTCCGTCTGTCCGTCTGTCTGTCTGTATGAACGCGTCGATCTCAGAGACTATAAGAGATAGAGCCACAAATTTTTGCACGAAGGTAGATTTATGCTGTACGCAGATCAAGTTTGTTTCAGATTTGAAAAATTCCACCCCGTCCCCCTTTTATCCCCAAAAAACCTAGACCTCCTCTATAAATCCAAGACCTAAAAAGCCGTCAGATCCACAATTTTCAAGTTAGAGCCTCGTGGTTTAGTATACATCAAGCTAGGCTCAATATCTATCTATTCTGAAAAGTACAATCAGATCGGACCAAAAACACCGGAGTTATAAGCGAATCAGTTGGGCTGATAATAGCCCTCAGGACTAGAAAAGTATTGCCTACATTTAGGATGACATTTTCAAAAATTCAAAAACAAATAAATGAAAATAAATGAACAGGGTATTTTGTGGTCGGGAAACTCGACTGCAGCGCCCTTACTTGTTATTTGTTGAATTTTTACTATATAATTAAAGCGTGAACTATGAAAAAATCTTTAGTAATTTTGTGGTGGTTGTTGTTATATTAATGTTACATTTTTGCCGTTTGTCGTTTAAAACAAAATTATTTATCCAACAAAAACCCGATTTCAAACTGATTATTCCTATGGCAGCGATATGATATAGTATCCCGATTTTCACTAAGCTCCCCCAGGTTATATAAAGCTGTTTTTAATGAAGAATTATAAGGTTGCGTTGCAATATACTGGAAAACAAAAAAGTTTTCCATACAAACACTTGATTTCAGACCGATCGTTCATATGACAGCTATATGATAAGGTGGTCCGATCCGGCTGATTTTTATACATCATCGTACTTTAAACTTATAAAAATTTTGTGTCAGGTTTCAATCCTCTAGCTTAACTAGAGGTATTTTTGGCCGCCCTCCCCATACAACAGGAACCAGTGTGCAATGTCGGCAATGATTTTGATAACTCTCCAGAATAAATAAGGCTCAATAACACAATTAAAGCTAAAATATGTTTATTTCTCTTAATTTTCAATGCATAAATCTCATATATAATACACAATATCCAAGACTTCAAGCTTTAAAGCTGCCACTACAGCTTCCTGGAAAGGTGAGAGCTGTTGGTAAGTTTTTCTGCGACGATGTCGGTTCCTTATCCAACGTACGTTGCACGATGATCCCAAGCTGGAAAGTTAAGGGCGCGACCCAGATGGCTGCTCGCATGATGCGCTAGTTGACAAGCGTGGTATGTCTCCATTAAAAACCACACCAGTCAAGTGCATCGTGTTCCAGATTCTTGTGGTTTTCCGGGGGCTAAAATCAAACAAATTACTTACCTCTCTGATATTTTGGTTATTGTGATGACAATAATGGCACTGTGAGAATGTCGGAAAAAATACCAAATCCACTCGGGGTGAATTTCATAATTTTTAAGAAATGACGCGAAATGAAAGTCAAAATGAAATGGAGAAACGTATGGCAGAAATAATATAATTTCCTTCATTTAACGTCATTGCAAGAAATTATGTTTTTTTTTTGGTGGAAATTGGCTATTAGATTCAACTTGACTGCAGAATCACTGAATTTTCCAAATCTGAAACAAGCTTCATGCAAAATATTGGAGCTCGATTTCTATAGTTTCTAAGATCGACGCGTTCATACAGACAGACAGACGGACATGACGGACATGACTCGGCTGTTATACTGATCAAGAATATATATACTTTATAGGGTCGGAGATGCTTCCTTCTGGATGTTACATGCTTTTGCACAAACTTATAATACTCTATGTACCTACGGTACAGAGTATAAATATATGCTTGATCAGGAAGCAAGCTAACGCCCTTTTTTAACAGCATATGTCCATATTTTTCCATGATTATTGCAGATTTGGCTCACATTAATGGCATTCGACTTTTGATGATACTCCCTCCCAAGGCTAACAAATGGTACCTGTAATGGCAATTTATGCAAAACTCGGGAAAGTAGATCGTTATTCATGTTATCACTAAGCCATAACGCCTGTTTTCATCAACATATGTCTATATTTTCCCATGTTTATTGGATAATTGGGGCACATAAATGGCATTTGATTTTCGACTTTGGGTGATACTCCCTCTCAAGGCTAACAAATTTCTGTAATGTCAATTTTTGAAAATTTCGGGTAAGTAGAGTATTATTCATGTTACCACTAATCCATAACGCCCATTTTCATCAATATTTGTACATATTTTTCCATGCTTCGTGCAGATTTAGGTGACATATTTGCAATTTGATCTCCCATTTTGGATGATACTCCCTCCCATGCCTAAGAAATGGTACCTGTATTGGCAATTTTTGAAAACATGGCATTGATTTTTTTTTACATACTTTGATGCCATTTTTAATTTTTCTTACATGTATGGTATTCATTCGATCTTCTCTTGGTGGGACAATCTTAATCTAGAAACCAATTTAGAAAACATCCCCCATTTCTTAACCTTAAATTAATGTTACCAACGCTTTTTAAAAATTCGGTCACTGTTTGGTCACTGTGTTAGTCACTGCGTTGTTCACAGCTTTGGCCATTGTTTTGTTTACCGTTTAGGTCCCTGTTGGTCTCTGTTTTGGTTACTGATTTGGTCACTGTGTTCCCCTACTTCAACACCCACCCAACCACAGCTCTCCTGTAACAAAGACAAATTATTTCTCATAAATTATATTATATCATATTAAGTCTCTGACTACGGACTACTAGTGTTGTCGATATTTCTCAAAATCGATCAAAAGTGTTAGTATGAAAAATCTTAATTTTCCAAATCGATATTTGATATATCGAGTCTAAGAAACATCGATAATATCGTTGATTTTAAAAGCTAACACAAAAACTGCAAAGCTATCAAAGATCGTCTACAACATTAGACTGCAAATGACCAGTGCAAGTGGTTGCTCTATCTGATATTTCCAATGGCATAACTTGAAGATATCATAAAGGTTGTTTTTGGAACCTAGACTATGTTTTCAAAGCAAGTTAGTAGTGAAGTTGTTTTCACATTAAACCATTAAGCATTTATGTGCTTAGTTCTTAGGAGCAGTCTTAAGTCGGTTGTATTATCACTTGTTTAACAGTTTTGTCACAGAATTAAAATAGTTACCTTTTTATTAAAGTGCTGTCTGAAATCCATTTGATTGTCTTTATTGAAAGGACACAAAATGCACCGACTATTATAGTTTTTCTAATACATTTTTCGTCCTTTAAAATATGGATTAGTTGGCAACAAAAATTGAAAGTCGAAATACCACGTCAAACAAAAATATCGAAATCAAAATATATAGATTAAAGATTGACAATGATCTCTCTTCGCTCTCTTCGAAGCAAATTTAACCAACAGATCTACTCACTCACTCACTTCACAACAAACAAATATAGGCAGTGTGTCTGGCTTCTCGACTCGAGCCACGCTAATAAGGGTTGTTTTATTCTGTTGCTGTTTTTGGTTTGCTTCCAAGCTCAGAAAGATGGAATCTGTTTGCTTCAACTTTAAAAATTTTCCCTTTTTTAATTGAATGTCATCAAATTTTATTTCAGACAGAATCTTAGTAGGCAGGGAAGTTGACCTGGCAAACGGTTACTGTTTAAGCAGCTCATTCGTTGGCCGGCTTGTGTAGAGCAAAGACTTTTTTTATTTGATTCGAATGTAGTACATCCTATATAATAATCATTCTTTTTGTTTCCCAGAAAACTTTGTGTAATCCAAACGAATTCAATCCAGGCATTTTTTTCAATATCAGTCATTTAACTATACAAGTTTTCATCCTTTATCAGCCTTCTTATTTGTGGACCATCAAAAATTCCGGCTTTAAGTTTCTCTGTGCTCAAATTATAAAACGTTTTAGAGGTGTATTTAAAACAATTACCATCCTTGTTCAGAGCTTTGACAAATTGTTTCATAAGCCCTAGCTTGATATCCAAAGGTGGCAGTATTAGAGGGGTTCATTTATCACATTCAGTTTTCGCGGAAGTAAAGCACGCCTGATAAGCCAACTTTTTTTGACCCAGTGCTCAGACAGCTCTGCCTGTCCCACAGACAAATAAAACACTGATATTTTGTATAGCCCGCTTGAATTTTTAGATCTAAACATATTAACCACTTGTGTTCGTTGTATTTGATTCTATTCATAACAAAAGCTACAGTAGCATATTCTTCTTTGACTGTAGTTGAATGTGCAATCGGTATCGAGCTCAGCTTATTGCCGTTATGCATAAGCACACATTTTAGGCTACGTTTGGAGGAATCAATAAATAAACGCCATTCATTTGGATCATACTTCTGTGCTCCCATTGCTTTTAATAAACCAGGAACATCTGAACAAAAAGCAAAGTCGTCATCCTTAGAAAAAAATGAAAGCAATTCAGTCTCCCGGTTACGATAGTATGATTAAAAGATTTCTTTGCTTTAATCGAGAAGCTAGAATCTCCGATGCTTTTTTAGAAAGTCCAAGGTCTCTGACTAACGCACTGAGATCTTCCTGATTAAAGAGCTGGGGTTCAGAAGAAATGTCTGGGTTAAGACCACTTTCATCAGATGATGAAGATCTATTTTTTTCTAAGTCGTGATCATATTGTGTATATGAAAAAGGTGGGGGTACTGGCGCGTCGCCGAAGAACAGGACTGGTCGAGTAACAGATAACAAGTTAGGATACATCCTTTTTGACCGGTTTCTTTTATTAATCCCGTTTACATTAACAACACAAAAATAACAATCATCTTGATGATTTGAAGGTTCCCGCCATATCATTGGTATTTTATATTTAAAATGCGTTCTTTTCTTATGTGCCCAAAATCTCAAAGACTCCTGACAAGTTTTAGATACCATATGAGGGACCCAGTACTTGTCACGGGTGTCCATAGAGAATCCAAAGTAATCAAAATACACCTGTCTTATGAACTCCGACACACCTAGTCTACAATTTTTGACTGTTTTGACCACAGATGTTACAAAAATAGTTGGGATTGATTTTACACACATTTCCCGACAAAGACATTGTTAAATAAATTTTTTGTTTAATTAAAATAAAGAATAGGTACCTAAATTAAGTAGTGTAGTGAATATATATGTATGTACATATGTATGTATGTTTAATGTATTTTTTTTTTTACAAAATGCACTCCCTGAAGGAAGTAAAAAATGTGCCGAATCGCATAGGAGGAAAACGGCCAAAATTAATCCCCAAATAAAACAAACAAATATACAACGAAAACTGCCCAAAACAAGTCAGCTCATAAAAGTAAGGTTACTTTTGTTCACAAGGAATGTGATTTATAAAAAAAGTCGAAAAACTGTTTTATATTTTAAAATAACAAATTCGAGATGTTTATTGTTTAGCGTTCGTTTATAGCCTATACACACTACAGTCCATCTCAACGGAACGATGAGAAGATGGTGAAAAAATGAAACTCGTGTTCATACTGTCACCGTTCACCGTCTACCGTCAATGCCTTCTTTTTCTTCCCCCAAAATTGAAGCATATGTGTCAATCAAAATAATTAAATTATCTAAAATATAGGAAAATAGTTCAACTATTTTGGTGGTTTTGTTAGCTGCCGCTGAACAGCAGCAGCAGATGATTATTCAATTAATTGCCGAGTTGGAAAATGACGGATACGTGGATGATATGGACTTTGAAAATATGGTTTTGATTGTCCTGCTGAAGCTATAAGAACTGCAATTGCGGAGTTACTTTTAGCATGAAGCAAAAAGTGTTTAAAACAAAAGTTAATTTTACTGCCATCCATTGGCTCTTAATTATTAAATTTATAAATTTATTTATTTAATAAATCCAAAAACAAAGTCGTATCAGCCTTTTTTTGCTTAAGCAAATCCAAATGACAGTTTTGAAAAGAGGCGTTTTGGGCACCCATTTCCCGCAAAATTTTTCGAGTCTGCTCGAGTTGGAAAATGACGGATACGTGGATGATATGGACTTTGAAAATATGGTTTTGATTGTCCTGCTGAAGCTATAAGAACTGCAATTGCGGAGTTACTTTTAGCATGAAGCAAAAAGTGTTTAAAACAAAAGTTAATTTTACTGCCATCCATTGGCTCTTAATTATTAAATTTATAAATTTATTTATTTAATAAATCCAAAAACAAAGTCGTATCAGCCTTTTTTTGCTTAAGCAAATCCAAATGACAGTTTTGAAAAGAGGCGTTTTGGGCACCCATTTCCCGCAAAATTTTTCGAGTCTGCTCGTGATGCTTCCTCTGCATTTCAATCCTCCCTAGCCAACGAAATCAGTTCCTGGTGGGTGCCAATTTCGTCCTTACATTAGTCCAGTGGATTTTAATCCCTCTTTCCTCCATCAGCATGGCCATCTTCTGGTAGGCGTTTGACATTTGAAGTTTGACAATCACTTGCCGCGCTCACATTGTTTACGTTTTCGTTGCGAATGTCATTTTTTGTAGTGGTGGACACAGAAATATCGCATTTACGATGAGTGAAACAGCATGAAATAGGAACATCCCCAGTCGACGGGGGAATATTTTGAGAAAATTTGGCACGTCAAGTTCTTACGTACCGTCTTTGACGTTAGACGGTAAACGGTAGATGTGGGCTAGTGTGAATAGGCTATTAACGACTGGAATGTCTGGATGAATTCTATTCACACACAAGTTATAGAGATAATCTAAATTTGAAATGTTGCTTTGTTATATTTGTTTGAAATTAAGCAACAATTGGCCGACAAATATCCTCTTATAAGCTATTTACACTAGGAGTGCGTTATGCGTTAATACAGGGTGGTCCATTTAAAAATTGAAATTTAATTTTGATATAAAAAAGAAACGGCTCGATATTTTTCAAAGGTTGAACATTTATTGGACAGGTTGGTTCATGTCATTTATTTATGAAAAACAATTTCGGTCAAATGACCACCACTGCTGACTTGGCAGGCACCATGGCTCTACAAAGCTATGGACACAGCATGGTTGGTAGAGAGAACAATAGTAGCACGGACTACATTATCCCAAAAATCAACTCAATATGCACATCAGCACTATTGGGACTAGAGGTGGGCGCGGGCCGGGCTTTTTATCGTGGCCCGCAGGCTTGCACAGGGCCGGAGCATGCCCGTGCTTCAAAATAGCGTTTCGTGCGGGCTTCGTGCGGGCTCGGGCCTTACAGCAAAGGCCCGGCCGGGTAAGGCACGAAAAAGTATTTATGTGAATAATAACACATCAAAAAGCTTTAAGAGTCGCAAAGCTCCCAGGCATATATTTAAAGCTTGTAGAACGGTCCTTTATCGCATTAAAAATGTTTTTCGATAGCTCTATCGAACTTTGTTAATTAAAATACACTTATATTAATATACAAACATAATGTTATTTATTTACTTATGTATTACAATGGTGGTTTCTATATAGATGTCCTAACTGCGCCTAATTTTAAAAAATCATAAAAAAATTACTAGTGAAATGGCCATAGCTTTTCAAAGTATTTTTATATTTATTAATAATAATGCCAAACCACTGCACCATATTCCAGGCGGAAGTCTTCGCAATAAGGAAAGCAGCGGAGTTGGCGGAAATTCACGCTCCATACAACCAAATAAATATCTACGTGGACAGCCAAGCGGCAATCAAGGCAATGCAAGGACACTCCATCAACTCCAGAAATGTCCTGGCTAGCAGGGAAGCGCTAGATTCCCTCAGCATCTCCAGAAAGGTGCAAATCTACTGGATTCCAGCGATGGGCATCGGCGAGATGACAGACAGTCTTGCAAAAGCCGAAGACGTACTAGGCCAAGAAGAAACACTAAACATACCTATCTCCATACAGACGCTAAACAGCAAGATGGAGGAGAAAGCAGAGAAAGAAGCAGAGGTAAGGTAGGAGACACTGCCTAGCAGCCGCTGATGCGATAAAGCTTGGCATTACTACAGAATGGAACCTGGAGTCGCAGAAACCCTAGAACATCTCATTTGCAGCTGCCCAGAAATTGCCAGGACAAGATTAAAACTTCTGCACACCATACCGTTCGCTTCTTTGGAAGAAGCGGCCAAGAGGCGCCCAAAACAATTATTGGCTTTCGCCAAAACGTCAAAGATCCTCCTGGATTTCTAAGTCAAACGGACCCAACCAAACCTAAGCAAACAATGAATTTAGCTGAAATTATTGGAATCTAGTGGTGCCTTAATGTTATTATGGTAAATTTGATTGACTTTAAATGTACTACTGTGAGCAAAAAGTAAGGTGTAAGGGTCAATTTAAACTTCGCGGGCCTAACAATTCGGGCAGGTTTTTTTTTTCTTGAGTTGGCAGGACTGTTGATGACATCTGTGCCAAATTTCATGTGAATGTAATTATCAGTAATATATTTACGATTGTGTTTTCCAAACGACCAAGAGTGCATTTTTCGATTTTTACAATGTCTGAGCAGAGAAGTGCCATCAAATTTTGTTTGCGGAATGAAATTTCGGCTGCGGAAACATTGAGGATGTTGCGGAAGGCCTTTGGTGATTCTACCATGTCACAAAAAAATGTTTATAAGTGGACTTCAAAGAGGGTCGAGAACGTGTGGATGACTTGGAGCGCTCCGGACGACCATCGACGTCAACAGATGACCAACACGTCAATGAAGTGGAGGAATTAGTGCGCAAAAATCGTCGGTTGACTGTTAGAGACCTTACTGATATGATCGGTATATCAGAAGGATCTGTGAAAACCATTTTGAAAGACCATTTGGGCCTACGAAAAGTCAAATCTCGTTTTGGTACCGAAAGTTCTCAATTTTTTGCAAAAAAGTCATCAAAAATTCGACGCATATCGTTCCGCAACCACCGTATTCGCCTGATTTGGCTCCGTGTGACTTCTGGCTATTCCCAAAACTCAAGAGGCCACTTCGGGGAACGCGTTTCGAGTCGATTGAGGAGATAAAAGCAAAATCGAAGAAAGCGCTGATGGCTATACCGGAAAGGGACTATTTGGCATGTTTCGAGGATTGGAAAAAACGTTGGCATATGTGTATTTTATCGGGAGGGGATTACTTTGAAGGGGATGAAATTGATTTAGAAGAATAAATAAACATTTTTCATTTTTTTTTTTCAAAAACAAATTCACCTTACTTTTTGCCCACAGTAGTAAGGCCTATCTTAGATCAGGTAGTCTTTTAATATATCCTATAAACATTTTGTGTATGAATCTAGTTGGCCTGCCATAAATTTTAATTCATTTTTTCGGGATTAACTGCATGTTGCGTTGTCCATCAAGCTGATATAAATATATAAATGCTATATGCTAAAGCTGTTGAAATAAAAATTCGACCACCGCTCTGGCTTGTACATGACGATCAAATTTGAAAAATTTGCTATAATCTGAGGAATGACTCTCTTCAAAGACCAATTTGGGCACCTTCGGGCTTGCTGATGCTGCTCGCTTGATTTTTTTGGGCTGCATTGATATGTGCTCTGTCAAAGACTAATAAACCCAGAAATTTCTGCTCCATGTGACCTCCATAATTTTTTTAAAGCAAAAAAACGTGCAAAACTCATTTTCCGCTATATCTTTAAAACAAAAGCTGACGGAGCCAAACCAGCGAGACCAGGTTTGTAATCAGTGGACAAAACAGAACCAGAATTTTTCATCAAAGTGGCTGCAACATAGAAAAAGTGTAATTTTGTTCCCCTGTGTAATCGATTGAGCAATAAAATAAAAATAAATCATTTTTGAAATTTAATTCGCTACTTTAATTGCAATTTATTTGTCGCTTTGTTATTTGGAATTCTGTTACCTTTACCCATTTCATTACCTTCGCAGTGATTTTTCGCGAGTTTAATGATGCCAAATGTTATGGTTTTGATGACATTATCTGAGCGTTTCCCCCAAAAGACCTATATGATGCCAAATCAATCTTCAACGAGAAATTTCCATTCAATCATAAAACTTATATATAATATACTCAAATAATCTAATGGTCGCAAATGTTTCTCCCTGTTCCATACATTCGCACAACTTCATGATCCCCCTTTTCTCATTTTTAACGGAAACAAAGTATAAAAATGGATTTAATCTTTTATTGGTTTGGCATAAATATTTTTGACGGTGCTACGTACTATGGTACCGTAAAAAATATTACATGATTACTCACAAGTATCGTGGCATATGTCGTGCTGGGCACTGGTACAGATATACGCTACGGTAGTCTGATATTAACCAAAGTTCATCCTTTTTCGTCTGTCCGCCCGTCCGTCCGTCTGTTTCTTTGCTATCTCCGTCAGTGTTAAAGTTATCGCTACCAAACTTTTCACGTAGACTTCTGGTGGAAATACGCTGCACATTTGTCGGAACTGGCCGGATCGGATGACATTAACATATAGCTGCCATAGGAACGATCGGAACAAAAACTAGTTCTAGTGAGAAAAACATTTTTGACTGCAAACTCTGTATTTACTAGTTTTCAATGCTTTTCCATGATTCTGCCAAGTTTGGTCGAAATCGGACATCTATATAGTATAGCTGCCATTAAAAAGTAAGGTTCGAAAAATAGTCTCTGTACGAAAAACTTGCTGGTTTCATAGAAAAACTTCTTTAAAATTGGCATATATTCAATTCTTAAAAGTTTGGTCAAAATCGGATGACTGTAGGGTATAGCTGCCATAGGAATGATCGGTCGATAAACTAGTTTTAATGAGAAAAACTTTTTTGTTTTCAAAGAAATCGGCTCCAAACTTTTTATTTCTTAGTTTGCTGTGCTTCTGCATCATTTCACTAAGTTTGGTCGAAATCGGACGTCGAAATAGTATAGCTGTCATACAAAAGTTGAGTCCGAAAAGTAGTCTCAGTGAGAAAAACTTGTAAATGTCCTTCAAATTAGTTAGAAAAACGCATTGCAAAACAAACTTCGGCCGAGCCCCAATCCCTTTATTTAAATTGATCCCCACACACATTGCCCAATCCTCTCCCATCTTCAGATTAAAAGTCGGTTTATATATTTGTTTTGAATATATCTAAACACATACCTTTATTTAATGAATTCAAAAATTGTGTTAAATTCCATTTTTTTGTGTTTTTTTTTTTGGTTTCTTTGTTTGTTTATTATCATCTATCCCCTTAATTTTCTGGTGATACATTGTGTTAAATTTTCATTTGCAAATGTTTCTCTTGACACCCATACATATATAGTACACATATATGTATACAGAAAGTCTCTTCCTAATGCTTTCATTTTTTTGTTTTGGTTATGTTTTTCTCTATTTACTCGGTTTTTTGTTGGTTTTGTTTCCTTGCTGCTTTTGAAGTAAAAATTTGACTCAAAAACATTTATTAAGTGAACGCAACAAGTTGAAAGTGAATTTTCAAAAATCTGTTGTGTCCGGTGATATTGCTATGGTATGATAGTGGTGTGATAATGTGTGTGTGTGTTAAAATCGTAACCAAATGTGTTGTGTATTTCTTTAGCGGTATATGCTTTGTATATTAGGTATATAGACTTAGATGACTTTATATATTTATATATATCTATATAGATGTATATGAGTTTTGGTGAATAAATACATATGCACTGTCTTGGTAATAATTTAATTATAATTATAATAATAATAATCAGTTTAATTCACTTTAAATCTATAAATTCAATTATAATGCACTTAACTTCTTCTTTAACATATGTACGATGCGTATGTTTGTCTGTATGTGTGTATGTATGTGTCAGTTTTGTCCTGTTTTGCACTCTATGTTAAATCGTAACATACCCAAGACAAATTTAGATATGGACAAGACATTGAAGTCACTTCTGCCGGTTGACTGTAGCAACAGCATTTCGGATCTAAAGATTCTAAATTGTCAGACAGCAGAAATTGGTGGCACTTTCCGTGTTACTCTTCAACTATAACAAATCATCGGGACAGACGTGACTTCAGTGTGTTGGCATATATCATCTTCTATGCTTGTGCTTAGGTACATACACAATGATTTTTGTTGATTTTCATATATATGTAAATACCTTTTTAAATATAATTTATATAGAATTGTAAATATGATTTTTGTTTTGTAAATAATGTTTGCATTTTTTTGTGTTTTTCTTTTATTTATTTCAACTTTTTACCATTTGCTTGTACATTTTTGCGAATATTCTTTTTCTTGTTTGTTTAATATTTATTGTTGTGTGATTATGTTGTATGTGTGTGTGTTGTTGTTGTTTTCGGTATGTACTATGTGTTTAACATATGTCTATAATGGATTAATATGGCTTTGAGTCAATGTTGACTGGTTTTTATATTTCTGCAAATGTCCATAATTGTGTTTTACCTTTTTTTTTGTTTTGCTTGTATAGAATTGTAGTACACATTTAAGAATTATTTATTTCCTTTTCAATATTATTGTTGTACACAGATAAACAAGATTAGATTTCACTTATTTCTGTTTGTTTTGTTTTCGTTTTACCCTTTTGTTGTGTAGTTTTATATATTAAATGTAGTTTACCATTTCAGTGCTTCATTTCGAGCTTGTTTGTGTGTGCAACATAAAAGTCAAAACTACAGATTTTGGTATTTTGCGCATTTTCCTACCACTACACTACACACTTCCAAAACTAAGCGTTTCTGTTTTAGTTTTTTCGTTTTGGTTCGAAAATTTCCCAAAAATTGGTGGTTATGAAACCAACTGTTCTCCTGTGAGTTTTAATTTAATTTTAAAAAATGGTGAGAAACAAACAAATTTGCTCTAAAATAATTGGCACTAACTTCATGTTTGTGTTTTTCTTTTTGTTTAACCACAATAATAACGCAAATATATTTTTCCAAAAACAGTTTTTATTTGTTGTTTTTTTTTAAGCATTTTTACACTTTTTGTTCATTTTATTTATTGAAGCTCTAGTTATATGATTGCCTTGCAGTTGTTGTTCTTCAATTTTGTAAATATGCTTTTAGTTTTTATTTTTTGTGTTTTTTTAATATTTTTTTTAGTTATTTGTGATATTTTGCAAAATAATCAGAGGGGTTTATAAGACGAGAGTCGCTTGATAAGTAATTGGCCCTTGGCATTCGTTCAATCAGAAACATTAGACTTATTTTTCAAGAATTAACTCATTCTGTATATGTCTGAAAATATTCTAAGGAAAATACTAGTTTCAAACTAAATACTGAAATATTCAATACGTCAGTAACATTCATTCAATTTGCTGCACTGACTGACAATTTCTTATCTTCTACATAAAGCTTTCTGTCACCTAAACTTACCACTCTAATGTTTTACTTAGCAGACAACTAGAACATCAGAAATCGACCTTAAATCACTTCTTAGAAGTTTGAGTGATTTCACTCAAGCCCTCTTGTGGTTTTTCTAACAGCTTGTAAAGGTTTTAATATGCATGTCAATTTAACTTCGTTCTGAGAGAGAACAGCTGTTTAACGACAGCTTAACAAGTTTGAAAGCGGAGACGCAACCAACTGACACTATAGATCCTTTTCCCAAGATTTTTTCATAAATCGCTTCGATTAAGTTGTGCTCTGCAAAAAATTATGTGCAATCATTCAAAGCCTGCTTATGCTGGGAACGGAAGTCATTTGAAATATCTGCAAAGACAACCTGCACTATTTGTAGGAGATTATACTCATATCATTGCAAATTAGTTATTGAAAATCAATGAACTTAAGTGTAGTACTAAGAAGCCACATCCTTAGGTAACCCAGGGATATAAACTAGCGCTTCAAAGTTAAAAAAACGATTTTAGCCATCATCTAAGCAAAGCCTTTCCATTTGGAAAACTTAAGCTATGGCAAATTTATTTTCTCCAGACAAATATACATAAAAAATATATAAATAAATATTTGGCCAAACACGCCCCAAAGGGCCAAGCCGAGTTCCTCTCAATCTCCTGGCATGTGTGCTTTTAATCTTCGTTCAAGAGAAAGGGATCTACAGCTTAACACCGAGTTCGAATGACAATATTGAAAAAGCCTTTTCATGGCTCACATTGAAATAAGCATTTCCGACCACATAAAATATATATTTTTGATCTGATTGACGAGCTCTCCTTCAATTTGGAAGCTTTCTTCACGAAACTTCCCGAAAGGTCAACATTTGTCGAGATCGACCGGCTCAGACAACTATAGCATATAGCTGCCATATGAACGATAGGTCGAAAAACAGTTGTAGTGAGAAAACTATTTGGGTTTCAATTAAAGCGTCTTCAAAATCCGTATTAATTAGTGTAAAAGTTTTTTTCGTGACTCCACTTATTTGCTTTCAATGGTAGCGTCTGAATACTAAGCAACTTGTTTATTTTCAATACTATTACACAATTTTACAAAGTCTTCTCAAAATCGATGCCGTAGGAACAACCTGTTGAAAAACTAGTTTCGGGTAAAAAAACTTTTTTGCTTTGAATGGTAGCATCTACAGACTTTTTATTTAAAAGTTTTCCTTACTTTTCCATGATCACATCAGGATTGGTCGAAATCGGAAAACTATATAATGTGGCTACAATAGAAAATGTAGGTTTGGAAAGTGGGGTTAGAAGGAAAACCTTATTGGTATCAATGGAAACTTCGGCTGTTTTAGGTAAGTAGAATTTCTCTAAACAGATGGGGCAAGCAAATTTGCTCGCTAGCATTCAAAACTGTTGCATAAAGTATATTGGGAAAAAAGAATTTACACATTGAACGTGTTTACAAAATAAGTTGTCTTCAACTTAAGAAAAGAACTGGAAGCTACAAAAATTTTTAAGAGGAAATGTTCCAAATGTTCTTGATTTGAGAACCGCACAGAATAGTACTGAAAGCCATTTGGAGGTGCGTCTACAAAAGGTTGCAATAGTGCAATTAGCTAGCAGGCCATACTAATAGTTCATCGATAGGTGCTAAAGGTCTTGTGTTCAATTCCCAGACGATTGCCGCATCAATTTTCGGACTTCTTTGAAAGGCAGGAGCTTTACTTTGGTTAAGCTATTGAGGTTAAGCTTTTGACCGGTGCAACATAGCGGACCCAGAGGGATCCTGGCTTACTACGTTGGTAACCACCGGTAACAGATCGATGCACCCGCAAAGCTGCTGGCTAATGTGAGCATGAACTAATATAGGGCAGTAAATTGGACTTGGTACCCGATTATCGTCTTAAACATCCACCAATTAAAACTGCAAAAACAATGCTTCGAGCATGGACCCCTCACAGAACAACAACCCACGAAAATGCTTACACGAATTTTTCCTTTCTCTTGACAAACAAAAAGGACCCAATGCTGATGGGGTGGGTCATCACTGAAGTGGTTGTAGAGCGATGTCTCTGATTCTATGTCAAATGGGCGAAGCAACAGCACATCCAGCGGCTTGCAAATAATTTTGGTCCCCTATTTAAGTCCCAGAATGTGAGCTCCATTATTAACCATATAATAAGCTAAGTTTAAAATGTTCCCAAAAACGGAACGAAGTCAACTTCAATCAAGTTTTTAAGATTTCAAAAAAATGTTTGGGAAATCTTTTTATTGTAAAACAAGTGAGACCGTTCTTGTGCTGTTTTAGTAACGTTAATGCTCATCTTGAGTCATTTGACTCATCTTGGTTTATATGAGATTCAGCAGAATGTAAGATCCATTTATAACCTTGCAGCAAACTCTTTCAAATTTTTTGATCGCTTGAGCTTAAAATCTTTTCGAACATAAATCATGTTCTGGCGTTCTCAAAAAATGGTTCTCGAAGTGTAAATATTGTAGTACAAGTGAAACCGTTTTCGCAGTGTTTTTGGTATCATATGTGCTCATCTTGAGCCCAATGTTCACAACATTTTTGTTCTGTGTTTGCTTCGCAGTTGCTTAAGTGAGAGGACGCTGTACTTTAATACACTCCACGAATTCATGCCCAAGCATTGGCTTATCAATGGAAAGAAGTCTGCAGACAAACTAGCTAAAAATACTTAACTCCTTCTAATCGGTCAAAGAGAATGAAAGTTTTTGGCGGCTTAAGCTGACGTGTTTGTTTAATAATGAAATTGGAAATTAGAGATATTCCATATTAAACAACATATTTAAAAACATCTTATTAAGCAACAATAAATTAACAAAATCCATTGTTTGATCACAGAATAAGACTTCCTGCGAAGTTAGTAAAACTAAGAAATAGCACCTGGCCTTGATATCATGGAAGATTCGAGGTGAGTGACGCACAACTCTAATCGTGAATCTGATGGAGGATTTACGGAAACATTTTCCTACCGGAATTAAGTTGAACTTAAACTTGTTTGGGTGTATTTATTTGCTGAAGCTCTTCAAATTGGTCGAAATTCTAGACATTTTCTTAGCTTAACTGAAAAGAGCTCATCTTAAGAAATTTGTTCATGGAATTTTTTAGCAGCAGCCTGCAGGGTCGCCAGATGCCACAAGTGTCGGGCAATTACTTATCAGACTCATCTCTCGTGTGTGGAGCAAAATGTGAAATTATTAAACTATATTTCAAGTGTCGGCCTAAAAGTATGCCATAAAATTCTTGTGTTTTCACTCTCTCCTCAGCTCAGGCCCGTTGATTAACCTTTTATGATTTCCTGTAGTTTTCTTCTCCTATTTGCTTTGGCACACTTTAGCAGTATTTTTATATTTATTTAAGTAGTGTGGTTCTGTATTTTGCTTGTGTGTGTGTGTCTGTGTGTGTTTTCCTATTTGTTTTCTTCTTCTCATTTTAAATAAGCTCCTTTAAGTGCTGGAAAATGAAAATTCATTGAAATTCGTATAATTCCTATGTGTTGTTCCCCCGGAAAAAAGCAAAAACATAAAACATTTCTGTTGTGTGTTGTGCTCTTTTTTGTTTGGCCAGTTGTTTGTCTTTCAATTTCTTTGGCACAATTTGTTTTTGTTTTGTTTTTCAACGTTTTGTTTTAAATTTAAGGGCTGAGATTCAAACATCTTAATTAAGAGTTTATAATTTAATCTTATATTTTAAATATAAGTTGATCCCAATTTGTTCAGTTTTATCAATTTTATGCTGCATTTCTCTTTCAATCTTTTCTTCTTCTTGATAGATAGAGAGAGAGAGAGAATAGATGGAGCGACAGATAGATAGAGATAGAGAGAGAGAGAGAGTCTTACATTTAAACATTTGTTGCAGTTGTTCTATTTTATTACACATATACAAACACACACATATACAATATGTTAAACAGCTGTAAGATTTTTGTTATGTTTCGCTTTTCTCTTCTTTTGATGCGCCAATTTCGGGTCAAGCCATTCCCAATCTCTAGAGATATTGTCTGTCTAATGAACGTTTTCTGTATTATTATTTTTGTGGTTTTGGTTTCGAGTGCTTCGTGCTATGATCCTTTGTTGTATATATGTATGTAGTTTAACCCTTTAGAGTTAATATATTTGCATCTTCATCTTTTGTTATTATTCTGAGAAACCTTAGGCTAGAGTCTCCTAGCCCTGTCCTATTTTCATTTTGTCTTCTTCAATTGCTTTGATGAATTGGAATACACGTAGTTTTGTTTTGGTTTTTGGTTGTTGTATTTCTCACATCAAGATTTTTGTGTGGATTCATACGAGATTTAATGATGGCAACAGAATAGAAAAAGGAATATGCATATGGAATCGATTTGCACCAGGGCACAGTGGTCGGAACTGACAAGTTGTTGAAGTGGAAGTGGGCGAAAAAAACAGATTGCCTTGTCGGAATAAATTTATCTAGCTTCCTTACGTTTTCTTAACAGTCTGATGTGTTTAATGCCTGTTTCGCATTTGGAGCATTTCTTAGACAAAAAAATGTCAAAGCGTTACACAAATATTTATTCTGCTAAATCTTAAAGCCAGAATCGGTTCTATTGAGAACATGACATTGTACACACTAGGCATTTCTCAACGAATGATTGCCCAAGTAAGGCATCAGTGAGTGTCAGAGACAGACAGAGAGAGTCTCTTCTGAGAGACCTGATTTAATAGTACCGCTTCGGTCTTTTTGTTATAGGCTATTAGTGAATATTAAGCGAATGTTTGATATAACAAGTCAACAAAATTAGACTTTTCCTCTATATTGATGGTAGAAGCGGTGAAGCTTTTCACTTAGACCAAAAATAGGTGCTTTTGTGATACCATTCACCGCCTGACTTGCAATTTTAGCCAGAGCGGGGCCTTTCCTTAAAAATAAACTATCAGAAACATTTCTGGGATTTTTTTTACAAAAGATATAGCATTTTGAATGCATGTGCTCAAAATTATTATATTGTCTACTGCCTAAAAATATGCTATGCAGAATCTTCCATCTTCTATTTTGAGCACATGTATTTAAAACAGGGCTGCAAACTCATACATTGTTTTGGATCTCCGGAACGCTGGTTTCAACCAAAATTTACCAATGGTCAGGGTTGATAAATCTAAGGTTCGCGGTTCTAAATAAACAAGGTTTTGTATAGAAATCGGGTTGTTTTTGGATCGCAAACGATTTGTGAACCACATTGATATATTGAATATTCAAAATGAAATTACCTTTTAAGTAAACTTTTTTTCGAAAAATGTTTCCCCAAGTGAATCATTGCAAAGCTTTGAGGTCAAGAATCTTAAAAAAACACAGGCTACTGGAGATGGGGATATTGTAAGTAGTTCTGAATGCTATTCTAGGTGTTTTTAAATCCACTTTGCTGCCCATTATTAGACAGAATCGCTCAAACCCAACCAGATAACAGATGGAATCGCTAAACTGAAGGTAAAGTTTTCCGATGTCCATCATTTTTGTTATAGGTTCGAAACAGGTTCGGATTCAGGTTTTAATTTTAAAGAGGTCAGGTTCAAGGTTCGAACCGGTTCGGTTAAAAACTAGTTTGCAGCTCTGATTTAAAATGGCACATCTTCGCTTTAAAAAAATCTTAGACGTATTTGGGACAATCCATTTTAAGGCTATGAAATAGTATTCAACGATAATATCACACTGAGATACAACAATCAAATCGATGGTCCCACACAACGAGCCTTAAATCTGAAATATAATATATGAATTTAAGGCAACTCTAATTGTGTATATCTTAGAGAGTCAGCACCATTTCTTCAATAAACTGGACCTTGTTGCCTGTAATTGTTCGCTTTTTGCCCGCTGATAAGTTTTTTTTATTTATATTCAAAAATTTAAGAGATTTTTATTTATAAGCCACTTCAATCGAACATGAAATGAAAGTATTGTACCCTTAGCCGTAACCGAAATGTGGTGGAATGTGCTCTTCTCTAAGAGCAATTGGAAGGCAGTTGTGGGACTTTATGCCTTTTTTATCAACACAAAATGGATAAATTTTATCAAAGTTCGGGTCGATCCCAGCTCAATGTAAGCAATACTACGGGTACCGGTCCTGCAATACAGAAATCACCTACTAACCTTCTCTACAAATAGCTAAAATAAACTATGTAAATTCGACCACTGTGCACTGGCAACCAATTCCTTCCTTATATTTAGATATAAACTGAAAACTTATTTCCTGGTTTCTTGTTCTGGCTTGATCTTTGCTGTTTATGTCAAGGTAAGGTGTTTTTGTATTTCCAACTTGCCTATGCGCAACATACATGATGAGTTTTCAGTTTCGTGTTGTTTCTTAACAATTTCTAACACCAATAATTTAGTTAATGCATTTGGTTTTGTCTAAATTAAAACACTCCTCGTATAATGTTTTGTTTTTGTTTTCTTTCTTTTGGATATTAAATAAGAATATCTAAAATACCTTAAAGATTAGCTTCTTTTTTAATTTTTATATATGTATATAAATATGTTGTTGGTTTTTGTTTTTTTTTTGGTTTGCCTACAGTTTGCTTCTTTGTTTAACAATTATTCCATTTATCAATCATCAATATGTCAAGTGCCTTAAATGCTTCTTTTTTGTTTTACCTTTTTTTTACTTATTGTGTAGTTTTTGTTTCTTTTTTTTTCTGTTTGGTTTTTGTAAAAATGTGAGCAAATACACTGAGAGAAACATTTATATGTGTTCTATGTTTGCAGGCTAAATGTTGATATTTGTTTCGGTGTTGGTTTTTGGTTTGGTTCAACTACTTTGCAGCTAAGTTTATTAATTCGATTAATTTTTGTTATTCTTATGTGGTTTTTTTTAAGTGTAACGGGCAACTCTACACATTGAAACTCGAATAGCTTTGAGCAATTGTGGGTCGTGTCTAAAAGGGATACGATTTTGTTATGTCGAAAGGATAACATTTTAACTAAATAACAATTAATAACCCCCGATAGAAAGGTAGGGGGACAGCTGAGAGAATGGAAATTGGAAAGGTAGAAAACTCACATTGCCTTGGCCTATTTGGTTGGTTTGTTGCATTCTGAAGATTTGAGTTTCGTCTTTCAAGGGGCAAGAGTGAAATTTGCTTGGTTTGCTTGGTTTTTAAGGCACCATTAAAATTGCTTTTCTTACACGTATTTTTCCTTTGCAAATTTACAAGTTTTCAACAAAAGTATTTTGTTTTTTGTTTGTATTTGTTTTAATAATTACTTTACACACACATATACATTTATAGTAAAAATTGTTTTTGTGAAATCGATTTTTGAGCTATACACACATAATTTTTGTAGTTATCCCTTAAATCCCAGTTAACCCGCTGTTGACCCGTCTACGTCGCCGCCTCTCATACCTATTTTTGGTTGTTGTTAGTTTTCGTCTTCTTTTTTTTGTGTAACTTGCGCAAAAAATTTACTAAATATTTCAAATACAATTAAATACAAGTGTACAATATATTTAATTTATGTATATTTATATATATATATAGATATATATGTCGTGTTTTTTATTTTGTTCACTTTTTACTTGTTTGTTTCAAAAATGATTGCTTCAAATTGTTTGTCATCAGCGAAATATTTGTCACTAAAATCACGAAATAGTTTCGCTTGATATTTTTTGCCGCTTGATCCTCATTTTTTTGTTCTTTTTTTATTTTTATATATTTTGTTTGTTGTTGTTGGGGTTATTGTATGGTTTGGTTTTGCATTTGTTTTTTATAAGTTGTATGCGCTATTAACAAATTCCTGTAATCAAGTTTTGTTTCATAAGTTTTTATTCATTTTGGGGATTAAGAAAAACAATATCAGAGTTTGCAGGAATCACTCGAGCAAAAAGAATACACTGAACTTTGAATTTGTAACTCTTTAAAGAAAGATAAACTTATGAATGATACAGTTAGAATTGCAGATATTTATGGTACAACAAACCAACTATAAAAATATCACTTTTATAAAATGAAAGTCGAAAGTCTAGAACCTTTTTTTTATAGTTTATAGCTTGTCATTAATAAGTTTATAATTTTAGCAACACTTATCCAATTTAAAGACAGATTAAAGATCACTTGTTCAGTTGACCTTTAGGGATCATTGAGAGCAAACTAAGATCAATTTTCGAACAGGTGCTGGCTGTAACCAAAAACGTGATTCCCTTGATGGCTTGAATCTTTCAGCAACGGTGGTTCCATTGCAGCCTGTTGCTTGCCTTAGTCTTTGACAATAACCAAATCAACTTTCAAGATCACGGTCGCCAATTACTCATACAAAATTGTGGTTGATTCGAGTTTGCCACAAAGAAAAGAGGGAGAGGAATGAGTAATTTAACTGAGTTCTTAGAACCGAAACTATTTGGCTTTTCTAAGCATTTGATCGAAATATACCACCTTTTAAGCATTGCAGAAAAGTTCATATCAAAGGGTGTTTGCTGCGGTTAGAGTCCTATACATGGCTTTTAATGCCAATTTAATATCGATTGTGCAAAATCGAGGATTTTATAAAAATATTTGTTTTTGAAAACGATAAACGGTGAAAATCTTTTATATTTGTCTGTGTTATACATAAAATTCTGAGCTTTGCGCAGCGTAACTTTAGTTTGCTGCAAAATGATTTCATTGATGTCGAGCATTTTATCAGTTCCTGCAGCAATGGATTCTATTCATCTGTTCTACAGGAATGTGCAAATTGTCAAAAAGACAGAGGAAAATGCGTTCGGCTCTCGGTTCTCTACAAAAAAAAAAAAACGCTATCGATTCTGAACGGGTTTACAGAAACTTGAAAGTTTGGTTGCTCTTTCAGAAGTTACAAATTCATGTCAGCGTTTCACCATTTCTTTTCACATCGTTTCTTCACATCTTTCTCACTCTGCACAAATGTTAAGCAAACTCCAAAATAAACAAATGCGAATTTGTGTGTTTATGTGTAAGTTGGGGGGGGGATATGTCTTGCCTTTATATGTGTATTTTGCATTAATTATAATGTGGTATCTTGTGTGTTTGATTATAGTATTAAAAATTGTATTGCGGATATGTTTTTTTTTTTATTAAATTTGTATATTCAAAAATTTGACACAGAGAACTATCCTTTGGTCTTTTGACACGTTTTGCTTTCTCGCCCAGCCTAAATAACTAAAGTTAAGTCAAATTAACATTTGAAAATCAATTTTATTTTTTATGCTTGGTTTTTCTTTGTTGTTGTTCTTTTTTTGTTGTTTTTGTGGTTTGTTTTGCGTATAAATTTAACAGCTAATTAATTAAAATTATATATTTTAAATCCATTTTCGCTTTAGAAAAAAGTCTTTTTAATCGCCGCAAAAGTGCTTAAAAATTATTATTGTAATGTGAATTGTTGCTAGAAACCAAAAAATGAGAAAGAAAAAACTATCATAACAATTTGTTGTTAATAAAATTTGGCTCAGTTTTTAGATTTAGTGTTGTTTTTTGTTTAGTCTACAGAATTAAAACTAATTTTGAAAATTCGAAAATCAAAATATTTCATAGTTATTATTAAACAGAATCATCAATTTTGCACATCAGTCTAAACATATTCAAAAATCACAAATACAATTTCGATAACAATTACAATAATCATAATATGTAAAAAATAATAAATTTAAAAATTATAATATATATGAATATATCGCCGTGTTGCCTATGTGTGTATTCATAAATATATGATGGTACATATATAAACAAACAAACAACAAAAGCAAAACAAGTGTGGTGTCTGTTTTCTGGTTTCTTTGCTTTGCTTGCTGCTAGCTTGCTGGCTCTTCAAAGGGCTGAAAATGTCCATTTGTTTCTGGTTCCTTTTTGTTTTTTCTTTTGTTTTTTTTTTGTTTTTTGGTTATGCTTTTATGCACAATAAGTTGGCTTAAAATTAACTTGCATTTCGAAAGTTTGCATTTACTTTTGCTGTGTGTGTATGTTTGTTTGTTTGTTTGTTGGATTTGTTGTGGTTATTTGTCTTCATTTTGACTAAACTTACAATTAATTGCTGTTCTGTTCTTACTCCGGAGGCCTCGCTCGGGGCGCTGCACCTCGAAAACGGTTTAACATAAAAGTTTGCATTTGATTGAAACTTAATGACAAAATATCATAATTAATAAGAATCAATGAATAAATATAACGCGTTTGCATGTGTTGAGTGTGTGTTGAGTGAGTGAATGAATTGTTCTTTGTCATATGATTGTTGATTATTCTTTTGTTTTTCTTTTCTTTTCGTATTATTATTGCTTATGATTTAACATTATTTCACGAATCTCCTTGCTGCTCATCCGGTGTGTGTGTGTTTTTTGTTTGTTTGTTGATACAGCCCAGTCCCAGTCCATCATCCCTCGGTGCAATCGATTTGAATTTTGAATATTAATTTGTGGTTGCTGCTGCTGCCGCTGCCATTTAGTGTATGGGAGTTTTAACAATTGCACTGGGCGGAAGATAATGATAGCCAGGTATGGGCAGACCAGCGGTCTCCATAGATATTCTGCAAAAGTAAAGAGACAAAGTTGAGCCAAGGTGATAACACAATTAATTCCTAGCTGATCCAGCTGTGTTCATGATTTCTGTGCTCTCCCCATTATTGTAACGACCATCAAATCATTTAAGATCTGGCGGTCATGATGACAAAACCATTGTTTAAGAACACAACACAAAAAAAACCTAAAAGGCAGAGTTTTTAGTTAAACATAAGTCCAACTTATTTGGAAAATAGAGTTAAGCTTCTTATTATTGGCTCGGTTTTTGAGATACCGACTAAAATCGCATTTTTTTACAGAACAGAAGTGGTTTTCTTTGGTTTGAAGATTTGATTCATTCTCCATTTTTAATACTTTTCTAAACCAAAGAAAAAAAAAGAGCTTTAGACGAGTAACCCAACTTCTACTCTAAACTCTTGATCACTTATGTTTTCATACATTTTCACACCCTAGCAAACGATGCTTGAATCAAGTGAGCAACATTGAAGAAAATAGATTTAATACTATAGTTTTTCAGTCCTTCGTTCCCATGACAGACTATTACTATGTTAATTATTTGCTTATTTTGCAAAATCAATTCATCAAATGGATCCGGAAAATGCATCCTTTCCGTATTTGCGTTCCTATACTCGGACATCAATTTTACATGCTCTTCAACTCGACTTTCAAACAGTTTCAGTCAAACTAAGTCGAAATCAATAAGGATATTCACGATCCCTAGCTTAGCTGTGGAATTATGGAATTTTGTACAAGTCGAAAACCAGAAGTATAAAACATATAAGATCTACTGACATGCTTACAACTAAAGTAAAATTTCTCAATTCTACAATTCCGTAGCTCAACTGGGGGTACAGGTTTTCTTTTTCATTTTTTCGATTTTTCAATGTTTTAAGTCAAATTCCTCAAATCAACAATTACACAGCTCAACTGGGGTTCGAGAATACCCTAAATATTTAGAAATGATCACTTGCAAGGGTATAAAAGCCTCGGCACTGACAATATTGCTTAGACCTCTCGTTGTTTAAGCCTTCGGAAGAAAATTCAAAGAAAATATCGGCTTATGCCCAACAGGAAAACGATATGGAAAAATGTGTTGAGCTTTTGCCGAAAAAATACTAATTTATTGACTGCAACTTTGTTTCTCTAAATAAAACAAATAATAATAATTTCGATACTCTAGTTTATCTATACATTAGGGATAAATAAGTTATAAATTTTTGATACCGCATTGCTTAACTTTCTATTTGTTAACTTTGTCTTTCCTTGCAAGTGCTCGCTTAAATATTTTCAAAAATAATCTTTTTCCCGCAACGACCCATTTTCCGATCGATCGTTCGTATGGGAGCTATATGATATAGTCATCCGATTTAGACAACATTTTTTAGAATTAGTTAAAGGCACATGAAACAATATAATGCCAAATTCCAGGATGCTACACACAAAAAAGTTTTTCTAACTAAGACTGTTTTTCAGACCCATCTTTTGTATGGCAGCGATACCATATAGTTGTCCGATTTTCATCAAACTTGTCAGAATTATAAAAAAGCATAGAAAAATATAAGGTTTGGAGACGTTTCCATTGAAAGTTTTTCTCACTAAAACTAGTTTTCCGACCGATTGTTCCTATGGGAGCTATCAGATATAGTCATCCGATCCGGTCGGTTGCGACATATTAATAGCGTGTAGCAAAAAGAAGACTCTGTACAAAACTGTAGCTTGATGGCTTTAAAACTGAGACTAGTTTGCGTAGAAACAGATAGACGGACTGACGGACAAAGCTCAATCGACTCAGCTCGTCAACCTGATTAAGAATGTAAACTACAGGGTGCGCCATATAAAGTGTCGGTATGGCAACACTGAATAAATATAAAAACAAACAACCGATTGCTATATGTTGATCTTGTTCCTTTAATTTGGTCCTGTACAATTTATTTAATGGGCCTCATCGGTCATCAAAATTTGTTGAGTTGAGTTAGCACAATTGAACGATTATTTTCGATGAACAGCGTCACTATTTCGGCACGTTGTTTTGGTGTGAAGCGTTCCATGGTCAAAATTGTACTAGATTGATGTTTCCAAAACATGTCTAACAAAAGCAATCGGTTGGTAAATGTCAAAGTTATTCAGTGTTGCCATACCGACAGTTTATATGGCGCACCCAGTATATACATTGGATCGGAAATTCATATTTCTATGCGTTCTGTGCAAATTATAAAACCCTTTGCAGGGATATAAAAACTATATTCGTAAGTTTATTACATTGTCTCCAAATAACATTTACTATGGTGTTTCCCGGTAATCTTGAGAGATTTTTTTCAAAACAGTTTGAGGTGGATTTTTTACAGTGACACAAATGGAGGCCAGCATAATTGCACTCAAATCAACTCATGAAGCCTCAAAATGAATTGAATGAGTGTTGAACCTTTCTTTAATGAATTTGAATGAATGTAGAGATTCAAATTCAATCAATTCAATCGATGAGGACCCGTCCTAAATTAATTTTAGAATAGAGTGAGGGTCAATTTCATTCAGCTTTTTTTTGCAATATTTTATTCTAACAAAAAACTATAGGAAAATCGTTAATGGAAAGCTTCAGTCCCAAATGTAGCAATTATTTTATGTGGTTTTTAATTATATGTACTAAAATTTTATTATCTAAAATGAAGTACCACACACAAATTATGGGTAAATTGACCCTTCTAATGACTCTGATGCAGACACTGTAATATTTTGAGTTATTTGAAATGACTAAAGTAATGTACTTGAAAAAAAATTGATGGTTGTGCTTTTCGCTCACTTAATCAATTCGTTTGTTTGCATTTTGGCAAACAGATTTTAACATTTTGCGTTGTGCTGACTCCTTTCGTTAATAAAATACCAAAAAATTTGCATTAAATTTCAAGATAACTTATTATTTAATAAGTTGAAACGTCAGACAAAATATAATGCAAAAATTTGTTAAATATACATTTGCCCTAGACTTTTGGGTTTAAAATCGATTTGAAAATATGCAAAATCCGCTGCCCAGTTATATTCATTCATTCACACTCAATAGTTTAGAGTATTCAAAATTTTACATTCAATGTGACCGAATGCAAACCAAAACGAGAGCGTAAGTTAAAGTCGGCCCTGCCCGACTTCGAAATACCCGTTACTCAGCTCAGCTCGGATAAGTATGCAACATTTTTTTAACTCGGCCATTTATTACCCGATCCTTTTGAAAATTTGTGAGATTGTAGATATTGGCCACATAGACTACACTGCAAAATCTCGAGCTCGATATCTTAAAAATTGTGGGAGTTATTCAATGTTTTTTATTGCGGGGGCGGGAGGGGGCGTGGCCAAAATTTGAAACAAACTTGATCTGCCTACAGACAATACTAGCTTACGTATAAAATTTACAGACGGACGGACTGACGAAAGGATCGGATAATAAATGGCCGAGTTAAAAAAATGTTGCATACTTATCCGAGCTGAGCTGAGTAACGGGTATTTCGAAGTCAAGCAGGGCCGACTTTAACTTACGCTCTCGTTTTAGGAAGGATATGTGTTAAATCATCCAACGCAGCTGACAATCTTCCAAATTAAGGATCCTCCTTGGGATGATTTTTTCGCTCTGTTCGATGATTAAAAGGATATTTCAGACATATCCTTCCCAATGGATCTTATTTGGATCTTTTTTTTTCTGTGTGGATACTAGACGAATGGTAGTGGAAGGCCATTCACAGAAGATTTTGAGGAAATCTTACTTAGCTTACAAGACAGTTAACGACAGTGCAATTCGAGTTCAATCTTTAGATACAAGTCGAATGGAGGCCTTCGCGGCATTTCCCCCTTGAGGATATATGGTGTGGGATTTAGTGGGTGAGGACTGCCCTTTCTTCTCTTCTGAAGCTTTCCCCTTTAAAAAAAAAAAACAAAATTAGAAGAATTGATGAAAGTTAAGAACTTTGAAACCGACTGTTAAATTATCTACTAGTTGTACTTATTCTGTTCAACTGCCTTATAAGATTTTAATATATAATTAAATTTTTAATTAGAAATTCTATACAAAAATATACAAAAATTGCATATATTTGATAATATTTATTTCATCCAATTCGCCTAATCAATGTTCACTCCCTAGTAGAGTGATTGTATCCTTTGATTATACCCCCCCTCCGGCGTAACCACTTAGTTTTGAAATATTGTATAAATATTTAGAAATATTGTTCTCGATGGTATAGTGATTAGTTTCCCCGTGGTTAAATGATTATAATCTTTTTATGGTTTTAATATCCACAAAAAAACAAAAACATTTTTACTCGATAGTATAGTGATTAGTTTCCCGGTTCCAGCCCACCCAATCCCGTTTGATATATGTATCTGTAGGTTTTAGTATTTGTTCACTTTATTACAAACGCAAGTTGATTTTCCATCGGTTTTTTCTTTTCATAGCATACTATTTAGAAATATGTTTGCTTGGTTGTTGTTTTCCATTCTGTATATATTCGTGGTTTGAATCGAGGCTACAGGTAAAGCTTTTGCTATTTGTATGTATGTATGTGTGTGTGTTCATTATAGGGTGTGTCTATGTTGGTATTACGAAGAATTACATTTCATTTTGTATCTCACTACTTTGTATAAATGTTGCATAATAAGTAGGTTCGCATAGTAATAGTTAAGTATGTTTGTATACATATATATATATATATGGATTTGGTTATAAAATCGTAAGCCCGCTTAACATAATGTGTCATTTGTCTTACATTAGGTAAATAATAGTGGTTTGTTTTCGTTTTGTGTAAAAAGGGAGAGAAATTTCAATTTCCAAATACTTTTCATTATTCTTACCAATTCAAAAAAGGTTTGGTTTTGCTTCACAATACAAGAAATAATAACAAAATTTACAATCGCATAATAAATATAATGGGTTTTCGTTTTCGTTTCTAAATAATAATCAGAGTTTGTAAGTGATTGGGTTTAAACAATTTAAGACTTCAAGTCTAATACATAATAAGTGGTTTTCATTTCTTTTTATCTCTGGCTGCGTTTAAAATGTATTTTTTTGTACGCTCATTGCGTGGATTGCGTCAATTAGAGCGAATTGGTCCATAAATGGTCATTGTACACACACTCTACATTCTGATGGCATACAATGCATGGGAATTCTTCTTATAGAAGGTTCTTTCTTTCATTCTTTTCTCGACAAATGGCTGCTGCTGCTGATGTGGCTCTCTTTTGAACTTATGCACTAGAGTAAGAAGGGGCAAAATACATTAAATATGAACTAAGAGTTTATACGTATATATATATATATGGTTTTTGGGGAGCGAAATGTTAAAGTTTGATGGCGTATTCTATGTTACAATGCAATTTGAGGGAGGGTGGGGGGCTAAACGCTAAATACATAGACGTATATATAATATATACTTGTTACATGCTATCGATATTCGATATTAAACTACTGCGTCTCGAGAAACCCTCTAGGGATGCGCTAAAAAATTTGGCAAATTCTATAATCGATACGCGAAAAGATCTATAACATCTCTACAACTCTCTTGGGGTCCTTCTGCTTGGTCACTTGGTCAGAAATGGGTTGATTTTTAGTATTTTGTAATATTCGATACACAATATTGTTCAAGTGCTTGTGATTAAATATGTATGTTATTTAGTGTAAGAGCTGCCCTATAGTTGGCTAATCCAAGAGAAAAAAAAACAAACATCGAGTGTTGCATAATTCTAACAACTAGTTTGGATACTGATGTAAAAAATTTGTTGCTTGGAAATTTTCGAATACGAATTTGTTGTTTTGCTTTCCGCTTTGTAGAATACAAAATACTTGTACGAATTTGTTTTTACAATTTTTCCAAGAAACTCTCTCTCTCTCTAAAATCTAAAGCTTTCGCAACACTATTCAAAGACTAAGCAAATATACTTTTAGGCTTAATTCAAAAACAAAAGTGGGCCTACTCCTAGTAAGGATTGAACTTATTGCGCGGCTTCTCCGACTCTCCTCCGGTTTCGGTCTGATGCTGGCGAAAGCGCGAGGTGGCATAATGACCCTTGGCACGATTCACGCCAGTGGTCTGTACCGGCGGCCCACCGGGGGTACTGCTTTGGTTGTTACCCAGAGTGGTAAGGCTCAACAGATCCAAAGCACTAAGATTGGAGAGGGCGCTCAAGGCGCCCGGTTTGGTTAACAATTGCAAGGCCGAGGCCAGGGGACTGGCCAGAGCAGCGGCCGCGGCTGTACCATTGCTGGTGGTGGTGGCGGCGGTGCCAGCGGTGCTTGCGGTGTTGCTGGCGGCACCAGCAGTGCTGTTGTTGGTCGGGTTGCCATTGGTATAGCTGGAGCTGCCGTTGCTGCTGGTTGAGCTATTGCTCTGGTTGCTGCTGGTACTTCCACTCAGGTTAGCCACTGTCAGGCAATTGCCGGCTGCGGTGGCAGACGCTACAGTGGCACTGCTGCCATTTGTGGCCGCTGCAGTGGCCGACTCAAGCGCCCCCCCTGCGGCCGCTCCGCCGTTCTGTTGCTGTTGCTGGGCCGCCAGAGCGGCCTGCTCCTGGAGGTTGGCCTTCTGCAGCTCAACACTGTGAAAGAGTTATGGTTGAGGTAGATAGAAAGAGAGAGAAAGAAAGAAATAGGAACAAATTGGGATATTGTTGTGAGAGGTAAGGTAAGTTTTCAAAACATTTTTTCTTTTCTTTTTTGATTTTGTGGAATTGAGTTGATTTTTTTGATTTGGTGTTATTAAAAAGGTTAAGGAGGTTTTTGTGTGGAGGAACGGAACGGTGGTACGGAGTTGACGGAGAGATATTTATATATGATTATTTTTTTGGTGGGGCGTTCTTTTTTTTGTTGGGCGGTTCTTTTTTGGGGGAACTTGGACCGAAAGAGGGGGGATTGGTGGAGGTTGGATTTTTTTAGTTGAACTGCAGTACCAATTAATATTCCAGAGTTGTGCGTTGCTTGGTGTGGGTATGTAGTTAGGAGCTCCTCCTCCGCCTCCTTCTTCTGCGCTGTTAGAGCCTGCTGGACTTAGATGCTAATTATTTTAGGTTAGGTTAAATTAGAAAGTGCGGGTGCAAACGGGCTTACGACTTAAACTCTAAGATAGGAAATAGTCTTCCAGCGCTTACAACATAATCCCCCCCTTCGCCGCCGCTGCCGCCGCCGCCTGAGACTACTGAGAGGAGACCGCGCGCGACCACCTCCTTAGACCTTCTGGTTCGTCAATTTGCAATTCAATTCGACAAAATTTGATTCGTTCACCACTCACCTCATATTGATTAAGTATTGAGCCAATGCCACCGAATCCGGATTGCCGCTAATGGTGATGGTGCGGTCGGTGTTGCCACCCTCGCGCTCCTCACAATTAGAGATCCTGATCATGGCGCCGGAGATCTGACGAATTTCTGCTATCTTGGTGCCACCCTTGCCGATGATGCAACCAATCAAATCATTCGAGACGGTCATCTCGTGCTGCTGCTGTTGGGCGCGATTCGCGTTCGCTGTACGCAATTGGGACCCAGCCAGGGCAGCCAGAGCTGCTGGGTTAGAGCCTAGATTAGACGGGGATGCGGTTGTGGGGGCGTTCGTCGGTGATAGTTGTATAGCACTCGACTCACCTGTGTGGTTGATGCCCCCAGTGCTGGCCGGTGTCATGCCCGCTAGGCCCAATGCAGCCAGACTGGCCAATGGGTTTTTGGCCACCTAATTGAAAGGATAGAGGGGAAGAATTAGTCATCTCGTGTGCAGGCAGCACTTTTGGTTTAAGTGTAGAGATATATCGTTAGGGAGGTTCAGAATCTGGTGGTTAATGGAGATCACAACACAACGCTTGTACACAGCTGGTAAATAATTGAACGCTTAACTTAACGAAATAACGAAACATAAATGGAAATATTAATTATAATACAACGTAATGGCAAAGCAAAGGGAACAGAACGCATGAAAAAGTAAGCAAACAAAAATAGTTGGCAGCTGATTTTTGTGCAGTGTATTATATGTATTTATGTAGCTGATGTGTGTCAAAGTGTAATTGAGTTTGGTTTTTTAAATTTGTGTTTGACATTTCACATATTCAAAAGGGTGGGAACAGCTACAAAAGTGGGAAGACAAGCCGCTCACGTATTCTTAGAAAAGGGTGGGAACAGTTACACAAGTGGGAACACCTGACGCTCACCTACACTTTAAAATAGTTGAATCTCAAATAAACGGATTCAACTCAACTAAAAAAATTCTTTTAGTTCCGAACAAAATCCATTAAAATATTGTAAATTCGACGTTTTAAGGACCTTTGCAGAGTATCTTCTGCCACACAGCTGAGATACAACTATAGAGCACTTTTTGGAACATAAAAGTAAGCCTGCGTATTCTCGTTTCACTCGGGAAATATAAAACATATCAAGAAGAACTTTTTCCTGTTTTTTTTGAGCTATGACAGTCTTGAAGCAAGTAATCGATTTAGCAGAGGTAGAGAGAATATATTATGACACAGGCTGTACACATACGAATATAGGTACAAGCAGAGCTTTCGTTTCTTCACACTTTATCTTTATCTTTACCAAGCTGCGAGAATAGTTTAAAATAGTACTAAAATAGCGCTCGATTGTAGTGCTCCACTCTAACACTTACTTAACAACAACACTCTATCTACTTCAAATGGCTTTTTACAGTAGCGCTAACATCTAATGACATAGCAATATTACAAATTGCGCTAGTTACAGTAAGAGTTGAGCCCTTCTCTGCTCCTTTTAAAAGATTAACTAGCCATCTTAAAGAGCTTCGGTATGAGCTTGGATTGAACACAGTAACTTTCGCTAGAAAATGTTTTCTTTTTATATATGTGACTGTGTTTAAGTGCATATTGCTTAGTAAACCTGCAGTTTTAGCCGGCTCGAGGTCATTTACACTGGATTGTCCGTCCAACAACCGTCTCTCCATACCTGCGATGCCATAACTGTTTGGGAATTCCAAAGCAGCAAGTTCGCAAACATGGAAAGGCAGGGCAGAAACAAGCAGACGCCTTTGAGTTCACAGTGAATATAAAGAACATTAAAAATTTCCATTGGATTATTTCTGATATCCATTTGGACTGGATATGTCTTAAATATCCTTTTAATTATCCAACGGAGCTGAAAATCAGCCAAAGGATATGAAAAGATATCATCATTTGGATGATTTTCAGTACCGTTGGATGATTAAAAGGATATTAAAGACATTTTCAGTTCAAATGGATATTCTTTTATTTGTGTGTGTATATGCGTCCCCGACTGTTGGACTGACAGTCGACAGGCCCTGATCGCTTATGATAGTAGTTCTTCTTGAAATAGGTGTTCGTTTTACCAGCCTTCTTTTTAGTGTCCCAGCATTGAATCGATAAGACTTTGTTTCATTTCTAAATAAAGCTAGGCATTACGACAGGCGTGAAACCTGGAGTCGCAGAGACTCTAGAGCACCTCATCTGCAGCGGATTAGCAATAGCTACGATAAGATGAAAACAGTTGGATTCTTTGGAAGAAGCGGCCAAGAGGCCTCCTAACAATTATTGGTAATCACCAAAACGTCAAAGACCCTCCTAGATTTCCAAGTCAAATGATACCCAAAGTAGCCCCCGGCCTAATTATGAACCTTGGCGTCTAGGTGTGTCTTTGTTCTGGGGTCAGCCGGAACTACCTTGTCTTGTCATCACTAGCAAAGAATATATATCCTTTATGAGGTCGGAAATACATTCTACTGATCTCCTTGACAAAATGGTAATTCTATTCTAGAAGAACGAGATGTCGCTTTCATTTATCTCTGTTAAAACTTATTTTCTTTATGCTTTTAATCCAATTATATTCGACTTCAATTTGAAAACTGTTTAGCCAAATAATTCTCATATGTGTTGTCTATTTCCGCGACTATTGCGTACCAGATAGTTTTTAAAAGATCGAGTGAAAAATGGTTTTGAGCACTTTCAAAGCGTGCGGAGAAGCAGACTCGAATTCAAATGAAGGAAATCACACATGATAGTTCTTCAAACGAAATTTTTCGACGTCAACCACTCAGGCAAAGTTATAGTTGCTTCGATTAAGACACATGGTAGAGAAAGATAAGAAAGAATATATATCTAATAGTGCCAAGTGTCAACAAACAACTAAAAACGAGAGTATAAGTTAAAGTTGGTCCTGCCCGACTTCGAAATACCCGTTACTCAGGGCAATTAATGTTTAATAACCTTATGCGGATCAAATAAGTATGCAACGTTTTTTTAACTCTGCCATTTATTATCCGATGTTTATTAAAATTTGTAAGATTGTAGATATTGGCCACATAAACAACACTGCACAATGTGAGCTCAAAAACCAACAAAATGTAGGAGATACTCAACTTCTACTGCGCGGGCGGGGCCAAAATTTGATACATACTAGATCTGCGTGCGGACAATACTAGTGTACATTTACAATTTGGTTGCTTTAGCTTCTAGTATCTGAGATCTGGGTGTTCATACAGACAGACGGACATGGCTATATCGACTCGACTATTGATACTGATCAAGAATATATATACTTTATGGTGTCGGAGATGCTTCCTTCTGCCTGTTACATACACTTGCACGACTTTAGCTTACCCTTTTTACTCTTTGAGTAACGGGTATAATGAGCCAACTATAGTGACTGGGAACGGTCGAAAAACGAGCAGATGCACAAACTGATTGTTTGCCAACAGAATAATACAATTATTACCATTCGACATCACACGGCCTATTTGGGCTGGAAGTCTTACAAAGTCTAAAAATTAAATTAGTTGACTCGTGTATTTCTTTTTTAGGGCCCATATTTCGTTCAATGCAGTATCCGAATGCCACCTGAATTATGTCAATAGCAAATAGTTGGCGATACTTTTTAAAATTTCAACAATTGTATGTATTTACAATAATAACAAATGTATTTAGAATTCTGTTCCAGACATAAAATCTATTTTTTGTTGGTTTCCGAAATAGTTTAGGTCTTTAAAATCTACTGACCCTCACAAGACTTTTCATTTAAGCTCATTTAAGGAAACTGGATATACAAAGGTAAAACCAACTGCTTTTCCGATAGAAAATATATTCAAATGAACCTAAGTTAAGAATCTGATTGTTTAGAGCTGATTGGCGCCAGCCGCACACAACTGTCTCGCTTCGAAGAGAGGTAAATATAAATGCATTATGTATCGTTTTGAACACTGCTTTTGGGGACTAAAATTGATATTGATGTGTTAAAACTTCTGGACAAGCTTAATATCAAACTTATTAGTCAAATAATTTAATAGAAAAAGTGGTTCTAATATCAATAACGAAGGTGTTTCTTTCTGTTCCATCAATTCTTATTAACAAATTTTCAACTTCCTAGTTAAATAAACCGCAGGAAATCGTAAATATGAATTTCCTACCATTTTCAATTAAAGCTTAAATTAAAATTTGTTATTCTTTTGTGTTCGTTCTTTGCTTCTCTATTCATGACATTTTCAAGTGAATTTTTTTCCACCACTGACACCTACAGCAAATAACACACACACACACACACACTCTCATACACCGCGTACATATAGGCGTGCATCCATGTTCATACATATACAAGTGTATTTATGTACACAGGACATATATCAAAGGACGAAAATGGGAACGCACACACATATGCACACACGCGCTTTATAAATTAATCAAATCAAATGCAACACTTGCAAATAAGTTTTGAATAAATGCATAAAATTGCAAAAGCATGAGGGGAAAGAACTGGCGCACAACAAAAAAGAGAGAAGAAGAAAATCCGTTATAAATCATAGAATATGGAAATGTCATGTGTGGGGAGGGATAATGCAATTGTGTGTGTGAGTGTGTGTGGCAAGTTTAGAAAACTTGAACTGAAATATTCATCAAATGTGAAATACGAATTTCAAATCAAACAAATAAAATCATGCGCTGCTGCGGGAAATATTTTATGACCCAAAAATATGAATTGCAACTCAACAACGGAGGGAGGGGGGTGGGGCTTGGGTTGGTCATCTATCAAAAAGTGTCATAAAAACCGTGTAAAATAGTTTAAACAATTTACAAAACTACAAAAACTTTAAGAGAGAAAGAGAGAAACGAGAGTGGGGGAAGGGAGTACGGGGGCGCAGCGATAATAAAAATGCATTTGATGGCTTGCGGAGGTCCCAGAGTTGCCTGATTTTTAGTACCCACAACTAAAAATCAACAACTTTGTGGTCCACCTGGTCAGGGTGGGGTGGGAGAGAAGGGCGGGACTGTTAATGTTATTGAAATGTGGCCAACAGTTGCGCCAATGGAATCGTAAAAGAAATGCCAGTGGTAGTAAAGGTAACTACGACACGAGAATACAAAACTACGCAAAACTAGAAGGTACACACGGCACTGGGACGCAGGACACAGCCAACTACTGGGGGGCACAAATATACAAATACACTGGACAAGGGGGGGTGTCTAGGGGGAGGGGGGGTCGGGGCGGGGCGGCTACACTGGGAGGCCAACATGCCAAATAACCATGCTCTGTCTGGAGTTTATACTTTTGTTTTTGTTTGTTTTTTGGTCATGTTGCGTTTGTTTTGGTTTTTGAAAATTTTGATTCGTTTTCTTTTCGGCTTTTCGGGGGTTCCGGTTCAAAAAACTCACATCGGGCATTTGCTGTAGGTGATGGTGGTGTGTTGGTACCGCTCCTGGTAAGTGTGCCCCCTTTAATAGAGGATCCGCTAGGCCCGAAATACCAGCATGTAGACCACCGGTAGCCAAGGCCAGAGGAAACACTGGACAAGTCTAATGTTCGTTTAGTTTACGTTTTATGCATTTCGTTTTTGGTTTTTGTGTTTTTTTTTATGGTGTGATGTAAAAATTTCAGAAAATTCGCCAAAGAAGAAAAAAAGTAGAAGAACAAAAATTTTATACCACAAATAAATTTTGTAAATTTTGTTGATTTTTTTTTTGTGTTTGCTATGGAGAGATAAAAAAGCTTATCAAATGTATTTAATTTTTCGCTTGCAAAAATTCTTTTGGGGAAAAAAGCTTTTGATTTGGGCGGGCGGGAGTTAAGAAGTGGAGAAAGTGTGTGCAGATCTGTGGAGAATGGAGATTTTCGTGTACAAGATAAATGATATGGATGGAAGGAGCGGAGGATATGCTTGGTACATATTTAAAAACAAATATTTAACAACTAAGAAGAGAGAGAGAGAGAGCCAACCAGGTGGGATTTGGAACGATAGTATTAAGATTTCAGGGGGACAAAAAGCCACTGGGGTTTCGGAATGGAAGAGACTGGGAATATGACTACTCCAATATTATTATTATTGCGCAGATGAAGGTACAGTTGTCAATTTACTAGGTAGTTGAAAAGCCCTAGATGGGGTACAGAGTTCGTGTTGTCAGATGTCGTTTAAGAATTGTAATCGAATTTGATAAAAGTGTACTTGAAACAGATCAGAGGGATGGAATTCGCAAAATCTGAAATAAACTTCATTTGGGTATGGCATACTACACACCCACCTACATGAAAAAAACTCGGTCTCAGCATTCCCAAAGCTAACTTTTGGTGTATTAATTTAATAGTTGTCTGAGCCAAATAATTAAATTTGAATTTTAAATGAACGCGCCATGGCCTCAACGTTACGCATACGACTTGTGAACCAATCGCAAATGCTTATAACGTAAACATTATCCCGTTTCAATTGTTGTAATTTTCTGAAATTCAAAAGGCAATTACTTTTTGAGAAGTATCGCAGAAGAGATCTCTGTCTTTTTGGTGATTAAACCCAATTTTCGATAGTGAATGTTTCTTGCCAACGAAAAGGTATGTGCTACCTATAATTTTATAGGACACAAGATGCACTTAAGATGTTGCGAATGTAGTAACTTGTCATTTGTGTTTTCTTTTTAGATAGAATGGAAAAACGATAGAAAAACGACTAAGTCATTGTTAATGCTGATCAGGAATACATATATATAAAGCGTGATTTTTTAGTCACTTTCTTTTTGGCAGCTCAGCTGTTTTCTTGTCACATAATACTGTCAGATATGTTTAGTTTATTCCAAAATTTAACCATGAATCGACTTACAAACGAACAACTTGCTTGCAGATTATTGAATTTTATTATCAAAATTCATGCCATCATGCTTTTTTATCGGAAAATTGTGTTCAGCTACAAAGCTTATTTCTGGTTAAATGGATAACAAGATTGTCGTATTTGGTGTGAAGAGCAGCCAGAAGCAGTCCTCCTAGAAAATGCACTGTTTAGTGTGGTTTACGAGCCGGTGACATTATTGGAGCGTTCTTTTTTACGAAGGCAGAAACGTTACTGTGAATGGAGAGCGCTACCGTGTGATGATTACAAACTTTTTTTGCCCAAAATGAAATGACTGGATGACATGTAGTTTCAACAAGACGGTGCCACATGCCACAAAGCACGCAAAACAATGGCCCATTGAGAGGCGAGTTCGGTGAACAGTTTATTTCACGTTCGGGACCAGTCAATTGGCCACCTAAATATTGCGATAACGCAAAAGGCTCATGTCTATAGCGACAAGCTTGGAGAGAGTATGCCAAAATTGGTGCAGCGGCTGTCAAATAATCCTTAAACATAAAATTATACAAATCGTTCAATCGACTCAACTAAAGAGTTCCTACATTTTGCTGAGTTTTATTTATTGTTTTTAATCAAATCCGAAGAATGCTAAAAAATCAGCATTACATATTTTGTATATTTTTTTTTTCAACTAGAAATAAAATAAACTGGTTTACTTCGACATGGGTTTGGACCGTCTGTCGATCAGCTTCCACTTATACAGTGCTACCCGGGTCGTTCTCAGATACCAGATCGTTCAGCTTGTACTGTGGAATAGTGGTTTGGTGTTACAAAACAGTACTATACACATTTTGTATAAAGCAATTTGCCGCCGGGAATATATTTTATATCTGGTGATTGTATATTTTGTGATAGGAAAGTATTTGGATATGCTTAAAAAGTTTCAGTCTGTATTTCTCTCCTATAGTTTGCATGTTTAATGTAGTTCAAGAGTTAGATCCATATAGAACGTATATGTGCTTTTTAGGTGCAACTTCCCAATTTCCTTTAAGATGGAACATTTGGCGGTACTTTCGGAATTAGGTATATTTCTAATTAACTAAGATATCAGCGTGGTATAAGAGTACGGAATCGGAAGCATGATTACTAATGTAATAACAAGTTTATAGAAGTTGTAAAAAATCATCTGATTTAAGATATAAATGTTAATTAGAGAATATTGGTAACGAGTGAACCAAATTAGGTGAAATATTATTGAATAAAATATGAAGGCCTTGCGAAACACATCTACGAAATATGTCACAAGGTCACCGAATTAGGTGCTAGGTATTCCCAAATAAAATTAGGCTTAATTAATGTAAGCTTGTTAGATCTTGTGTCGAAATTTACGGTACTTCTTTTCGATAAAGAATATTAAAATAATATTCAGGCTTTATAAGTTATGGTACAGTTTTACGGAACAATGCGATTTTGAAAAGAAACTGTTATGCTTTATGACAGATATGTTCAGAATTTACTCCGTTATGCAAAAGTTTATGGGACAGATAGGAATATCTAGCAGATGTGAAATCGGCCCTAAGTCTACCGATATAATTATTTGGGTACCAAGATTAGTTGCTAGTGCACTTAATTACAACTTTCAAAAGAAGATGCAAGTTTACCACAAAACTGGTTTAACTTGATAAAATTTTAAACTAGGTGATCACTTCTTAATAATATTGTGAGCAATATATATTAAGTAGCTTTATAGTAAAATCACATCATGGATTGAAACCGAAACTAATGTCGGTTCCGATTGTTACCGTAAAGAGGGTTTCTGCAGAAGATACTTTTCTTAATATATTTCTGTCCTTGTTTTCGATAAGATAAGCAAGTATATTCATACCCCGGCAAGGGTTATTATTCGAAATTGTCCTTATATTTGTGACGCACAGAAGGCATCATCTTTCACCCCATAAAGCGTGATCAGCTTGAGGAGCTGTGTCGATTAAAATTTTGAACACGTTGCTAATTTTTGGGACCTACCGAAATGATGGGACGGAAATACAAATATAATGCATGAGTTCCTTTACTTGGCCATTATTAATGTGAGTAATATGCTTTTAAACTGATTTCGGTCAGATAGAAAGACTATGTATATCTAAAGCTGCCATAGGGCCGATTGGTCATAAAATGTGAGGAAACCTTTTCTTTGGCCCTCTCGTTGTATGGTATTTTTAGGCTAAAAAGGTGATTTTCTTTGGACTTGGGTTCGGAAAAAGATCAAGTTAGGCTCAAGATACCACAATATTCCTAAGCCGAACGGGTTTAAAAGGATTCGGTTCTAGGCTAGTAGGTATTTAGTTGGCTTTACTCTTTTTAAAACTGCTTCCGAATTACAATAGCTAAATACTGCAGAAATTTGGGTTTCACAAAGTACTGACAAAGTTTGACGAACACGGATAAATGAGTACCTAAACTAGAAGCAAGTACATATGTAAAAGAAAATTACTCAAATTAGACACAAGTCCAAAAACTAAGTTCTAAAAAAATCACAAAATGTGTACCAACTGCAAAAAAAGGGCTCCCAAAATTTCTAAGCCTAATCAAAAGTTTTTTCATTTTCTAATAAGCTGACAAGCAAAAAGTAAACACCTCTCTGAGACACAAATGTACCCCATCCACAACCCAAGGCCATACACTTTTCACACAAAATTGTACACACCATGTACCTAATTGACAACTGTAGCGCACATTTGATGGATAGCAACTGGGATTAACACACTACACGCTGCTTTGGGGTGAAAAAAAAAAACAAAAACATTACCAACACCGACAATAACCAGGGACCAGGACTAGAGAGAGAGAGAGCGAGTAGTTGAGAGAGCGCAATGGATGGATACAACTATTTTGATTTATTGTAATATTTTTTGACATTAATTGAATTTGATGTGACAACAAAAACTTTGTTTAGTTTTGAGAAACTTTTTTTTTATTATTTGATTTTGGAGCAATGGCTGGCGAGGGGGGCTTTTTGAGGGGCTGAATTGAGTTGTTTGTTTGTTGTAGAGCACAAAATTGCATTTTTGGTCTGGGATAAACAAAGTATATAGAAATATATACGGAGAGAGAGATATATATATTTATAAAGAGTGATGTGAGGGCTCGGGCAGGACGATATTTGAACAGTATGTTGTTGTTGTTGTTGCTTGTAGTTTACTAATTGCTTTTATATGACAAATGGTGGGTAGTTAAAACTCATCTAAACATTTCCATGTTTTTTGGAACTACACAAAAAATAAGAGAAATTTACGCAGGAGTTGGAGACAAAGTTGTTGTTGCTGTTGTATAATTATAAATATAAATATGTAAAGTAGATAAGATATATGTAGTGTTGTTGTACGGTTATTTTCTCTCACTGGCACTCAAAAGGAGTTTAGTTTTTTTGTTTTGGTTGTGTGATTTTAGGTTTTTGGATATTATATATAGGAGACTAGTGTAGTTTGAACATACTTCTCCACACACGCTGCCAGCGAGCCCTCAGAGACACACAGGAGAGAAGAGAGCAAGAGAGAGAGAGTTTTTCAAGCCCCCGCTCCCCGCGAGCCTTTATTCTCTTCTTTCTTTCACACAAACTCACTCGCCTCGCCTCGAACACAATAAATTGCCGACAAAAGTTTTAGACACACGACAAGAGAGCTCTTTTAACCTGAGAGAAGAGAGTGCAAAAGAAACTAAAAAACAAAAGAATATATATTTAAAATTGTTTTTGTCAATTTCTTAAATGTTTGCAGTAAATTTGTTAACATTAGTTTTTCATTAGGGAGAAGAGTTTGGTTTGGTGGTGGGGCTGGGGGCGGTTGGGTCGTCAACAAATCGGGGGCACAATAGATGAGGGGGAGCTTAAAGAAACGGTAAAAGGGTCTCAGGGTCACAGCTTAAAGGTACGAAGAGTGGGTTTCTCTGGGTGGTGGGTGCAAATCATAACAGGGTGTCTATATATACGAGCAAGTAAGTTCGTGGGTTTTATTTTTACAGAAAGAGAGAGAGATAGAGAGATGGACAAAAACAACTCAAAAGAAAACAGACATCATAGAAGACAACTAAAGCTATGTAGAAAAGGATGGTCGGTCTAGGGGCCAAAAATCATATTTATATAGACAATCATGGGTGGTGTTTAGCTGGGTGGTTAAGATAGAGATAGATAGAAAGTAGCTGCATTTTAGAATATACACAACACTGCTTTGTTTTTTGCAACATTTCACAACACTGGGTTAGTGGAGGTCTCTCATACCATACATACCTCTTGTGTGGGCACGGCATAGTTGCCTTGAATGGTAAAGGCCTGTCCATTCGCCAAAATAACTGGGCCAGTTACTTGCGGTTTTGGTCGATACGGTATGGTAGCACCGCGCGGCGGGGACTGTAACAAAAGTGGACATTGCGATAACTGGATCAATTAACATGTATACCTCAATCATACCTCCAACATGACAAGACATATCTGATAGATGCATTGAGTGATCTGCTCGGCACTACCACTCAAAGTCACCGCCCGCTCTGTTGAGTTTGGCAACATTTCACTGGCCACCTGTATGGAACAGCCGGTGGTTTGGCGTATTTCCTTAATCTTTGAGCCACTCTTGCCTGGAAACAAAGACATAGGTGGGTTAAGGCAGGCGTTCTTAAAGCAGCAGAGAGTCTACGTACCAATTAATGATCCACATTGACTGGCGGGCACAATCAATCGAATGGGTATTTGAGTTTTACCAACTTTGCCTACATCATTGAACTGCGAGCACCACTGCAACGGGTTAGAAGTTAGTAATGTGAAATATGTGAAAAAGGGGGGAGAAAAAGTTGAGTAATGTTTAATATAGACAATTCTGAACTGTGACAAAGATCAGGGATGCGTATACTTAGCGACTTTAAGAACTGGATTGCAATGGGAAACCAAACGAATAAATATAATCAGCAATTTTAAAATTATAATAATCATTAATAAGAACAACTTGTATTCAATGTTTAATGTTGAGTAATCTTTTGTTGCTCAATTTCGCATACTAAATGTTTTTGGCTGGTGCATTAATTTATAAGTTTATCTTTAATTAAATTAAAATAAATATATAAAATATGACCTGATTTATTTTTATTCTTAAAATTTATAGGAGAGTTCAACCTGTATTTATTTCATTGGACTAAAGGTAAAAGGTTGGAATTGTGGTCTAAATCTGATTGGAAATTTTGAATAACTGCAAAATTAATTTAAAGTTGTTTAACCAAATTAAATAATATTCTTTAAGCTATTTATTTAATAATTTCGATCATTAAAAAATTTTTTTTTGCAGTTTCTAATTTCTTTCATTTCCTTGTTTTTCCGTATCTTTGAAGTTCTTTGATCAAACAAGTAAGAAAGTAGGTCAAGCCCGACTGTATTATAGGTGTTTGCTCAGTATAAATTATGATGCTGCATTAGCAGCTGAAAGCAACGCTGCTACTGCAAACATTACTTTGCTCATAACTTGACTACAACAGTTCATCCTATCTTTACCCATACTTCGTCGAATCGTGATATTAACCTGATTACTAAATAAGTCGAGGGGGTACAAACGTTCCATATATAAAACTCACGGAGATTAATAAGATAGAAAGTTGATAAATGTGCAAGTTGAGCTATTTGTCAACTACTGTGATAAGGTGTGTGAGCAATAATATAAATCAGTACAGGGTGTTTGAGGTGACACATTTCGAAACATGCAGAAACAAATTCAAACCATACATGAGGCTGGTATAAAACTTGTCGTTAACGTCATCATTCCGAAACCAGTTTTTTGAAAAGTAAGTTTAAATGTAGCGAATATCATCCCAATGCTCAATACCCAAGGTGGATAAGCGCACCAAGAGGCACATCTGGACTCTGGCCGCTAATAAAATGTTAACCTTAGCCTACATAAAGGCGGAATTAAGTCTTCCAATATGTCTACAACACATACAGCAAATTTGGCGAAAGGAGTTGCATCTTCAGTATCAGTATCAGATACCCAAGGTAACCGACAACTCAAGAAACATTACAAAATTGCGCTCACAGCGTTGTACGAAAAGTATAGTTGTTGGTACGAAGAATGCCAACTGATCAGATGGACTTCATGCATATTGAAGAAAAATGCGATATCCACGACAAATTTTCGAAGAGATTAACTATGGCAGTGGTTTTCCCATGGTACGGGCTATCTTTAATGCAATTTGATTGGTAAGGAGCCATATGAATGGCCCAAATGAAGTTGAGTTGTGAAAGAGTTTCGTAGGTTTGGTTAGGTTAGGTTGAGATGGCTAGGGACAATAAATTGTCGCTTCACTTAGGCCCAGATAGGCCCATTGCGATACCATATATTATATAATATATAAATTCCCTATTTAAGCCAGGGGGGATTCCTCCCGATTGAACCATTGTTAAATCATTAAAACTGTTGGTAGAGACGGAATCCTTATCTCAGATAGCTCCGAGAGGTTAAGTAGAAAGGGGTGACCAAGTGTTTTGAATGTTTGCTGGGCAGTGGCATAAAAGATGAAGTGATGTTTCCTCCTCCTTCTCACACTTGCAGCTTTTGTGAGCGACGCCCAAGCGTGCTGCGTGCCTACCGATAAGGCAGTGACCCGTTAAGGCTCCGATTAGAATTGATATGTTTCCTCTACTTTGATGTAAAATGCTTCTGGTACGTTTTAGGTCGAATGTGGGACACGTAACCCTAGCAAACCGGAAGGCTGCTCCATCGTTCAGTAGCCAGGCACCAGGTTTCATTTCTTGTGATTGGTTTGTATGCGACCAAGGGCATCCCTATCTTGCACTTTTTCGGGAGGAGCTGGATGGTGGTGCCCTGTCTAGCCAGCCTGACTAGTTTCCCTCAATGTTGCGGTGACCAGGCCCCCAGATAAGGTGGATACAGAGATGCCGAGCGATCTCATTTAAGGATCTACGACATACCGTGAGCGTTTTGGCATTATTAGCTTTTTCAGTGATGGGCGCATTCAGCAGATGTAGGTCTGATTTACGATCACTGATTTATTATTTGCGATTGCTGATGATTCTCTGCTGAATGCTACTGATTGTGTAGTTTAGGTTTTAATTTGATTTAAGTACACTTTGCTAAATAGTTTGTCACAGTTTTTGAGAAGTTTTAAGGTTGTTAGTTTGTCAGCTTATTTTCAGTTTTGGTCTTAACAGCTGGCCCCGACAATCGGTAAACAGTCTCACCAATCACACATTTTGTTTGATTCCATCTTAGCAATCAGTATTGCCAAATTTACCAATCGCAATCGGCAATCAATGTGTTCAGCAGGTAAAATCTTAAATCGGATTTATCTAAATGGTAAATACGCCCATTGACACTTAGCAACAGTATTGTATCACACAATAATGGAGTTACCCAAAAAGATGAGTGCACCGAAAGTTATTTAATTGGTGTATACAAATTTTGAGGCAACCAAATAAATTACACCAAATATTTCGAGGATACTTGTCAAAGTGCATGCCAAATTTGCTGCAAAAACCACAAGATTGTGAAAACCAAAATAGGATGAGGAATTTTTGAATGAGATGAAAATTAATTGATTACTATTTGCCTTGAAGAAAGTTATTCGAGATGTCAGTTGAGGCATCAAACAACAAGTTGCCAACTAACACATGCGGAATTTTGCATAAATACCGCGCGGCTTTGATAACTTAAACTTAAAACCAGATAACCCAGACTCCATTTTGTTATTTTGAGGTTAATAGACTTAAATTGTTGTTATGCTCAAATATGAAGGAGAACAACAGCATAGGGTTGCAGAGGGTATATTGAAATTGTCCAGATGTTTGTAAGGCACAAAAGAAAGCATTTCCGACCCCATAAGGTATATATATTCTTGATCAGCATGACGAGCTGAGTTTATTTAGCCTTGTCCGTATATAATATATAGCTGCCAAAGGACTGATCGGTCGAGAAACTTGCTTTAGTGAGAACAACTTTTTTGTTTTTAATGCAATCGGCTCCAAACTCCGTATTTACTAGTTTACTATGATTCTCCACTATTCTGTAAAGTTTGGTCGAAATCGGATAACTATATAGTGTAGCTGCCATAGAAAAGAAAGGTTAGAAAAATAGTCTTAGTAAGAAAAACATTTTTGTTTTCAATGTAAAACTCTTGAAAATTGGCATATATTTATTTTATAAATTTCCACAATTCTTCAAAGTTTTGGCAAAATCGGATGACTTTAGGATATAGCTGCCATTGGACTGATCGGTCGAGAAACTAGTTTAGTGAGAAAAACTTTTTTGATTTTAAAGAGAACGCCTCCATACTTTTTCTTTCTTTTTTTGCTATACTTTTCTATGATTCCACTAAGTTTGTTCGAAATCGGACATCTATATAGTATAGCTGTCATACAAAAGTAGAGTCAGAAAAGTAGTCTTAGTTTGTGTTTGTGTTCAGTCGAAATGCCCTTCAAATTAGTTTAAAAAAAACGTGCTACAACGGTATACAAAGTTCGGCCGAGCCGAAGTTAACTTTCCTCAATTTTTCATTCGTGGTCCCAATTCAAGATTTAGCAATATGCATACAAGAATTTGCGTATGCTGCCCTGGGAGGCTATAAATGTAGTCGATTTTTGGTGATTATTTTCAAATTAGGGTATTCACTCTATCTAAAGACTTATAAGTTTATAATTTAAAACATAAATAAAATTCTATAGTTTGTAAATATTTGATGTTAAAAACTCAATACTTCAACTCAAGTGTTAACCATAAATTGAATATGAATCAAACTGTTCAGTTTATATTGCAATTTTGCCAGTTTTTGTTTTTACTATCGCTTCATATATCGCTGCCCATATTTGCCAACGTAGCGCACACATACCTCTTCGAATTTCTTTGTAATGAGCGTAAATGCCGAAAAGATTGCGCTAGTTGTACCAGACACCGTAACAATGCGTTCCGGGCATGACCCATCCGAAATATTAATTTTGGCACCAGACTGAAAGTTTTGAAAATACAATTAATTAAGCATTTACCAAAATTTGCATAGCAGGTAAATATTTGACTCACCTCTTCACGAAATCTGTTGACAATTTCACCCTTTTTACCAATAATACTACCAACTTCCTGTAAAGAAAAGAACAAGATACAAAAGTTTCATAAGTACATGCTCGTAGTACATTACATTTAAATGCTCATAAACTGTCTTCTGTCTTTAACGACAAGGCTCATGACTTGGGGCAGTCTCTCACGGAACCACCCCATCCTACCGAACATTCAAAAGCACTTTATGTGCCTTATATTTTTTCCCTTCGCAGAGTTTTTTCCATGCCCGAGAAATGTCAGTGACGATGCTCAAATTTGATTAAATATTAAGTGATATTATGCCAGAGCATTCAGAGAAGCGAGCGGGTGTATGTATGTATGTATGTATATATATGTGACTACTTTTGCATATTTAATTGCCACAGAAAGCAATTCACACGCCATGGATACCCACCGCCCCGCCCCAGTCAGGCCAACAACAACAGCGTAACCAGAAAACCCCAAACCCATTTCCAATTTCTCTCAGAAAACTGTCGGCGGCTGTAATGAAATTTGCGGCCAGCACTTTTACGCGTTTTAATTGATTGTAAATATCTGCACTGCCCCACAGAGAGTAACTTGGTTTAAACCATTTTTTATGTGTTAGTAAGTGACGGCCAACTTTAAAAAGTTGTTAATTAAAACGGCCAAGTGATTTTTTTTTTCCATCAACAAATTGTTTGCATCTATAAATAATTATAGTATGAAAATTTGATTAAAATAATTTTTGTTTTTTTTTTCCAGGGTTTGACCATCTCAAAACCAAACCTCACCATGTTTGCATATTCTACCAAGATCCATATATATTAACTTATTGACCTAAACTTTGGCTGTACTGTACTCAATGTTAATAATACACTCGTGGCCGGGTGTGGTGCAGCAGGTAGTGTGTGTGCCTGCTGTGCAAAAGGTCGTGGGTTCGAACCTTTCCCGGGACATTGAATGAAAAAGTTGTTTTCTTTGAAAACATTACACATCCGGTTACTTCCACAAGCAATTGGTGCCAGCTTTCAGGTCACTAGCCATAAAAAAGTTTCTCTCACTTTAACGTTTGGTTTTGGCGTTAAATTGTTGGTTCCTTTTTTGTTGTGCGAAATTTTAAAAGCACACGACCAAGGGCTAGGCCCTTTGTGCTTCATATATTCAATGTAGAATCCAATTAAAAAAAACGAGAGCATAAACTAAAGTCGGTCCTGTCCTACTTCGATATACCCATGATACAACAAAGAAGGTAAGGTGCTTAATTTTTATACCCGTTACTAGTAGAGTAAAAAGGGTGTACTAAATAATCAGCATCGTCAGTCAATATAGCCATGTCCGTCTGTCTGTATGAACACCTAGCTCTCAGAGACCAGAAAAGCCAGATCCACCAAATTTTAAATGTAGACTTGTATTGTCTGCATGCAGATCAAGTTTGTTTCAAATTTTGGCCACGCCCCCTCCAGGAATAAAAAAAAGTTGAATATCTCCTACATTTTTAAAGATATCGAGCAGTGCAGTATGTGGCCAATATCTACAATCTAACAATTTTTCATAAAGATCGAATAATTAATAGCAGAGTTTAAAAAACGTTGCATACTTATCTGAGCCGCATGAGGTTATTAAACACTAATTGTCCTGACTAACTGGTATTTCGAAGTCGTGCGGGGCCGACTATAGCTTAGGCTATCGTTTTTTAAGTACTGAGCTTTTGCGCGACGAACCTCACGCTTCAAGAGTTCGCGAAACACTGAACGTTTAAAGTACTTGACTGAGGGCGCACACGGCAAGGGGAATTGATGATTAATAGCCTATCCTTATGTTAATTAACAGATCATTTACAATAATGTGAACGTTATGTTATTTTAGTTACCTCAAAATTGTTGACGTTATTCAACATTCTGATTGCGGGGGCGGTTGGTTGAGTGGCAGAATTTTCAAATTTAATCTGCGTGCTCTGCCTCTTTTAGTCTCCGAGATCTAGGTGTTCATACGAATGGACGGACGTACAGACATTTACACGACTTGCCTTCATTTGCACGACTTTAGTAAACACTTTTACTCTACGAGTAACGGGTATAACCACAGAAGCGTTTCTATAACTATTGATGATAGTCGTTTTAGCGAACATTACTAGTCAATGGATTTGAGATAATTCTAAGTTTTGTTGATATTACAATTTATTTTGACAAGTACCTTAAAATTATATTTTTCAATTCAAAAAAGGGCTATAAGCCTACGGTAGGGTTGTTGTTCCTTCAACCTATAGATCTGTAACCAGCATTCAAAAGACTGTTAATAGTAACAAGCTTACTTAAAATGCCAAGGCATTTATGTGTGGATTATGGATTTCATTTCACGTTTTCAAAGAATAATAAATTCCTGCTGGAAAATCAATTGATATAATTATCGAAGTACAAGCCATTTGGGAACCAAACCTTTTCCAATTCGGTAGCATTCGAACAGATTTCAAAGAATCTTCAATGGCCAATTGTTAAAAGAATTATTGACCCATTTCATGAAGTAACTTTTAAAGAAAACTTTTAACATTTAAAAACTGAAATTTTTGTACTTAAATATGCCGGAAACCTAAGAATATCAAGATGGTACAATTTTTAAAGTTTTTTTCAATAGAGAATGCATAAACGATATGGTCCCTCGTTGGGCGCCAACTTTGTAATGCATTACAATATTCTTTCGCCACAAACTTTGTTGAGGTGGCATTTCAGCCTCAAATTGATATTCAGCCTCCCGCTCCGCCAAAAACTAAAAGAACCAGTTTCCTATGCCACAAAATATTTACTTACATTTCCCCAACTGCGGGCGACGCCGTCGACCATTTGGTCATGTCAACTTTTTCGTTGCATATTTTACACACAGTCAAAGCAACAACATTCAACAACACAACAAAAGACATGCTAAACATTTTCCATGCCAACCACAAAAGTGATTTTTGCATACAAATGTGAAAATGCAAAATGCGTCTGCATCCTTGTCGCTGTGCAGGAACGCAATTTTGTGCATTTAATTGCTCAAAATGCTAAATGGCAAATCGATGGCATGTCCATCGAATGACAAGTAAAGGAAATTTGTCAGGGATTTGTGCACAATGCACGCCAATTCAATCAAGTGAAAGTGCTGATGAATGGCGAGGCGAGCTACGGCCTATGGCAGATTTATGCAAATTGCGTAAACTTCTAAACTCTTGCGCGAGCTGCTGGAGCACGCATTTCGGCCACATTATTAATGGTGATGATGCTGGGGAGCAGACAAACGGGCCCAAGTGTACGGAGTAGGCCTACCAGTTTAGTGGTCCTATAAATTACACAGACAGACTGTCGAAAATTTGTCTTAAGTGCAGACAGGCGTAAAAACGCGCTCAAATGATAATTATGCCAATAATTATGGCAATTCCCACTGACATTTGTACAATATACATAATTTTTATTTCTATTTTTTCTCTTACAAATATTTTACCATTTAGCCGCCAAGTTGCAGTCATAGGCATAAATATTATCGAAGAGTGGCCAAAAATGCAAGCAGCGCATAAAAATTGAAAATTTGTTTTGTGTGTAACAAACTGGCAAATTGCCCAAGACTAAATGAAACTGTGGAACAACAATGGCCAAAATGGGAGAGTGCACTTTGGTTTTTGTGCCGAAGGTTGGGCCAGGGTTTTGGTTTTTCATTTGTTTGTCAGAAATGAGTAATGGTTAAATGTGGATGCAGGCTGGATTTAAAGCTTAAATTGAAAATGTACATCAAATGGGATGGAATTGGTTCTACTGATAATAGAACCTGGTGGCGTTGCACACGTTCACTCAGAGAAATTTATAACAATTAATTTCATGGCGAAAAAGCTCATTAAGAATTTCGGATTTTAAATCTAGCTAAATTCGTCGTCAGTTCTTATTTTAGTAGCAGAAAAAGTTTGCGATTGTAGAGTGTGAATTCCTGGTTTAAGAAATACATGAGGTTGGAACAAGAACCTCATTTTGATTTCCGAGTGTTCTCGCGTGTCGAAATCCAACAGAGCTCTGACTAATGCTTAGCCATTAAAAATGTTAAAATATTTGTATATTGCCTCTATTCATTACAACCTTCACTGATGAGGTCAAAAATGTTCCCCTAATTATCAGCAGATTTCAAAAATCCAAACCCAACTCATCTGCAAACATCTTGGGGGCACTAAAACTCAGCCATCACATTATATTACATTATATTTTTATCTAATGTTATTCTCAGCCAAGCGAAAAATTTTGATAGCCCATTTATCACTTTGGGCTCGTCGTAAAGCAAGTGGCGAAAGATGATGATGACAAACAATAACCATAACAGCCAAAAAGGCATTAAAGTGAAGTCCAAAGAATGGACAAAGCTAATTGTGCCAAGACATGAAGAAGATAGGTTTTTTCTGTATTTTCTTTGTATTTGATGTTAGTGGAGCAGTTCGTACAAAAATGAGAGGAAAACAAACCCAAAAAGTCATGTTATGTCGTATTTTTTTTGTGTTAATGCGGCGGCGTTGAAAATTGTACAAAAATAAATAAATTGCAGCTACAACAACAACAGCAACAACAATCTGACAGCAATTGCAAAACCGTGAGAACCATTTATGGGAGCTGCTGGTTTGCCTGGCCAAAGAAAAATGCAAGAAAAACTTTGCAACAAATGTTGGAAAATGCTGTGCAACTACTAAAGAGCGTGCAAGTGTGGCAGAGGGGGGGTGGTCACATGTGTGCCACATGTGAGCAGATTGTTCTCTGCCCCCCTCCCCCACCATTCCACTAAAATAAATCATGCTGCGCATTTGTCGCCCTGCATTTTTTTTTGCCGCCGCTGCAGCAGCTGCTGCTCCTGGCAGGCGAAAATGAAATTGAAAAAAAGTGCACAATTAAATAATTTACAATTTGCCTGGGCCAAGCCAAACTGCAATTACACAAATGCTGCAAGTGGCAATTTTTAATTTGATTAAATAACAAACACAGAACACAGCACACAAAAGAAATGGGATTACAAATTTGGAGACCCTGCGAAGCTGGCAAGTGATTAGTTTCAGTTTGACAAAGAACCAGCTAACGGCTACTTCCCAGGGTTCTTTTGATTTCTGAAGCGTGTAAAGTGTTTTCATTTTCGTATTATTTTATTTTAATTGATGAAAAGAATGCTCAAGTCACAGCGTCAGCTTGAAAAGAATTGAAATAGAAAGGTAAAACTCTTTGTAGCAACCGCAGAAGCGGTTCAAAGACTGTTATGTTGGACAGTTATGATGAGTAACCGAAAAATCACATATTAACTAATTGCGCGCAAATATCTAGTGACAAAGCCCAGTTCAAAGTATTATAGTTTTTAGAAATTCACCTAAATTTTGTTTTTCTTAATTTAAAGAAATTGTTGTTCTCAGATTGTTTTTTTTCCAAACATAGAAAGCAAAGCCGAAAATTTAATTTTTTGAAAAAAAATTTCTTCGATGTTTCTTAAATTAAGGGTAGCTTTTTCTAGATTTTTTAAAATTAAATTAAGAGTAGATTTTCCCTCGAATTAGGAAAATAAATAAATTACAGGATGCCTTAAAATAGGGCGTCCACCATTAAAGTTAGTAAATCGACCATTTTTAGGAGAGAATTTTTCGTAAGTTTAGAAAAATAATTCTGAAATTCGCCCTTCTATTTAGAAAAATGAATCGAGGAAATCGACCTAAAACTTCGCCAAAAATATAAAAGACACTCAAGTTTCAGGAGGCAACTGATGTTCGGCTTGCAGAGTGTCTTACATTTGTCTGCGATCTTTTCTGTGTCTCATGCGAATGCGCCAAGATGCCTTAAGCGCGGTGTCCAATCTACGCGAAATATTTCGAGCGAAATAGAAGATGTTTCGCTGATTCTTAACTGAGTCTCTGCTAAGCTGCCGATGTTCTCCAGCCGGGCGGCGGCCTTACGAACTACAGGGAAGCTGTAGTCATAAAGGCCAACACATTAAAAGACTTTCTGGGGTGCAGTTTGTCCAATTTAAAGATTAAAATAATAATGTTGGTGGGCGGTGCAAAAACATTATCTAAATGGGGTGTAAAAAGATGTTTTAAAAATGTCCACTCGTGTCAGATCTTTTAATAAATTTGTACTAACGGGCAGCTTTGTTCGAAATGTCAATCATGTCTAACATATAAAATGCAGTCGGCAATATCTTAGGGATTTCATTTACTGATATCGACACTGATACTGATATATAGTAAATTATATATAGTTATATTATAGTTGAACGTTTTGAATTCGGGTCGATATCTTTAGATTTAGTTACCTTTTTTATATACAGAATGCAGAAAACTACAACTTAAGAATTATAAGCGGTAGTATGTATGCAAAATGTCAGAAATATATTGGTATATACTTTAAGTCTATATATTGGAGTATACTTTAAGGCAATTCAATTTAAGTAGAACTTTGGATTAGACGGCATTCTTACCGTGTTCAAATCCAAAGGTGAGATCCAAAGAGTAAGTTGAAAGTTTATACTTTATATAACTAGTAGTTTTTCAAAACCAAATCTCTGACAATTCTGCTCTTTTATTTATTACAAAATACAGAAAGTATAGATTGGCTGTCAAAGTTTTTTACTAAACAAATTTAAGTTTTAACTATTTTACGGTGTGCACTCATTAGGTTGACGAATCTCATATTTAAAGCTAAATCAAGGATGAGAAAATTAAAGTCAAAGTGAAAGTAATAAAATATCAGATAATATTCTCTGAGTGAACGAACTTACTTTCTATTCTACGATTGACGGGTAAAGCTTTTATTTAAAAATAGAATATGACAAAAGATATTTGTGATATTTCCAAATATTTTTGTCCCACAGAAATCGATGATAAAGTGTACCGAACCCAAATGATTTTCGTATTTGTTCGTTTCAGTATTTGTGCACGGACACTGGCTCGTTTCGATCCACGTGTCAATATGAATGTTTGCAGCAGAGGCAATAAAATTTAAATGAAATTTTATTGAAACAAGAATTCGACAAAGGGTTAGCAGGTTCCCCACTCTTTTCGGTGCATCACACAACTAATCTTAGCTGCGGTTTGTCTTACATTTTAGTCATGAATCATCTCATTAACAAACAAATATCCAAACAACTAATGCAACAAATGCTTTAAGCATTTACTCCAACATTTTGCAAAGCACAAACCCCTTGAGTGTATCCCCATGCTAAAAGCCGCGTTAAAACTCTAAATAGCAGCTTATTTATTTAATAACAGTCAACAGCCATTAAAAACTATTATTCAACAACATTAGCCCCGGCCACCAACGGCACGAGAAAAACCGCTGTCACGCAAATCCACAAGCGCCGTTGTCGTCGCCGACATCGTCGTCAAGCAGCTTGAGATGCTTGCCACTTGAGCAGATGAGAAGCCTCTGATGGAGGGGCTAAGTAGCGGGGCAGAGCCAAAGCCTAAAGCTGTCATTTATCTCTGTGACCAAAGCGGATTTCTTTCTTAGCCAGATTTAAGGCCCAGGAATTGATTTTTATTTTTAATTCCAATTTTAATGAAAGGCAGCAGCAGGTGCAACGATAAGGCGGCGGAGCAATGCAACTCGTGTATAAATATAGTGCAAGTACATAGCGAGAGCACTTTACATGATGTGTGGCTGCACAATTGGCAAAATGTCCCAGAGACAATTTATAGCAAGAATAGACGCAGACGACAGACAAAGAACAACAATTTCTAATGAATAATTGCGCACTTTTTGGCTGCAAAAATAAATATTTTGTAAAATGTAAATGCGATTGTCTGCGGTTTTTCTGCTCTTCAGTTGTATTTTTGTTTGCTTTTAAGGATTTGGGCAATAAATTCTCAAGACACTTTTTGTTTCTGGTTTGAACAGAGCCGCCGTTTGCTGACAACGTGCTCTTTTGATCGATAGTTATAGATTAGCATGATTTATGCGAATGCGAATGCCGCACTCGTTTGTATTACATATACGTGTATGTAAATACATTTTATGCTTCATGCAAATCAAGTGCCAAACAGATGGAAAAATATAAAAAGCAGAAATAAAAATGTCAACTGCGTTTGCTTATTGAATTGAATGGGCCCCAAAAGTTGTTGTATATCCGCGTTGACTTGTTTAATTGTGCATGAAGAAGTGAAGGGATTGGGAAATGTGTTTTTTATTGGGATAGGTTAAGTTAAAGTGAATTGTGGGTTGCGGAGTAAGAAGACAAATTGAATAGTCATAGTGGGTTACTTAATATTTTCTGGGGACGGATTACTCTCTTTTTGTATAATCTCTGAAATTGAAATTTTGGTACCTAAGGAACTTTCGAAAGTTTAAGTTCCGCTAAGGTTTTCTACAGCATTCACATTTAACGCTAATGACTTTTATGTCTTCTTAACCTTTTAGAATTCATAATTGCAAATTGGGATACATAACATATTATCCTTCATTCTTCAAGTGGTGCGGCAAAACAGGTTAAGCCTATAGAAGCTCCGGTGCAGTCGAACAATCGACACCAGCAGTTTTCTCAACTCATGTCATCCTAGAGAACTGATGAGACTGTTTCAGAAAGGAGCGGCCAAACAAATAGAAACACAGAATTGTCAAAAAAATGGCGCAATTTGCATAAATTGTATTTGAGTTTTGATTGTCATAAGGACGGTTAAATATGGGCATTTCCATGGTGTCGAGCTTGACCGTCGTACGCACTTAAATTTTAAAAAAATGTCATATAAATTTGATATTTATTTTGACAATATGCGTAACTTTTACCTCTTGATTAGCCCTATAATTGGTGCAAAGGTTGATTTTGGGGAATTTTTCGTTTTCGAGAAATTTGCAAAAAACCAAGGCGTTCGCACGGGACAAATATAGAAGTGGTTTTCGCGGGCGACAATTCAAACGCTGATTTCAACGAATCCTGAGGAAATTTCTTAATGTGACTAGCTTTAGAATTTTCTGCATTGATGACTCTTTAACATGATTTTGATTTTTCCTCAAAATGTTTTATACTTTTTTCAAAATTTCATATTAAGCACTTTCGCACGGGACATGTCGTACGAGACATATATTTCCACCTTGATATTGATGTGGTTTCTGTTATCATGCAAAGCAAAAACTTACAGTCAATTACAATCGCATAGTCTGTTATGGGTTATTATTCAATCTTCGTTAACTCTTTGAACCCATAGAATGATTTTACATATCAAAATTCAATGAAATCTAGAGGCACCTTTTTAAGAAAAAAAACGTGCAAAAGAACCATAAAAATTAGAAAAATTGTGCTCACGCGACTTTGCATTCAAAAATCCGGAAATGAGTTATGAATTAATGTAAGACTGGCGTACATAAGTTCAATTTAGTTGTTTCCCCAATAAAATCTGCTAAATCATACGAGTTTTTAAGTACTTTTAGTTGTTTGGTCTAGGTAGACCTTTCGGTGGAAATGCCCATATGTAGACTGATGGTGGAAATGGAACGGTCCGGCCCAAATAACTTGGAATGACCTTATCTTTAAACAAGTCATTTAAAATGCATAATATTCGAATATTTCAAACAAATTTAAAATTTTTTGTTGTCCAAGATGTTTTACATCTCAAAACAATACGCCGACATGTGCAAGAAAGGTCTACTGCACTGAAATAAATTCATGAACAGCTGACAGCTATGAAATAATGGAACCTTCTGAACTTCCAGTGCTTCCAAAAATGAACAGAATTAGCCTAAAAGTAAATCTATAACTATCCGATCTTAAGACCTAAAAAGAGATTCAGTGCAAAATTTTGGTTAATTTCAACAAAAAATAGATATCAGAAATTGGACCTTCTGCCTACCGAATTCATCTGTTATACTACTGTGGGCAAAAAGTAAGTGAATTTGTTTGTAGAATGAAAAATCTTTATTTATTCTTCTAAATCAATTTCATCCCCTTTAAATCCAATCCTCGAAACATGCCAAATAGTCCCTTTCCGGTATAGAAATCAGCGCTTTCTTCGATTTTGCTTTTATCTCCTCAATCGACTCGAAACGCGTTCCCCGAAGTGGTCGCTTGAGTTTTGGGAATAGCCAGAAGTCACACGGAGCCAAATCAGGCGAATACGGTGGTTGCGGAACGATACGCGTCGAATTTTTGATGACTTTTTTGCAAAAAATGAGAACTTTCGGTACCAAAACGAGATTTGACTTTTCGTAGGCCCAAATGGTCTTTCAAAATGGTTTTCACAGATCCTTCTGATATACCGATCATATCAGTAAGGTCTCTAACAGTCAACCGACGATTTTTGCGCACTAATTCCTCCACTTCATTGACGTGTTGGTCATCTGTTGACGTCGATGGTCGTCCGGAGCGCTCCAAGTCATCCACACGTTCTCGACCCTCTTTGAAGTCTTTGTACCACTTATAAACATTTTTTTGTGACATGGTAGAATCACCAAAGGCCTTCCGCAACATCCTCAACATTTCCGCAGCCGAAATTTCATTCCGCAAACAAAATTTGATGGCACTTCTCTGCTCAGACATTGTAAAAATCGAAAAATGCACTCTTGGTCGTTTGGAAAATACAAGCGTAAATATATTACTGATAATGACATTCACATGAAATTTGGCACAGATGTCATCAACAGTCCTGCCAACTCAAGAAAAAAAAAACCTGCCCGAATTGTTAGGCCCGCGAAGTTTAAATTGACCCTTACACCTTACTTTTTGCTCACAGTAGTATGGTTAGTTTAGTGCGACTGACACCCAAAATGGGCAGGAAAGTGCAAATAACTTATAAAATACATATCCATAATAGCCTCTGTTTTTAATCTCTTCGGCTCAAAAGCTCTTTCAATAACTCTCAAAAGGAAGAGTTTAACATAACGTTGAAAATATTTTTCTGCAAAAATACGAAATGGAATTTTACTTAGTAGACAGATTGTGTTCAATGTCGAACAAAACAGAAAAACATAAACATTATATATTGAATATTCACATGTGTTGTACTAACCCATTCTGACAAAAAAAAAAACGATTCCAATACGATTTGTGTAATTTTTTATGTTAGAACACAAAAAAAAATAAATGATAATGTAGAAAGCATGGACTGAACCAAGGTACGAGCCAAAACCTTCTCCCAAAGTCTTGGAATATAAATCAATACTTTTTCGGTATCCCAAAAGTAAGTTTGAAAGAAATATGAGTCTTTGAAACATATAGTGTTTCGGTTATGTGCCGAATTTTAAACAAATAATATATTTTTAAACGGGTGGCACATAACACTCCACGCTGTCTCATTGCCTTCGATGTTGCGGTGTCCAGGCACCCATACGAGGCGTATTTTAAAGTGCTGAGCTATCTCATTTAGAGATTGGCGGCACTTAGTAAGTGTTTTTGCATTGTTAGTGTTTCCGTCAAGGGTCTTAAAAGCAGCTTAACTGTCTGAGAAATTAAAAACATTTCCTTCCTTGACCACGAGTTCGCTCAGATGGTAAGTAGCCTTCTGGATCGCTACAACCTCTGCCTGATAGACGCTACAATGGTCAGGAAGGCGAATGGACTTTCTTTTATAAAACGTATTAATTTTCTCTTGAATTATCCGCCTACTAGGAGAACTTCAGGAAGTTTGCTTCACCGAGTAAGTCTAGTCTTAGTCTTGAACAGATTTACTGTATAACAACCGAGAACGATGCAAAAAGAATATTTTTAAAACAGCCAAGTTTTGAAGAAAATTATAAGAAGCTTTAATCTATTATGCGTGGTTCGTTGGGTCGGAAAAACTACTGTCTAAATTTAATTGAAAAACCGTTTTGAAATTTGTGAAAAAGCTTCGCTATGACTTCTGCAGATAAAAAGAGACTCTTTTGTGCTGGACAACATCTTTTGTTTGGGGCTTAGATATATTATATAATATGATAGAGGCTCCTAAGGCAGAAAATCGATTCGTTATCAATAGTTTGCTACAGAAAAACAGTTTATGAATAGACGGTTCGCACTTTCTGTACATATTTAGTAATCAGTCCTACAAATCGATCGATCGGAAGAACGATAGTAAAGAAAGAAAGAATGTTAACTAATGCAACGCAATAGCAGCGCTGCTGTCTGTTGCTACTGTTTCTTGGACCTCTTAAAGGAAAAAGCCAAAACGGCCACGGTCGGATAGAGTTCTGATTTCCTTTACGGTTTTATATCGCTATTGAAAGCACAGATAAATATTGCAGTTGTGGGAAACCACAAATGTCAGAGAAAAAAAATAGCTGTTCTAAGTGTGAGTAAGTCAGCAATTAGATAACAAAAGTACACAAAAAGGCAACAATTACTTGTAATAAACTTTACAAATAAAGACACAATTAAAAATCCCAACACCAAATGCCAATCATCAAAGTCAGCTGTCAATATCATCTGACTATAATTATGACAAATCTTAGCTTCAACTGCAAAAAGAACTTGAAGTAATCGAATGGGGGATTCGAAGTAGACTGGAGTGCATGTCAAGGCCAGACAGAGTTGCATTTTGCATCTCTAATTAACTCTAGCTTATTAGTTTTGGTTTTCTAATATTGCATTGCACTTTTGTGCGAAAGTCACAATTCAGTGGCGGCGGGTGACTCGAAATAAAACCGGAGACTCGCAGACGAAGTCGTGAGGCGGCTAATTAATTTATGAAAAAAACTACAAAAAAAATACTCAGTCAAGCCATAGTGGCGCAAAGAAAAACGCCTTTTATTGTTTGCAGTTTTCTGTGTTTTATTTTTTTCTTTTTCTTGGCAACTGTTCGCAAATTGCATAGAAATGAAACCCAAAAAGTGGGTTGCTCTCTCGCCTAGAATGAACGGTGCGGGGGTCGGTGGGGCTAGGGACGAGGCGAGTCGAGACAATCTATGTATGCCATTTGTTGTTGTTATATTTGAATCATGCATTTTTAATTAGTGAAATTGCATGACAGGGCAGGCAGGCAGGCAGGCACCTCACCTTTATGCGAGTTTTCAGTACACTGCGCCACATTTCTCAAACACTTGGGTAATTTTAATTAACTGTATTTTTTGCTTTGGATTAGATTCGAGACAAATGGGAGGTTTATGGTATGTATGTACGTTTGATGAGGTGTTGTGTAATATGAAATAAATGCCAGAAATGTGGGAAGGTCACAGCGACCATATAGAGAGTGTCTGTGCAATATTAAAAGGTTAAAGGCAACAAATACAGAATACAGGGAGAAATTACTCAATTGGGGAATTCTGCTATTTTGCCTGTTAAAGTTAGTGGCAATATATGCGCCACTTCAATTTGTAAACGATTTACAACGTTAAATATTTATTCCCTTTTGCAAATTTATAACAAGACATGTTAATTTCTGTATGTACAAATTCAATTATTAAAGGGCCGCCTTATTTAATATGAACTGGTTTAACTTGTTACCCCCTCGGGCTGTTTGTATTAAAAGGGAGATCTCACTTTTGCCGCTGTTGCTTAACTTTTATTATTCGACATGAACAATTGATGCATTTTGTTGTTATGGTTGTTGTTGTATTTTTATTACTCATATCTGGAAGCCATAATGATTGTTTAATAGCCAATACCTCGGCAACGCGGCTGTTGCTGTTGTTGTTCCTGCTTGCATTTCGTATTCGTTCTTCTTCTGTAATTTACCATAATGCGATGGCATTAATGCGTGACGTGGCGCGTATTTAATTTTAATTTGCATACAAAATTGCCTACGTTAATTTATAATTTTATTGTTGTTTTGCGTTCTTACTTTAATATCTTTTTATTATTGATTTGGTTGTCTTTTTGTTTGAATGGAAAATGTCTATCAATATTTAAATTGACAGAACTCAATGGTGTGCATAATGGCGTAGATATTTTAATAGACAAGCGGAAGTGTTTTTTTTTCTTTTCATTTCGTTTTGCACTCAATTGAAGGTGAGGAACAGGGAGTGAGTTGTGTCAATTGGGCTGGCTAATGTCCTTGTGGGGGGGCTTGGAGGGAAAAATATTCCAAGTGGTCTAAGCGGTGTATGTGACAGGCAACAACTGTGCATATGAAAAGGAAAAAACACACTCATCACTAGGCATTGAACAATGCAAAATATACAAATAATATAAGTCATCATAGAAGCTGTTTTGGAAAGCTGCCGGCACTATTTGAAAGATTTCTCCCCAGCGATCTAGCGGATGTGAAATCGGCCCTTAATTCACTCGGCGCCTATGAAAGTGTATGCTCAGCATGAATTTTGATGCTTCAGTAGCAGCTGCAAGCAGCGCTGCCTACTGCGTTGCAGCCGCTGACATTCCTCTGCTCATAACTTGAACATTGTTAATACTTCATCAAAACATCGGCAGATTAATAATAAGTTTGGTTTCAAAATGTAAGCAGAAGGTGCGAACCTTCTGATTATAAAAGTGACGGAGATTTGTAGTTTTTACCACATTGCGAGACGGAAGAGGACGTGGAAAAATTTGAATATACAGCCATGCTCCTGTTTTCACTTATTTTTGGGAACTGCGATTTCAGTAAATTCGTTATCGATAATGTTCCGTTTTCAACTCGCTTTGTGTCACTTCACATAACAAAACGAGAGCGTAAGTTTAAGTCGGCCCCGCCAGACTTCAACAGACCCATTACTCAGGGCAATTAATGTTTAATAACCTCAAGCGGCTCAGATAAGTATGCAACGTTTTCTTAACTCTGCCATTTATTATCCGATCTTTATGACAATTTGTGAGATTGGCCACATACACTACCCTGCAAAATCTGAGCTCAATGTAGGAGATATTCAACTTCTGAGATCTAGCTGTTCATACGGACAGACGGACAAGGCTATATCGACTCGATGCTGATCAAGAATATGTATACTTTATTGGGTCGGAGATGCTTCCTTCTGCCTGTTACATACATCGGCACGACTTTAGTATACCCTTTTTAACGGGTATAAATAGCTCACGAGCACCACTTTTTTATGCCATCGGCCAAATTGTCGGTAAAGCGATTCTCTGCCCCAAAAAAATGTTACGTTAATACATAAAAATAGATGTCGGTATTTCTTCGAGACATACAACTTTTTGAGCATTTTGTGATGTAAAGTAAAGCCGGTTTCGGTCATGTCTTGTTGCTAAAAACTGACACGCACATGCACGCACGAAATCTGATCTTGCAATACGAACAAGTCGTGCTGAGTTCTTCGTGTATGTGTCACGATGAAAAACACGACACGCGCCCAACTCTATCACAACTTAGAAGAGAGAGAGCAGATGCTAAACTTTTTGAATAAAAAGTTGACATTACTTCGCTTAAAGAAACTTCAAAACACAAATTCACAAATATATAAACAGGTTTTCCTATTAAACTCTTATGTAAATGAACCAAACTGCGGGTTTGGATCACGAAAGAACGGTTCTATACGGTTTGGTTCCGTTCAGTTTGGAATTGGTTTGTATTCCAATCCGTGTATCCTGCGGTAGTCATCTCAAAAGAATCATTGCTGAATCAGCCCTGAAATGGAAGGGCTGCTACTGAATTAATGGCATCGTTTATATGAGTCCCACTACATAATGACCTCAGCTGAATTTAGGCGGACTGACAGAGGCACAGACGGACATGGCTATATCGACTCAGCTCGTCATGCTGATCAAGAATATAATTTATGTGGTCAGAGATGCTTCCTTCTATGCGTTACAAACATCTGAACAATTTCAATATACCCTCTGCATGGGGATAAAAATAGAAATACCAACTTATAAGAATTTAATGCCTGATTTTCACTACAGCTCATTCTTGCATTCCTGCATTCTTGTGTCGGCTGCAACTTTCACGCCATAAGAAAATCATGGCGGCTAGTGGTAGCAAACAAGTTGCATCCAATTTGGATGTGGTTGCATCCGTCACTTTTCGAGTAGTGACTTGACAGGGTATGGATAGTTTTGACTATCGTACCGGGTATCGTTACAACTGCAAGCACTAACAAATTTTGTACCAGCAGGAGACACCAGATTTGTATGGACACCAGAGTACACAGCTACGGTGTTGGAACTTTAAGAGGAATAAATTGGTGGAATCCATGGGACAAGGAACAAATTCCCACACTTACATAGAAGTGGTGGAAGAAATGTTAAATGTTTGGACCGACTCCCATAGAGATTAACACCAAAGCTGATAATATGGTCCGATACTCTACGGAAGATTCCAAAGTATACAATGCTATTACAATGCGCATCTCCAAAGGAATTGCTAGTCGGAATGGAGAGTCCACCAACTCCACCAAAATCGAGAAGGCGATCCTCTCCACCCAAAAGCTTTCCTTAAGGAACTCATCTGAGTTGCGGGGAAGGTCCTTCTCCTAAAAAGAGCCATATCGTGTCTTTTGAAGTTATATAATAAAATTGCATATTGTTCTTTAATTGCTGAGAAGTGTCCAAAATGGTCAACTATTTACAAATGTCCAAACGCTACGAGGGGTTCTTTGCTGATTGCCAGCTCGTGATGATCCTGACATCATTTGCAATAGCATTGCCTTGTCTTTCTCCAAAGCTAATAACAGAAACGCATCATCTAAATCCACTTAATTTACACCAACTTATCTTTTCACAATGTCAACAAATACCAGTTAGCTGTGCAATGGAAGCAAGAATGTTGCCAATGCGAACACCTTATCGCATCTTTTCGGTAAATCGTAATGTCGATGACAAATTCACGGCGGTGAGAATCTAGCAAAACATCTTGTCAGACCTACTTTTGAGTATGAGGTGTAAATTCTTCGGAGTTAGATGTGAACAATTAACTATTGTCGCGTCTTATTTCTTATTGGTTACTGTACAGATTGACCGCGTTCAGCAGACAAACTTGCTCCCTGATCAATTACGCTTTTTCACTAATCTTTCTGCTCAACTTTAGTGATACGGTGTCATAGCCAATTTAAAGTTTAATGTTGTAGTAAGCTCCTTTCAAGTGATACTGCTACCTACAGCTGCCAATTGTATATCGATGGGGTATTTTCGATACCGATATACGTACCCTACTTCATTCAACTTAAAAATTAGTTCTTTTTATAGATAATAAATAATTGAAAATATGGCAAAACTATTTTGGAACTTAAGTTTGACTAATTTGATGGAATTTCCATGATGATACGCATCTGCGTAAATGTCTGCGCCGCTTTTAAAGTCGTGTATAATGGTTTTCTGAGTGATCAATCCTTCTGCTGAACACGGCCATTAATTAAACTTGGTTCTATCGTTTTGGTATATGTATCTCCCTTAATTGCCCAATTTGAAGCATAGAAAACTGTTATCGAAAATCTCAAAATTGATGAATAATGTTCGAGTCTTACCTTTCCTTGCATAATCAGCCTTATTGTGAGTGTCACCGATGGATCCTCGTGTTTAATGGGCGCACCGCCCGCACTGCTGCTTGTGTTATTGTCTTCCATTTTTTTCTCTTTGTTTTACTCTTTTCTGTATTCTATATGCGCCGCTGTCTTATATGTAAATATATTTAGTATATGTAGTTGTTATCAAGTTCTTGACCGTTTAGCGGTCTTTTTTGCAGAGCTGTATGCTTTGTCTTTTGTTTTTGTGTGTTTTTAACTAAGATTTTTTTTGTTGTTTTCTCTTGTTAAATTTAAGATTGTAAATATACTTTTAGCTATATATATTGTTCATGGGTAGATCAATACACATACATAGATAGATTTTGGCTAATTTTATGTTATATTTTCTCAAAATTAAATTGGTGGTGTCTTTTGCTAGTCGTACTACGGTTTGTTGGCTTAAGCTCGCTGCGTTTTGTTTTTCTTCTAGAAATTTTTTGTTGTTGTTTCATAAAATGCAACAAATAATCACTGCTTTTTGTTGTTTTTTTTTTGTTTTTGTTTGTAATTAGTATTTAGATTTGTTGTTGTTGTTGTTGCGGTTTCAATGTTGAGCAAAAATACTGTTGCTTAGCTGATGCATTTAGTTTGTGAACTGCAAAGAAAGAGAGAAGAAGGAACACATGAATCATAAATCTCAAACGCATTAAATTGTAATTCTTATTTGCACATAAATCATTAAATTAGCTAATTTATTTTTGTAAAATGCCTGCAATGCATTTAATCAAAATTGTTGGAGTTCACGACTTCCGGCACTTTGTTGTACAACATGTAGAGTGTGTGGAGGAGGAGGTGGAGGTGGCTGGGGCCGAGACCCCCACCAGACAAATGCCGCGCCTCGTTCATCATCTCGTGTGCCCAGTCGCCTGTCCTGGGCCTGTTTGTAATTTTGATATGAAATATTTTTTTTTTTTTCGTTGTATTTTGCAATACACACAACTTTGAAATTGCGCCAAGTTTTATGCATATTCCAAATGCTGCGACGTTTATATATGTACTTGCTTATATATAATATCGATGTTGTTGTCGAGGCATTTCTTACGCTTGAAATCACTTCATGTGCAATTTAGTACAGATATACCACAGTATACACGCAGATATATACAAATTTTTGTAAGCAACGCAAATTCCCAGCATAACTTTATATATGAGTTGTGTGTACATATGTTTGTGTGTAGAAATATGTTTGCCAGAAGGCAGGAATCATTCCCAGGGGCTACAAAATATTTGCGCAGGCCAACGCGATGAACTACCTCAGCTCCCATCTCGCTGCATGAAGTTGTTTATGAAATTATGCGCACTAATTCCCCATGTAACGGCACACAGCAGCAGCAACCGGCTACGGCTTCGCGGGGAGACCGAGCGAGCGAGATAGCGTCTACGTCCTGGGGACAGACTTATGCGGGTCCGGAGACCAGCAGCAACAACAACCACTGACTAACGTTAACAAAATGCGCATAATTTTGGGGCAATCCTGACTGCACTTTTCTTTTGACAAGGAGAATACCAGCAGCAGCCGCCACGCCCAATTATTTTAGATTTGCTTTTTTTTCGAGATAGAGAGAATTGACTATGCTAATAGGTTTTTGGCCTGAGGGATTGGCCACATAGAAGACCACTTACTACAAGTGCGGAAAGTTTAAATGTCACAAGTATATTCGAAGGGGACACCTTACATTTCTGGCTAAGATTAGAAGTTGCGATGCTTTGAATGCTTACTGTTTTGTTAATTGTTCGACTGTTTTTACATTTCAGAAAAGTTTTGCGATTTACAACGGGGGTTTCGACCAAATTGATAAAGTCTTAAAACTTTGGCGAAAGTGACAAGTACAAATTGGCTTAAAGGTGCTTCAAAAATTACTTAACCGACACGTAATCTTGATTAAAGTGTGCACACCAAATTCTGATGTACATTTTCATGGTAATCCAACTTCAAATTAATCAGCGCAACTATATTGAAAATACAGGGAAAAGGTTATTTTTTATGATTGTTTCCCAAAAATAAGTTTCAGATTTCACGAGAATAAAAATTTTGGTCCGTATTCACTTTTTTAATATAATATTGGGGTTCCCAACTTAGTTTCCAATCCTTACATTTCCACCCTTTCCAATTTCATTTGATTTTCTTAATTTGGTTTTGACAATAACAAAAAAACATTCAAATTAAACAGATCTGGTCGAAGGGATTTTGGTAACAGGAATGCAAACCGTTCGTAAATAAGAACTGGTTCGGTTCAGTGGTTCATAGAGTTCTTAAACCGCAGGTTTGGTTTCTTACATGCTTATTGAACCCAACTGAACAGTGGTTTTGGTTCGGTTTACAGGTTTTGAAGTTACCGCAAGTTTTAAAATATTTCAAAAGCTCTTTTCTGATACGAGTGCCAACTCTTAAAGGCTGTACTTAACATAGAACATCAAAATATGCTCTGAAAGTCTGTTAATAAATCGCATTTCTGTTGAAGGCAGAATTAATATTGCCAAATAACATGCCTTGAAACCCTTCCACAGTGTAAAGTCTCAAATTGGCCTGAAATCAAGCTTCTAAAGGTAAGGATGTCATAACTGTTAACATTTCTGTTCTTGAGTCGCTTTTAGTTTCACCCTATTTCAACTCTTAAAGCCCTTACTTGAGTATATCTTCGCGACTTACCCTTAAACCTGCTCGGAAAGTCATATTTTTTAATTTTTGGAGTTGTGACAAATCCGAAATTATGTGAAAATCTTATTATTGTTAAACAATCGACCTTAATTATACCTAACCGTGGCCCATTAATCAACTTTTTTAAGACTTTTATTCAGAAATGTTCTTGAATCTGTTCGGAAGTAGTTATTTTTACTTTTGAAGCAGCGGAAGTTTAAAAATCCATAAATCTGGTTGTCCCATACTATTAGATGTGACATAAAGTTGGGTTCGATCACATAATAACGTCATAGTTCTGGTTTTTAGAATTATTAAACCCCATATTTGGTGTTTAAACCAACCCAATTAGGTCTAACTAATCTTTCAAATATTGAACATTTTGTCCTAAAAAGCCTTTTTCATACCAAGAAGTTCACCGAAAGTGTCCTTTCCTTAAACTTTTACTCAAATATTCGAAATCTTATTTTTCTAAATTGAATATGTAAGTTTTCGGCAATTTCAAAATTCCCAGAGAGGATTTAAATAGTCCATTATGGTATCACTTTGAAAACAATGCTCCTATAGAATAAAGAAACTTTCGTACCGTACAAGAAATGGAAAGTGTAAGTAAAACAAAGAAACAACACCCAAAGAAGGAATGTTGACTAATGTCAGGCATATTCAGAGGTCGGTGGACAATTGCAGGAGATTTACGGGATATCACCATGTTTTTAAAGTGGCTGATTTCATTGAATTTGAAACAAACAGTTGGCGAAACTACTCAACCTTATTTACCTGTCAAAATTTTTCTTTTTTTTTTGGGAGCCATAAAAGTCCGCCATCGATAGGTATTTATATTAGAGACATGATTATAATTCCTTAAGTTTAAATGCCTTAAAATTCACGTTTTAATTTTTAATTTTTGTTCGGTTCGGATGGTTTATTAGTTGTAGTTAGCGGTTCGGTTTAGAACCGATCTGCATCCCTGCTTTTTTCAATTTATTGAAAGATTGTTGGGTATTAACATGTGCTGACGAATATGCTTTTGGAAATGTTTTTAAGCTTAATTTTGCTTAAATTCCCTGGCTTGACCGGAAAATTAGAAAATTATCTAGAATCACTGCGAACTTGGTTGCCTAATGAAATTAATGCATGAACAGACGATTATTCCTAAAGCTCATTCCGTTAAACATCCATGACGAATGCTTTAGTGACTGTGTTTCTATTGCTATTCGCGTAGGCACGTTTAGCCTTTTTCCTACTAAAAGGCTTCATTTTCTATTGATATGTTATTGACAAGATTGCCTTAATTAAAATCCATCTACGCCAAATAGCAAAAATCGAAGATGTTCCAGAATTCTCTAGGGATTTTTTAATACACGATTAAATTTCAAATAATATATCACCTGACTTTAAATGTGAAGTGATACGAATTAGCTCTCTTATTGGATCAGATGGCGGTACTTGGGCGAGATTTAACCAGTTGTTTAAATTATCGGTGGGCATTTTACCGAAAATGCATTAACCAATTGAGTTTCTTCTTGGCGCCACTGCGCACAAGGAGACACAACAACAAATGCAATTGCATCGCTTCGTACGCTCAGAGAATAAATAGAGAATTTCATACTTGGATCAAGAATTTTCGAGATCAATAGTGAAAATTTGCAAACCACGAGCAAAATTCTCGATCCAAGTACTAATTTTTGATCCAAAAGCTTTAATACTTGATCCAAGTACGAATCACTCTCAAATTAAGCAGAATGGTTCTTGAATCATGTGCTAAGCATTCTCGAATACAAGATGGCTCATTCTTGAATCAAGGGCATACAGCATTGTCAAAAACCGAGAATGTTCTTCCTATTATCAAGAGCTCATCAGATTCAAAAGTAAGATCGTTTACTTTTAAATCAAGAGCTTCCAACCATACAACAATTCAAAATCAATGGAATTTTCCCATTTTGTTTAAATTTATTTTATGGAAAACTAATTCTTAAGCGCAAGTTTTAGCCGTCGCGAGAAATACATAACACCTTAAATCAGCATCAGTCTTTGCCTGTCAACTGGCATTCGCACAGCCGTCGCTCCATGCCAGCAATGCCATAACTGGTTGGGAATTCTAAGGCAACGAGAGCTCTTCAGCTATTCGTTCTACTTTTTTCTGGATGTAGTGAGTTAGGACAAGACAGCTACTCTGTCTCTGCGCACAAATATATGCAGTGTGTGTCTAACTTCTCGACTCGAGCCTCGCTAAGAGGGTTTGATTTTTTTCTGTTGTTGTTATTGGACAGCGACTTATCACAAATTTTCTGCCCAACACTGGTTTTATTTAGGTAGGATTTTATTAGTAAGGTTGTTCTTCCCTATGACACCTTATATATAAAATGGAACTATTTGGTTTTAAAATGTCATCATTTAGATGAAAATCTCTTGATATGTCTGGGACACCCACCAATATTTTAGCTGAAAGTATCTAGAAATCTGGCTACGACATATGATACAATGAAAAAGGGTAGTGCAAACACTTGCTCCATTGCGTATGCGCAATGACGTCCTTAATCAGATCAGTCTAATGTAGGGAATTTGAGCTTTGTTATTAATTTGAATTAATTGATTTGTTGCTATAATTTTAATTCATTTGGGTGAAATGACATTATCAATTTTAAGGGACATGAATTGTGTAAATTTTTCGTTTTCGCTCAGCCTCTTTAAAAACCACTATTAGGTAAGTTTCGAGAATTTTACAAATTGTTTGCTATCAATTGAGATTTACTAAATAAAATTTGTGTGAATTTTAAACAGTTTTAAACCTAAAACTTCGTTTATTTCTTGGATTTTTTGTATGGGGTTACACAGATTTGTACTTAAAGTTCATCACAAAATATTGAAGCCTCAAATAAAAATTATTTCTTATTGCTGGCTGAAAACTCGAGCACCTCCATTATCAAAGTAAGGGAAATCCTTACCTCTGGAGTAGTTGTGGGGTCAAAAACCGCATCATAAATCAAATTACCGCCCAGGCCATAAAATCCCCAACAAATGTTATTAAGTGTGACCGAGGGATTCTCGTACCTACATACATCTGCTGCTCCATCTGCACTTGACCAGTTTGAAGATGGTTCAAGTATTTTGTGTTATTAATATTAATATATTATGAAAGGGCGACAAAGCTCTGCAATGTGTATACACACAATTATGCAATTTAATGAGTTTTCGCTTTCGGTCGGAAACAGCCCTCGGGCTGGGCTCGAAAAACACATGTGCATAATTAATATTAAAAATTAATTTACAGTTAAAGTAATGTTAAAGACGAGTTGGCAATTAAAAAGTGTTAATGAGCAGAACTCTGACTGAAATGTAACACCCACCGAAAATACAAAAAAAAAGTTTTTAAAAAGGTACAGCGAAGGTGAGCGACTGCGGAGTAAAAAATATTGTTGGGAGCAGATGACGCCCGGTGACGACGACGACGACAACGACGGCGATGATGATGATGGCGATGATGCGGTTGAATTTGCTAGACGACGACAACTTGACATGAGAGTGTTGGTGACTAGAAATGGCATATCAGGCAGCAGGGTGAAAGCAGGCTGTGCCTGTGCCTGCTGTTGATGTTTGTTTTTTTGTGCTCCCCCCGCCTCCTTCCGGCTGCCTGCCATAAACGAAAACTCCGCACGAAAATTGACGTATAAAGTCAACGCCGTCAACAAAGTCTCTTCTCTCTCAACGCATGACAGCATTTTTAAGGCCAAAAAATGTTGTTGTTGTCGTCATGTGACCTCCCTGTGTGTGTCACGTACAGCATTTAGCATTTATTGTGTGTGTGGCAGCAGCAGCAGCAGCAGCAGGAGGAGGGGAAAACTCAATTGAAAACTTTTGCCAAATATAAAAAGGCAAAAAATGAGAAAACACAAGCAATAATCCAGAAAAGAAATTGGTATCATATCAATAAGAAGTTACGAACTCAAAGCTGAAAAGTAGGCAACACCTTTTGATTAAGTCATTTAATTTTTGATTCAAATTGAAGGTTTTATGAAACGCAAGTTTCAAGCTTTTATGATTTGTGGCTCTGTTTTGCTTTGGGAATTCAGAAAACACTGCTTGAACGATTGTTCTGTGGAAACTAGAAAGCAAACTGGTTTCCTGGACCAGACTGGGAAGTTAATTAAAAGAAAACTTGTGCGTTTGTTGCCAGAGTAAAAAGTCATTAAAAACTGACGAAGGAGTCGTTGTCTTAGTCGTCGTTGTATGATTGATAATGACTTGGAGTTCAAGCTGGAGCTAAGGAAGTGCATCGCCCAATGCCAATGCAGAGCATCTTTATCTTCCTTCTGTCTGAACGGCAATGCCAAGAATTCCTGGTGCTTGTAACGGAACTTATTATGTCCCTAACCCAAGTCGCATCTCCATTGTCTGGCTCTGTATGTTGTGGCCTTTCGCTGTCTTGGGTTTACCGCACAGCAGCAGTCTAGCCTGCTGTTGCCGCTGCTGTTCAACCCCAGGTTGTCCGCCGCCTTCTTGGGTACAGACTCCAAGCATCAACGCTGCGGGAGTGTGTGTGCGTGTGTGTGTGTGGAGAGAAAAGAACGAGGGAGACGGAGAGAGTCATCCTCAAATCAAGCAAAATTGCACATGCTGTGACTTGGCTTTCTATGGCACAATTGTCATACCTGGACAGCAATTTGCATATTGCACACCGCTGAGCAGAGATAGCTGAGTTATGGTTGTAAGTATACGGCATTGTATGTGGAATATGTGAGGCTAGTAGAGATTGCTATTCCTTATTCATGAATTGCAAAAGAAATGGAAATACAGAATGGTTTAATTCTATTAAGTACACGTATTTTGTACTCAACTAGTGTAGATTTATATTAACAATTACACAAGGCAGCGACTTGGACTTTTTACGGTGTGTGCAAGAAGTAGTCGGTAATCTAAATGATATTGAATCACAACTCTGTTTTGGGAAAAGCTTTATTTTCTTTTCTCTTTATTTATTCAAATATGCACCAAACTATGGCCGAGGCCAGTGAAGATGTATCAACAAAATTATTCCTACAAAATCGATAAAAAAAAAAGTGGAAAAAAACATAAAATTTGTCAGCTCCAGGTGTCGAACACACCAGAAACCTTTAATTACCATTTTTGGAATGTTCGGTAAGTCAAATTGTCCGACAGGTTTACCGAATTTAAGGTGCAAATGTTGCTAAGATTCCAAACAGTTGTTGTTTTGTTACTAAAGTCCAAGAAAAATCCAAAATACTCAAAACAAAAATTTATTTAATGAGTCTGCAGATATACATAAAATGAGGTCTGCAAACCACCTCTCCAGAGTCCTGAGGAAAGTAAACTTCGGCTCAGCCGAATACTAAAACTATACCGAACTGGTTTTGAATCGAACCGAACCGTCTTTCTTTCAGAAATGCTGAACCAAACCGAAATCAATAAAGAAAATCGGTTCGGTTTGGCTCGGTTCAGTTCTCTGACGAGTTTTAAGACGTGAATCGCTTTCCTCTAGCCAATAAAACTTTTTAGTTAGGGAATTTGAATTGTATTTAAATTGTTTCGACCCTCTACATACTTCACGATGCCATATCGATATTACCCTTAAGCATGACTTGAATTAAAGATCCTTGTAATTGCCCGCCGATCCCACCATATACTTGTCATTTATCTGTATTATTTCCTCTATTTTCTATTTTTTGGGTGACTTCTTTTCCTTAATTCGATCTTAGCCTGAAGAGCTTTTTCTCATAGGGTGTCTTTATTAGCCCACATTCTCCGTTTTCGAAGGGCATTCCGTTAGGACCTCATAGATGAATCCTGTAAAACCGACATCATAAATTTTGGACATTCTTTTAAGGATTTTAAAGATATTCAAATGATTTATAGGAACTCAACAGAAATCATAATAATTCATAATGTGCCTTTATGAACCACTGAACCGAACCAAACCGGGGTTCAGTTAGCTCATAAATGAACCGAACCGGCGGTTCAGAAACTGTGTGAACTACTGCCGTATCTTTAAGTGGTTTGCATCCCTGCTCTTAAATCCTAAATTTTCTATGGCAGCTATACTAAATAGTTGTCCGATTATCACCAATGAATACGAAGTTTTGAAGGCGTTTCCATTAAAAACAAAATCGATTTTTGCACTAAAACTACTTTTCGACCGATCGTTTCTATGACAAATTTAAGTTATAGTCATCCGATCCGGCCGGTTCGGTCAAATGTGCAGTTTGGTGAAGATAACTTTATAATTCAAGGAGGAGGTAGCATAGAATCAGACGAATGGCTAAATCAACTCATCTCGTCATGCTGATCAAGAATAAATATGTTTTATGTGGTCGATGATGCTTCCTTCTTTGAGTTACAGACATTTGGACAATTTTAATATACCAGCTCTACACAAAAAATTGCTAGTTATAGTACTGAGCTAAACTGAACAAAAGGTTCTGATTTGGACCAAGCAGGCAAACATTCATCTTTTGTGAAAATTTGAAAAATGGTACAAAAAAAAAATACGTTGAAGTCGCTATTGTTTTGGTACACTTATTGAACTTACTCGTTCTCGAGAACCATTGAACGCATCCACTCCAAATTGACGGCTGTTAGACAAGTGGCATTTATGGTTTATTAATGGTGAAATATTTCGGATGTTGCGTCCACCAAAAATAATCTAAAACTTTGTGAAAGTTAATTGAGGATACTGATAGAATAAAACAAATTGTGTGTGTGCGATCGCCACAAGCCTTCAAAAGCCGTGAAAGATAGGATTCGTCGAAATCCAATGCGCAAGCAGAAAATCATGTGCCATGAGATGAATATCAGCAAGAACAGCATACCTGCTTACGCACACATAAACGTATGACAAAATCAAAAGTATGGCGTCGCCCAGTGCACCCTGGGTTTCATTTCATTTCAAAGTTTAACCGTATCAAATCTAAAGAGAGGTATATCTTCATTGAAAACAAATAGTTTTGGATACTTCATTTGAAAGCTAAGGATTGGTACTTTCACTAGTATTAAAACGACACTTGGAAAAATCAAGCAAAACTAAATCGAAAGCAGTTTGTCGCCAATGCGCCAATGTTTAAAATAGAGGAATCGTTCAAGAAACAGAACGATAGAATTTGTATTGTGTCATTAAAACAAGCATCCGCACTCATTCCGAGAGCTCAGAGAGGTCACCATCCGGCTTTTGTGAAGGTTTGTTTGGAACGACGTGAGTCAGCAAACTCCGTTTTTGTGGAAAAAGTGTCAAATCTGTAGCGAAAGTGTATCAATCGGACGTTTTGGAAAAGTTTATGAAGCCTCCAGCTCGGCATTATTTGCAAACAAGACTACAGCTCACAATGCAAAAACACCTCAAACATTCGGCCCTGCTCGACTTCGAAATACCCGTTACTCAAGGCAATTAATGTTTAATAACTTCATGCGGCTCAGATAAGTATGCAGCATTTTTTAAAGTCTGCTATTTATTATCCCATTTTTATGAATATTTGTGAGATTGTGGATATTGGCTACATACACTGCAAAATCTGAGCGCAATATCTTCATTTTCTCGAGGCTATGGCTTGCTCTACCCGATATCCAAATATTGAGCCTTCGAAGCACTCCCTTCGCCGAACAGTGCCACAAGGCTGGAATATCGAATAGGTGACCGAATAAAAAGAAGAAAATACCAAATATTTAATTATTTATATGAAAGCCAGTTCTTTAAATAAACAATACAAATTCTTTGGAACGAAAGCGGAGACCTATTGAGTGGGTGGAATATTTGTACTAAATGGAACATGGTACACATAACTTTTCAAATGTTCTTACTATTATTATTTCTTGCATATTTTTCTCAAAATTTAGCCTCCTTTGCCTAAATGAACATAACATGCTTTGGTTTATTAAACTCCCCCCTGCCCTTGCCAAATTCTTACGCAAATGTTGCAGAAACATTTAATTACCCCCAAACGCAATAGAAAATTTAACCCGAATGTGAGTAACAGAGAGAGCATAAGGCAGCGGGAAAGAGATAGCATACAATCTCATAATTGCCGCCCACTGAAACAATGGACAAGCCCAAAATTATAGCATACTTATGTGGGCCGTACAAAGGGGTGGCAGGAAGTGGGCGTTGAAGGATGTGGAAGTTAGAGACCGAATGCCGAGTGCCATATTAATTTGTGTCAAATAAGTAAAACGCAATTAAACGCACATGTCAGCGCGTGGCAAATGGCCAATAACCAGACACTAGCCAGAGAGGAAGGTAGTACAGCCTCCGCCACCCACACTCACCCCACACTTTCAGGGAATGCCACAACAATCAATACAAACAGCTCGCAACCAACTATATAACAACAGCAAGAGAGAGAAAGGGATACACACACACACACACACGCGCGCGTACAGACAAATTGCACGAAATCCCTTAATATGATGACCTATTAAAATTATGCCACACAAAAGGGGGGAAAAGCCTGCCGTAAACATATGTGTGCGTGTGTGTGTGTGTGTGTTCTGTTTGTGTGGGTGTATTTTTCCTCTTTTTGTCAGAAATTGCCTATTACATCTTATAGATATAGTTTTATACCAAGCTTGAAATTGTTTTCTCTTTCCCCTGGTGGGGGAGTAAATGGTAAAATAATTTTCTTTCACAATGATAAAGCAATTATTATGGAATTGAAGTGTAGAAAAGGTTGAAGATGGAAAAGGTAAACGAAATGCTTAGGGCAATTACATTTTTAGCATTATGCAAATAAAATAGGAGTTAATGTTTAGATTTAAAATCCTAAAAGGAAAAGTAATTAATTTTGGTTGAAATTTTGAACAGAAACTGAACAGAAGTCAAACTGAAGCTAGGTGTCGAAGAGACACTTAACCATATCCTTGAGGAGGAGCTCACAGCCAAAAAGCTGTTCCTTGGTTATTGAAAAGTAACATTAAGAATAAATGGACTTTTAATCAAGGCGGAATAGCAGACCTAAACCGTAACCGGTTCGTTTTGGAAACAGGTTCGCTTCAAACAATTAATAGTCCATTTTTTTTAAAATTTTTTGAAACACAGACAGCATACAAATGTACAATCGAGGGTTCCGTCCAAAAACTCAGGTGTCATTCAGCTTACTTAACTTCTTCTTGTATTTCTAGAGCCTTTCTGGCACTGGCATGTGAATTGAGGCAGAAAATGATGGATAAACCAGCACTTAGAATTGAAAACGAAGTTCAAACACTAGCTTAATATTGCACTTCTCCAGCCAATATTATTCACTCAACCCTCTCTCATTAAACATGATTCAGCAGTATCATTTCATTGCATTTGTAGTAATTCCCACTTTTTGCTGACACTACCCATAAGTAACCTCCCTTCTCAAAATGAACTATTTAAGTGAAACCACAACAAAGCGTCAGGAGTTGGTGCCGAAAAAAGGAGAGCTCGGCTACTGAAATGTAAATGCACAATAAAGTAGAAGGATTAAGGATTATGCCACAAACAGAGCGAAAAAGGGACAATGAAACAAATGTCACAAATAGCAAAGACAATGCAACACACACAATGAGTGACAAAAATGTTGGCACAGGTTTTTTGTTTTATCCTGATGATGATTTTGATGTGGACATGTGTGTTTGTCAAAGAAAGACAGAGTGGTGATATATACGATTGTATATATGTGACATGGCCAGAAGCGAACTTTGCACTCGCCTTTTACGATATATTTTGATACTTAAATGTCACAAAATATGAAGTGACATTTGATTAGAATCTCTGTATATACACAAAAAACTGATGACTGGGCTAAAGCGAATACAAAAACAAAAAGCAAACACACACATAAAAGCCTGAAATTTGGGTTAAACAAACTGCCCAAGTGAGAGCTTATCAAATTAAATTTTTAACACTAGTCCAAAATGTCATTACAAAAGCCTTTTGAAACGCTCCTGCATGGTTTATAATTCATATCAAAGGGGTGGAAAGTTGGTTTATTTATTAATCCAACAATTTAGTTATTAAGCACATGACAAGCATAAGTTTCAGTGTTTCATGTAAATCCTTTTCTTAGACGAAGAAAAAATCAATTTGGAAATGACAAGAGAAAAGGCTAAAAGAGACTAAGCCAAAGTAATTGGAAATTAAATTGAAATTTTGTGTCTGGTTTCTTTTGTTTTATTTGGGTGGTACAGGTTACATTGGATGATAGGTAGAACGAAAATTGAAAACCAAAATATATTAATTGAACACGAAAATAGCAGCCGAATGAAGTTACTTTAAGACTATGTCCTTAGTCTTTTACTTGAACAAAAAACTATTGGGTATTTTTTAGCAAAAGCTTACACAAATCCATTTGTGGTACCTGTATGTAATGCCTTACATTAACTTGAGAAATTAAGATCAGCAAATTACGACTGCAAACTTCGGCAACAGAATTAATATCGCATAAATTTATATACCTTAAACAAGTTTAAGTCTACCGATAACCCTTTAAAACAAAACTGTATACTTGCATGGAATAATGAAAGCTAATATCTTCTAAATTGGCTAAAAAGGCAAAGGCATATCTGTGTTGTGCATTAGGCGTATGACTAATTTTTAGAATCAACTTTACGTAGTCCTACACCAAAAGAAAAACCAGCCCAGAAATCACAAATGCTTAATGTGCGTATGGACTTTAAGTTGATTCTCGAAAAACCAAGAACTTTGTACTTGAATTAAGTACAAACGGTGTCCATAGTACAGAAAGTACGAATATACTTGATTTTAGTAAAAAAAATTCTTATAACAAGTACGATTTTTTCAATCCTGAAATACTTGATTTTAATCCGTTTTGATCATACATTTAGCTTATAATTGTCTCAACTCAAAACCGACTATGTCCTACAAAACGTTCGTTATTAAAGTCCAGTAATTTCGAATACCAGTTTAAAAACATTCTAGAAAGAATATACAAGTATTTTAAACAAGTTCAAATGCTCTTCAAATGCTATTTCCACTTTGTTCTTGAACGAGTCTTTGATTGAACCAAACAAATATCCAAGAGCCATAACCAAAGAGCAAGTTAGAGCTACTGTAGTTCAGAAATTTACCATCACTCCATAACAAAAGTGTTAGAGCCAGTTGGAAATTTTAAGGACAGGCTCGCTAAGAAATAACTCGTATTATCTGTTGCACACTTTGTGGAGCTAGCATTGAGTCTATTTTGTACTCAATCTAACATATCTTGTACTTCAGCTAAGAACTCGCTTTTCTTGAATTTTTCATCTTAGAATGTTTCGTACCCAAAAACGATTTATACTTGAAACTTCAAGTACAAAATTGTTTACATGTTATCCCGTTTGGTCTGGAACGCCGGTAGCCTTTTTTTCTGACTGTAGAGATGGTGACTGTAGAGTGGCCGGGAAAAAATCAAATTCGATTGGGAAATATTTTTGTAGGGTAAGCTTTTACTCGCGGAGCCGACATTTTGTCAGCAAATCCTGCTGGCTGAAATTGGGCCCAAGAAATCATACACTCAGAGAAAAACATAATAAGTTACTACTTGAATTAATTACAAACGGTGTCTATAGTACAGGATGAACAAAAATTCTTAATTCAAGTTCAAAGTTCTTATTTCAAGAACGATTTTCCAAACCTAAACTAATTGTTTCAAGACTAGAATCTTGAAAAAATTAATTTTTTAAATTTTATTTTAGGAATCTATACAGAAACTTTTATTCAATTCGGCAATTTTTTTCAAAGTTTTACCCACATTTGTAAAGAGGTATCAATTATCAAGAAAATTACGTATTCCTTCATGTTTGTCATCATATAGCAATTTCCAATGTACTAATCAACTTAAAATTTTGTATGAGCTTTTTTTATACATCCCCCCCTATGGACCGAACTAGGATAATGTAAAATATGGATTTGAAGTATTTTAATAATATTTAAAGCTAAGAAATTAATTTCTTTAAGCTGTTACCATTTCGAAAAAATTTTTTTTGGATTTTTTTTATCCTCGTTCGAATTATAGCGACAGCTAGACTTGCTAAAAAAAAAATTTCATTTTTGTTATTTTTTTCTGATTGAAGAATCTCGAACCCGTGTCAATGTGGAGGTACAATTTTTGTACCTTTTTTAATTTTTGTTTGTTTTGTTGAAGCATTAAAATATATGAAATTTTATTGATTTTTTTGTTTTTAAGTCCCTAATTTAATTTTTTTAAACTATAATACTCACTTAGGTGAGTTTCGAATTATTATACACAATTTTGTATTCAGGCTTTAAGTTCGTAATGCCCAACCCATGAACTGAAATAGAAGTGCAGAAGTATTCATTCTTGAAGCCTAACACGTTCTAAAGTCCTCCCGACTTGCATATTCAAGAAACAATTTAGTGACAAAACACCTGCTCGATGGGAAATCGCAATTCTTCGAAGTCTGGGAAACCAAAGCATCAGGTATTTAGAAGACAGACATATGGGTGCCTGGTTAAGTACCTTAATGAAGGCAACTATTTTCGAAATGACCTACCTTGCTATAACACATCGCTGATATTTAGGTCCTGCACGGAACTGCTACCATTAAATGGGCGCAGCTGGGATGATCTTACTTACTCCGAAAGCTCCGAATGAGACATTGGGAAACACCCCTTTTAAATACAGTATCGTAATTTAAAACGGCAAACACTGATAAGCTTCCTGAGACAATTATTACTCTACCGGAGAATCAAAGTGGATGAGAACATCCAGTATTAACTGGAAGCTGCGAGTGTCTAACATCAAAGGCAGACGGCCTTAAAGAAATGCCATTGATAAGTAATAAGGAGAGAACTACGACTAAAACAAAAAACAAAATAGAGGAAAGTAAACTTCAGCTCGGTCGAAGTTTGTGTACCCTTGCAGCACGTTTTTAAACTTATTTGAAGGACATATCCACTGAAAACAAACATGTTTTTCTTAATGAGACTACTTTTCAGACGCTACTTTTGTATGACAGCTATACTATATAGATTTTCGATTTCGACCAAACTTAGTGAAATCATGGAAAAGCATAGCAAACTAAGAAATTCAAAGTTTGGAGACGTTTTCTTTGAAAACAAAAATGTTTGTTTCACTAAAACTAGTTTCTCGACTGATTATTCACATGGCAGCTATAACCTATAGTCATCCGATTTTGACAAAACTTTGAAGAGTTGTGTGAAAGCTTATAAAATAAATATATGCCAATTTTAAAGAGGTTTGCATTAAAAACAAACAAGTTTTTTTTACTAAGACTATTTTTCTAACCTTACTTTTCTATGGCAGCTATACTATATAGATGTCTGGTTTCCAATCATCTTTGCAGAATCATGGAGAAGCATTGAAAACTAGTAAGTACGGAGTTTGGAGACGTTTGCAATAAAAACAAAAAAGTTTTTCTCACTAGAACTAGTTTTCCGACCGATCGTTCCTATGGCAGCTATATGTTATAGTCATCCGATCCGGCCCGTTCCGACAAATTTGCAGCGTATTTGTACCAGAAGACTTCGTACAAAGTTTGGTCGCGATAGCTTTAAAACCGATGGAGGAGATAGCATGGAAACATATGGACAGACGGACATGGCTATATCGACTTAGTTTGTCATTCTGATCAAAAATATATATACTTTATGTGGTCGGAAATGCGTCCTTCCAAACACCTGGACAATTTCAATATACCCTCTGCAAGGGTATAAAAAATGGTTTTGGAGATAAGCTCTCTGTATTGAAGCAAAGAAGGTTGGAAAAAATATAGGGGGCACGAATCAACCTAAAACCTATCAGGTATTACTGTTTTTCATAAATCTTCAAAAAGTTTTAGAAATAGTTAACATCAAATAATTCCGTTTCCTTTGAAGTTAGTATCTATTTTGTGCTCAATGCAAGATATTTGGTTTTTGTATTTTTTTTAAATTTAGAACGAAATGTTCTGGATTCAAGAACGTTTGTTCCCGTTTAAATAATATTAACAGTCGTTTTTCGATTTTTAAGTACTTCCAAGTGCAAAACATATTTTACCTAAGCTTTAACGAAATGGTTTAGTCTTTATTTAGATCATTCCAGAACTCTGCGTCAAAGGCCACATTGGCGAAAACCTCAGTACACTTCACTTGCACTTTTCGTTTCTTAGTTCAGTTTTTGTCTTTCGTTGTCATAAGCGAGCTGGTGGTGACGATGTTCCGTGTCCGATTATTAAGAGGGATGTGCATCAAGTAGATATACAAACAGCAGCCCTGGTATCTCTTAGACATCATACAAATAAAAGAAGAAACTCCTCCTGTTTTCACATATTAACGCACAGTTCTAAACTCTTTTTTGATGCCTTTGATGGTTGATGCTCTGAGTATGATGATGCGCCTTAGCAAATCGCATTTCATGCCTTGGCATAATCATCATCTTTGGGTGCTAAAAAGGCGAATGCCCCCGTCTGAGGCGAGAATGAGGTAGCAGTAGGTTGGCCGTAATTTATGCAACGACTTGCAACGGTGTCTTCCGCTACTGCAACAACAAACAAACGTACAAACAACCATGCCTGGGCCATATTCTTTTTTTCACTCAGTGTGTGTAGCTTTTCTCGTTTTTTAATAAGATTTCTTCAGGCAGACGATGACGATGTCTCTAGACAGGTGTACCATCAGGTGAATGTATGCGTGTGTGAGTGTGTGCAACAACATTTGTAATGTTTCGCCCCGTTGACGTCGGCGTTAATAAAGATGCGCCTCAGACCTTTCCCGCTGTGCTTCCATTGGATGCATATGCGTCTAGGAGAAGGAGGAGGAGGAGGTGGAGAAGGAAGAGCCGCTCGTCGTTGTCTATGGGTGGCCTACTTAATTTATGAGACGCAAGAATTTGTTGCACTAAGCAAGACGAAAGAGTGTAGCATAGCGCAATTTGTAATTAGTGTAAAGGTACATGGCGCAAATCTGCTAAAAGAAGAAAATGTATCTAACAGATACTTAAACGACAGCGACAAGGCGACAACAGAGACGGCAACAGAGACGGCAACAGTTGCAATAATTACCAAGGAAAACTGGCAACACAACATCATGTGATTGACCGCATTATATAGAACGGGCTAGAGGTGCTTGGGATAAGAAAGAAAAGTGGAAAAATCAGCTTGTATCGATGAGAGAAAATTAAGAATTTGGCCAGCAGGTCGACGTCGGTTAGCTACCAAGCGTTAGTGCTAGGAAAAAGTTATGACGACGCTTCCACTTTTTCTGTCCTCTCCTGCGCCGTGTGTCCGATTTCTCTCCCTCTCATTGAACACAAATGTATTGCTGGAAACTGCAACTTTCGTTACAAGCACTAATCAATTCTCTCAACTAGCCTCCAGGCACAACAAGCATCTCTAATTAATTAGCTAATTACCTAGGAGCTTATATGCAGTTTGCGTTCAGAGCCAATTTTGGATAACAGGGCCAGTTTTAAACAAACAATCCTGCCCCGCTCACTCTCTATCTATCTGGGCCAGTTTTCGGTCAAATGTCACCTGTAGTGGGCGTCTTTGCATTTGAACTTTCGGAGGAATTAGTTTACATGGCAACTGGGTGAAAGGTTGGGGAAAGGGAGAGAATGGGAGGTGGGCCGCCGCCTAAGAGCTTTCCATTCTCGGCTTTTATGCAACAGTGCATTTTGAAAAGTATCTGACAGCAACACAATTTTCAGTCACTAGTAGGGTTTCACAGCAAACAACAACGATAACGACCAGCATACGCTTTAAAAGGCATTAAAATTCATTTAGGTTGGCGCACACCCACGGGGCACAGACACAGAACGTTGTCGTCGTCGCTGTCGTAGTCAACCTTCTCCTTCGCATCGATATTGAAATTTATGCTACAGATTTAACTAATAATGCAGTTAAATCCTGTTCAGGACCAGGCACAACTTATAAGCAGCTGTAAGTAAAGCAATCACACGCTTCATAAGCCAAGCAGACGCGACTTTGTGTATAATATGGGGGCCAGGGGCAGGAGTAGGATGTAGGATATATAAATGGTGCGGGGGTAGACCAACACAATTGAATAAGCGAGGCAATCAATCAAAATACAAAATCTATTAAGGAGCGCAGTCGAGACGAAGACGATATAGCCCAAAGGAAGTTTTGCCAGATACACATTGGCGGTGCCGAAAATAGGAAGATATTGGTGTGGTGGTGGTGCAAATTATGATGCGAACGCTTCAAATTCAAAAAATGTTATCGACAGGTATCATAAAAATCGCTATATTAACAATTTATTTTCTTATCAAATTCACATTCGTTAAGTAAGTTGGGAAAATCCTTAAAGCAACCTCCTTGGAGGAAATTTCTTCAATTTAAAACCCTTTTAAAAACAAACAGCGTCTTATGTGCTGTTTAATAATTCCTCTCTGCCTTACCCTAAGGTTAATCGAAATTGACTGCAATTCAACTAATAAAATTGTTCAGGAAATGTAAATGATTTCGGTACCTTAGCTTAGGTTAACTTATGGCATTCCAAAAGCTAATTGAAACGATTCCCAAATTTAGGCCACATCCAGAAATTCAATAAACAAAAACTCACTCATTTTTAACTGATGCCCGGATACCAGCTTTTACTTTCAGTCGGGTTAGCTTACCTGTAAGAAAAAGAAAATCCAAATAAATATATTAGTTGGTTCAGTTTTAAAGGCATATTACAATGAAATACAGTTTAAAAATAAAAATAAAAGTCTGGAAGACTATAGATTCAACACTAAGGGACGAGTTCTAATAGAAAAAGACAGTTTGTCATGCTGATTAAAAATATATTTTTTCTGTGGTGGGAAATGATTTCTTCCATGGCACTGCATAGCTCGTGGTAGAAATTGTATCTTTGGTTTCTGTTTCCAAATTTAGAATAAAATGAGAAAGCTGAGATATCTTCGTCTGTACCGAAGTTGTTATACCCTTCCAAGTGCTCGCTTAAATATTTTCAAAAATAACGACCCATTTTCCTACCGATCGTTCGTATGGGAGCTATATGATGTAGTCATCCGGGTTGGAAAAAATTTTTAGAATTAGGTAAAAGCATGTATAGCAAGCAAAATTGCAGGATGTTACTATTAAAAACAAAAAAGTTTTTCCAACTAAGACTGTATTTCAGGCCTACCTTTTGTATGCCAGCTATACCATATAGTTGTCCGATTTTAATAAAACTTGATAGAACTATAAAAAAAATATAGAATACCAACGATTACAAAGTTTGGAGACGTTTCCATTGAAAAGAAAAAAGTAGTTCATACTAAAACTTGTTTTCCGACCTATTGTTCCCATGGGAGCTATGAGATATAGTCATCCGATCTGGTCGGTTCCGACATATTAGTAGCGTGCAGTAAAAAGAAGACTCTGTGCAAAATTTCAGTTCGATAGCTTCCAAACTGAGAGACTAGCTCGCGTAGAAACAGACAAACAGACGGATGAACAAAGTTCAATCGACTCAGCTCGTCACCCTGATCAAGAATATATAGTTTATGGGGTCGGAAATGAATATTTCTATGCGTTGCAAACTTCTGGGCAAAATTAGAATACTCTTTGCAAGGGCATAAGAATGGCACAGAATGGAAATCTGACCGGCACAAATAAATAACATCGCTGCCTTTGGTTATAGATGTATTAGAATTCAGGGGTTTAGGACTTTCAGGGGATTTGGGTTTTGATTCGATTTTCCGATCGATAGGCAGGGTATGTTGACTTATGAGGATGGGAAGAAGTGTAAAATTAACATTATATCAAATGGGGTATTATCGTTGTATAGGTTTTTGGGTACTACAATATCAATATTTTTTTGATCGAGTGGGAGAGGGCTGACTTATGAAGGGCGAGATATCTCCAAAAATAAGTCCAATGAGATATCGTTTTAAAAATTCTATGCTCTAATTTCCATTCTAAAAGTATTTCTCGATCAAATAGGGTATGGTTTCATAGGTTTTCGGTTGCTACGATTTCATTTATGACATAGCTTTTGCGATCCGGAGATTGTAGAGCACCCCAAAGAAGAGAAGTGGGGGGGGGCCCCATCTGGGGTCGGCCGGAACTACCTACCTACCTAATCAAATTTTTGTTCCGCAACAAAATGTGCAACGAAGCACAGCTTGAATTTGGGTTGCTGGACCTCATACCTCAGGGTTTAATTGGCCACTGGTTAAGACATTTACATCGATTTTAGAAACATCTGCCGATAAATTTGTCATTCTGTCCCAGAGTGCCTTGTTCGAATTTCAAAAATCACCTCGACTCTTTCAATTACAAGGCATTAGAAAATCTTTGCTCACAAAGCTAATTTAAAAATGTTTATAATCAAAGTAAGCGACGTCCCCAAATGACATAAATTAATCATTTTCTGTGTGTGCGTACGGTACAAAGTCTCTGAGTGCTAAAAAACACACAGAGTGCTTTCCATTTTAATTTATTAATTTAATGGGCAAGCAAGCAGCAAAATGGGAAGCAAATTTTGAATTTTTAATTCAATAAAGCGACAAAAATGTGTTTGCCTATTGAACCGCCCCAGGCGGTCGGGGGGCAGCGCACTGATGAAGCCTGAAGAAAGTGGAAGGTGGGTAAGAAGGATGGAAGGAAGGAAGGATATTTAGCGCGACACTCGTTCTGGCCATAAAATTTAAGGGAGCTAACAAAGTTTGGCCAGCTATTTTAAGGACAAAATATGGCAAGTACATTAAATATTTTGGGGGCCAGACGTGTGTGTGTGTGTGTGTGTGCCAATGTCTTAAGGGGCACACAAAAAGCGGCAAGTCATAATACTTATTGGATTTGTGCCGGGGCAGAAATATAATTATGGCTTAGCAGAAAGAGAGAAAAAACCAAAAGGAATTTCAATTAAGGTGGCTACATCTCCAAAGCAAATATTATATATACATATATATTAAAAATGTCATTAAAATGCAGATTAGAGATGGCAAGTTAAGTTACTGAAATTTTAAAGTTTGACTCACTCACGACTCACGCTCGCATCTCCTCTGCCAAACGAATCATAAAATACCAACCGACTGAAATTTTATTGTTTTGTGGCTTTGTTTTTTGGGGCCAAAAATAAAATTTTCAGAATTTAATTAAAAAGCCAAGGCTCGTAGTTAGCTGGCTGCATTAATAAGAAATTAGATTTTAATAAAGCACACTTTTAGGCGCTCCATAATGAAAAGCTCTAGCACCCGGCTCCCGTTAGGACTTTAAATACGTCTTCACACCCCTCCCCAAAACGCCGGACAAGCCTTTTCTCCCGTTTGGGATACCTTTTGTGTTCATCTTTCTTTCTTCTTTGGCTGCGCCGCTGTTATGAAAAGTTTGCTTTTGCTTAATGAAACTTGAGCGAAACGCTTAAGGAAATGCTTGAAAAATGCCTTTTGTTCGAACCGAAAGTAAGTGGAAGAGAGTTTTTTTTTTGCTTTTATTCTTCGTTCGTTTTGGACACGCGAAGTTACTTTTTGAAGAGCGCTGCAGGCAGCCCAAATAGAGATACTTTTTTTTGGCCAAAATTTGTGTGATTGATGAATGGTTTTGGTTCTTGTTGATGGTTTTATGTGCCAAATGCTAAACAACTCAAGTTTTGGAAAAAGATAAATAAAGAAGTAGCAGTAGACCAGAAATGGAACACATAACAAGTGCCGTTTGACGGCAACTTTGAACGGGGAAACACACAACACCATGGAGATAATCTTCAAATGGTTTAGGTTTGGATTTGACCTATTTCCATCACGGCGAATTTAATTGTCTTTAATAACATATTTTTTGCCAAAATCCCATCTCATCGCATAACAGCCTTAAACCTACTCAAGTTTCTGTACCTTTCACAAATAAACCCGCCACAAAAAATACTTCACAAAATACACACACACACACATATGTTAGCACTTTACATCCCTGCTATTGCCCTATCTCCCCCACAGTTGGAACATTTTTCAGCAAACAGTTCCATACAATTCATATACAAAAAATTTGAGCTGCAACCAAACCAACTAAAAAATACCACAAAAATGAAAATCTAGTGAAACAAAACAAATGCCACATAAAGTTTGCTTTTAGGAGGGAGCCAGTAAAAATGTGTGCCCCAAACCCTCAATAGAGCAGCATTTATGCAATTTTAGCTGCGGGCAAGAATCAGTTTTTGAAATAATTGCCAAACTAGAAATGCTGGCAAATATGCAAAAGCGAGCAACAACAAAAAAAAAGCGTATGGAGAAAAAAAAGAGATGAGCGGTATAGAGATTACATTGCATTGCACTTTACTTGTTTCAAAACTATTCCTTTATTTTGATTAGTTATAATTAGTTTACCATTTCAAAACTGGGTTTCAATTTTTGTGATTTGTTTTTAATTAGTTTTAAATGTTACTAGCTAATGTTACTAGAAACAAATTACTACTCAGTTGCAGTCATTCTGCAGCTCCATAAATTGTATGAAGGGTCGCACAGTGAATCGATAGCTCAAAACACATCGCAAAATCATAGCTTCATAATTTTTTCCGAATTTCACAGATAATTATATCGGTAAAAATAAAATAAACGGTTCTTTTAAGAAACTTAGAGTACAATTATAGTAAATCTTTTTGCTCAATGTCAATTTGTTTCTGCTGTTACCCAAATTGAGCAGATCTCTTTTATAGGTCGACCTTGCGAGCTGGGGTATGTGCAAGCCAAATGTCAGGCACTTGTGTCCTTGAAGATAAGCTAGAAGACATTGACCAACTTCGCTTTGCAAAAATGGTGCATACACTTATGTAGAATGTCTGTGGATTAAAGAGCTGCTGTGCGAGGAGACTTTTTAGCTTTCACAGCAATTCTACGTGCCACTCTCCATTGCTTGCTTTACGTCCCCGAATACTGACACGACGAACTCGATTCCGCAATTTTTACTATTATATTCAAGGCTGCAAACTGGTTCGGGTGTAGGTGCAAACATTCAAATTCCTGATGAAATATAACAAAAACTTTCACAAATTTCATTTATAAGTGTGCCCTTTTTGAATGCATTAGAATTCCCTTGTTAGTGTGACCATTTTTGGATTCGTATATATTTAAGTGTAACCATTCGGTTGTTGGATGTTTTTTTACACCCTGGGAGAGGGTATATTGAAATTGTTTAGATGTTTGTAACTCACAGAAGAAAGCATCTCCTATCAAATGAATAATACGTATTCTGGATCAGCATGTCGAGCTGAGTTGATATAGATATATACGTATGTTACTGTGATATCTCCTCCGTCAGTTTTAAAACTATCTGACCAAACTTTGTCCGAGGTCTTCAAGTGCAAATACGCTGCCTACGCTGATCGGATGACGCATCCAAAATCTCAAATTGATTCGACTACGTTTCGTCTAAATCGGACAAGTATACGTAACATATAACTTACATAGTTGTATAATAAATTTATTCAGTCAGAGTTGTTTTGGTTTCTACTTTGTTTTTTGAATATAATTACATTAATATTTAAAAAATATAAAGTATATTTTAAAAAAAAATTAATATATTTTTGTGATTAAAACATTTTCTCTTCTAGTTTATAGGAAGTCTAGGTATTTGAGTCATACATTTAATTTTGCTCTTTTTAACACGTTTGTTTCAACTTTATCAACGTCGAAAAATGGCGCTACTTTACAAACATCTGCCAACTGCTTATTCAGCCACCCAGCATAACTTATTTAATTCAACTTCATCTAGTGTTACTCGGGGGAGCCATCTTGGACTATTACTCGCTGGTCTATTCTCGCCAGAATGATACCGTCGGTACTTCAACCATTCAAAGTGTAACTTCACGGCATTTTACAGCTACAGGCATTTTCTTACTTATTTTATTGTTGAAACGCAACCATAAACGCAACCATACTTTGATTTAATAACCGTATCGTGATTCGTTAGCATTTGTTAAGCTCTGGTCAATAAAATTATTTTCATGAATCAATTCTTGCACTTCGCGGCATTTGCCGTTATCTTGTTCTTTCTTCATTTTGAGTGACCTTTCATGTTTCATTGAAGATATTGAGAATTTAGGGTTTTTAAACCCACCCGCTGATTTTTAATCACAATGAAAAGTTCTAAAATAATATTTGGCAACTTCTGGCAATCCAAACTTTTGAACTGCCAGCAACCAGCAGCAGCTTTAAAATTTCATTTTGACTGTTGTCTTCTCAATTGAAACCCACTTAGAACTTGGTGCGCTGTCCTCAGAGTTTGATGGCTTAGTTGCTTGGTTATGTGTGTGTGTGTGTGTGAAAGTTCATCCTCCATTTCTTTCTAGCTCAGTGTTTCTAATTGCATGCTAGGGGCATGTTCATCTTCATGTTGCATGTAAGCAACTTCCTCTGCTCTTTGGCTAGAGTTTATCATAATACCTTTGAAGGATTTTGCGGCAAGAGACCAAGTTCCAAAGTTGAGACTTGAATGAATGAATGAATAAATGGCTGACAGACTGACTGAGTGAGTGAGTGAGTGACGTGTGGTCCAGCCATTGGGAAAAAAGCGGATGTGGATGAGAGTTTGTATTTGGTTGCCGGCAAGGTATTTTACCTTGTGGAACCTGGCAAACATGTTCTACTGTGGCACTGAAAAACCAGCATACACTCCTTCCTTCTCTTCTGCCACTGATGGCAAACAAGCACGCCAAGTTTTCTAGTCGTTATTCATAGAACATGTTTGGCCATTTTTCCTTTTAGTTGCAGTTGTTTCGGGCCTGTTTTGCTGCTGCTTTTCTTTTTAGTTTCCTATGTATTTTGTTGGTGCATGCATTGATGCATTTTTCTTGCTAACCAACAGCAAGTAAAACAGAGACAGGAGGAGCGAGAGAGAGTCTTGCAGGGAGAAGGTAAAGTAAAGTGCAGGTATTTTAGCTGGTTTGGTCTGGTTTTTTCTTTTTTTTTTGGCATGGCTTTTCACATTGTTGTCGTCGTTGTCGCTGCTTGCACTAAATATGCACTAAATGCTATTTATTTCTCTAAGCAGCACACACACACTCTAAAATGTGACGCAGACTGAGTTCCACAAAATGGAAGAATTAAAAAAGAGAAAATTTGTACAAAGTCATGTAAAAAAACCAACTAAATTTTATGAAAAAGTTACTTTCAACCCTGCCAAAGCTGGGAATTTTCATATTATTGTAATCAACACAGAAATAAACTTGAATGGGTAGCTTGTAAAAATGAGCTTGCAGCTTATCAGGAGAAAACTGAAACCGCTGATCGGTGGATTTTCAAAAAAAGAATTATATTTATGGAATCTGTATATGGACCTGTAAAACTTATTTTGACTTCAATCGAATAAAAGACAAAAAGTAATGTTATAAAACCATTTCGGACAATATTTGAGGATTTTTTAAAGTCCAAAGTCGCTTCAAACTAATTTCAATCCCAGTGGGTAAACTTTCTGAAGATTGGGGAGTAAATTTTCATATCTGTTTATCATTAAAAATAAGTTTAAACCTGATGGGATGAAAAACTAAGAAGTTACTTGCAACAGCTTTAACCGACTTTGGGGGTAGAAATTTCCACAAAAAAGGATTGAAATACCAGATCTGTATCTCGCATTTATCAGCCACCGCGTAACATATCTGAAAGCATTGAATAATATACACTAGAATCTTCTCGTCGCTATCGGAACTAACAAGATTATAAAAAATTAGATGGTCCACTCGCGAGTTTTTACAAGTTAAGTGAGCAAAATGAGCACTAAACGGTTTTGGGCTATATCTTAAGATTTTGGGGGCCCCGAGGAAAACCGAGTATGAAGAAGTCCTATAAGCGACATGCTCTATTTCCCAGGTTCTTGCACTTTTGTGAAATTTGTAGCACTGTGTAACTACATTACATAATTACATTCAATTTTTGTTTTTAAAATTTTTACTGTAAAAATTGCTTATAATTTTTTTAAGTTAAAATTATTAAATAAAATTACTTTGAAACAAACTTGATCTGTGTGCAATACTAGTCTACACAGTCTCTGAGATCTAGGTGTTCATACAGACAGACGGAAAGACTCGACACGGCTGTTGATGCTGATCGAGAATATACGTAGTTTATGGGGTCGGAGATGCTTTCTTTTGCCTGTTACATACATTTGCACGACTTTAGTATACCCTTCTTACTCTCCGAATAACGGGTATAATTACTTACAAGATGAAAAGAATTAAAGTTGCCAAGATAATAGTAATTTACCATCATTCCACTGACTCTAAGGCAGAACTTTTGAAACCAGAAACGGGTACCAATTCCGAATCCGCATGATCTTATCAAAATCAAAATCTTATCAAAATAAAAGGAAAGTTATAGCATGGGTCCCAAGAAAGTGGTAGATAAAAAGCATATGTGACGCGATATGATACTGCAGAATGGGGTGAAGAGGGTTTTATCTGTTTTGAAAAGAAGTCAGCAAAATGCGTTCGAGTTTTTTAAGGGCCAATTTCTCATCTTCTATATAGCTGCTATGTGCTAGATAAACTCAGATTTTGCCCTGCTAATTGTAGGTTTATGTGACAGACAGCTCTATGAAGTAGATTAGAAAACGGCTCTAACGCAACTAATACCATCTGAAATTATGATACCGACTAAGTATAGCTTATTCATTGAAAAATATATGTAGGTTTTTTTAGACCCATTATCAAACTTCAACTAGACTTACACTAGACTACAAAAAAGAAGTAAAAAATTTGAGGTTCAGGCGAAAATTACATCCTTACTAAACAAGAATCTTTTTTCCTATTGACCACCATCGAAGAACTTAATGTTCTCACGTTTCACAGGCCAGAAACTTTTTAGCCGAATTTTTTTTTATTCATTGATTAACTTTCAAATACAAAAAACGAATATGAAAAGTATCTTTTCGTTTTCTTTCTGTGAATTTTTAAAAAAACATCTAAAAATAGCAAGAGCATTTTGCGCTACCCCCTTAAAAATATAAAAATTTGGATTCCGAATTTTATATTTATATACTTAAGATAAATTAGATGCATCAGTTAAATTTATGTTTTTTGTTGTCTTTCTATAGAAATGCCCAGACTCTGATTTTTTAACATACTGTTCAGTAAATTTTATGGATAAAATTGATTCTGTATAGCTGTTTTGAAAACAAAGTCTTGCATATAGAGATTTTCTATTACTTAACATCAAAGTAACGAAAGTAAGTATTCTTCTAGTATTCCTGGGCTAGAATCAAGATATAAATGCTTGCCAGTTATCTCTCACTAGATCCGCTATAAAGTCACATCATTATCAATATCACAACTTCATTATCTTTCATCGACACAACAAAAAAAAAAAACAAAAAAAAAACATACACACACTCTCAGCACATGGCCAACCTCGACATGCGCTTTGTCTGTTTGTTGACTTCTACTTGATTGTATGTATGGACTCCGCTCTGGGTATCTGTATATGTATGTACTTATGTACATGCATAAGTATATTTGCGACTGTCTGCGCTTCAGTGTTCTGTATAGCAATTGAATATTTGCAAGAGATTTCCGTTCATTAAACCCGACAGCGAAAAAGCAGCCGACTGACGCAACAACAGCGCTGCGACTGCAAACCAAAACCCGACCGTAGGCGGCCTTTTGGCTTCCCAGCATCATCATCATCATCATCAACATCATCATCATCATGGGCTACGTACTTTGCTTTTAATTTTTATTTTATTTCTCTCTGCTCCAAAGGGAGTCGGGGCCGGGCGCAGAGGAGGCAGCCTGGCTGTGTGCCCATAATTAAATTCCTCTTTAAAGTTTTGCTGCCGAGGTTTCCATTTAATGTTTAGTGCAAAACTTTAATCAACAGTGGGCAGAGCCGACGACGTTCTTCGCCAGCTTAAAAGAGTTTAAAAAAGTGCATCAAAGTTGAAAATTCCTAGGATTTGGGTTTCTAAGTTCAAGTTGAGTTCCTGGGACACCCTAAGAAAAGCTGTTGAAAGTGGAAACAAGAGATTAGCGGAGGAAGGTTTTTCGTTTTGAAGAAGTTTTGAAGACTTAGTTTGGCACATCTTCAAGAGTTTTCCACTTTCTGACACTCATTTTTGATGATTATGCAGGATAGGCAAGAAGCGGGCTTATGTTGGTTGGCGGCATAGGCTAATAAAATAACAATTATGATGATTTAATTATCAACATCCAATTTTGAGTGCTTAAACGACTGGCGACGACTGATTAATGAGCTTGGAATATTGATTGATTGACAAGATTGTCAATGATTGGTTCTGAAACAGAATTTTAGCCAGCAATCAGCTGTTGAAAAATACTCAAAGAATAATACTACTTATAAAAAAAACTTGTGGCAGGAAAATTGTAAAAGAAATAATTCAAAATCAGATAATATTACAAGGATGTGTTTGACAAATTGAAATAGGACTGGGTTATATGTATATACCCGCTCTGGTGCTATGAATTTTATTGAAATGATTCTCGCAGATTTTAAAACGAAATTCATATCGTTATAAAACAGTTTATATTCAAGTTTAGTCCGGTCGTAAGGCATTTTTCACTTTTGATCTAGTTTAAGCTGATTTGAAAGCGCTATTGCTTAATTGACTGTCGAACCGGAGTATAACCCACCTACAACCTACCAAATTACGTTTATAGTACAGCCGAACTTCTGTATGACGAACATCTGTATAGCGAAGTTTTCTTTACAGCGAATTAATTTCAGGAAAAATGTAATTTCGTTAAATATTAAAACAATTTCATATTACGAATTTTCTTAATAAAGAAGCCCATTTTTAGCCCCTTAAGATTCGCTTTATAGAAGTTCGACTGTATAAAAAATCTTCCAAATATGTAACGGGACTTTGAACCCATTTTATACAGTTTTAATTTGGCTTGGAACCGGTCTGGAAACAGTAATTTTCTCAAAGCATTTCTTATATTTAAGATTTGGCTCTAAGCAGCTACTAAACCGATTTAGTCTAATTCGGAACCGTATTACCAAACATCACATTTTATGTCACTATCTTAAATTGATATGTTCGATTATCTTCGAAATTTGTGTACCGTTGTGAGTGGTGTTCTTGGGTTCCATGACTTGGAATTGAAAGGCATTGTTCATGATGAAGTTTTTCATCATTGACATCCTTTAAAACTAGTTTCTCCTTATTCTGCAATGTGATTGAATCATATATTTAGAATGTTGTATACATTCTGAAAAGTTTCATAATTTAAATTTTTTTTTTTGGATTTCTTAAGCAAATTGTTTTTAATTAGTTGTAACTTCATTTCGGATTTTCTTGATTTTAAAACTATTTGTTAGATAATTTGGTAGTATTTATACACTTCAATTTTTGTTGTTATTTTAAACATTTATTCATAATTTTTTCTTGCAAATCGAGAAACTTACATGCATTTTTTTTTTGTTATTAAGAAAATTCCTCAAGCTTGCCTCTGTATCTATTGCTGCTGATTCCGGTTATAAGCGTTTGGAAAAGTTACATTCCTGTTCGTGATACTCTCCACATTCATCCATCCATTAAAAAATATATAAAGATAAACTCTCGTCTCAGGTCTAGGCCTAATGCCAAAACATATTTATAGGCTCTGATGCTTTTCTTTCTTTATCTATCCCCCGCTCCCTCCTCTGTGTGGTTCACTCGCTTTGGCCCCCAACACACACACACATTTGCAATATTAATAATAATCTGCTGCTTGCCATTGAAAGCCATACAAGGCGCGATGTTGCCTCTGTGTACGTGTCAACATTCGACGCTGGCTTCGGACGCTAGCAGCGACTGCAGCTGCGACTGCATGCGCGACGGCGCATATAAATTTTCGTGGTGTTCTTTTTGGAGTGGTCTAGGAACTTTTGCGCCATTCCAAGAGCTGTGTTGCGAGTGGCATGCAATCCAACAACAACAACAACTCATTTGGCAGGCTATGCACAAGCAGAGGAGAGCGAGACCTAGACATGGGCACAGTGGAACAAGTAGGCCATAAATAATCTAGAGTGTGTGTGTGGGAAGCTTTTAGGTTAGAAAATTAAAGAATTGAATTAAACCCATGCAAATGCTGTAAAACAGCGTCAACTGTAAAATAGTTTCGTACACTTTAAGGTAGGTTTTGGTATTTATCACCCAGTTCATACCATATGTATTATTCTTTGGGAGGTAAATTTAAAAAAACTTTATAGGGGAGCAAATTTGTTTGTTTGTCCAACACAAACTGTTTTGTGTTTCAAGTTACCACTCGAGAAATTAAAGTCACATACTTTTCAAGCTGCCCTCGTACCAAGAATATAGATCGATAAGTTTTGTGTTGGTAAGTTTATTACCTATGGTCAAACTTTATAAGCCTAACTGGTAAACGGTAAACTACAGTTAACACTGCGTGCTTTTCTGATTCTTTGGATAAAGCCGATGACAGGGCTTTGGCTTTACTTTGTCCCCAAAAACTCAGGTTATTACAAGTTATTACACTCAAGGTTACAAATCTTTTAAACTCTGCTGATGGTTCGGTTTAGCGTTTCAAAACCATCATAAATACTAAGCCTTGGATTTATTTTTAAGCTTGTCGATAGTTAAGTTTTGGTTCGTATCCTGGTTCAAAGATTCTTAAAAAGCTCTTTATTTTTTGAATTTTAACGAATCTGTATAAATGATTGGGGATTTCGTTTGTTAGAGTTGACGGTATATCAATCAATGCATCATTCAAAAAACTTCAATCAAAAGTAGAATGATCGTTTATTATTGTTAGCCTTCAAAGCGAGTTCTTTCTCGATCTTCTTTTTAAGACTGGTCTGGTCTCTGAAATTAGAAAGTAGCATTATCCTTCTTCGTAACATAATGTTGATATTTGACTCTTTCTTTATTTTCCTCCTTCGAATTACCTGCTCTACGGAACATTTCAATTTTGAGAAACTTATGGGTTTTCTATACCCGTTATTCGTACAAAAACTTAAGGGAGAGTTAAGTTTGCTTCATTAGTTTTAAGCTATATATATAATATAATAAAAACTGTTCCTTTATTTAAATTTTTGTAAATGTAAATAAATATGGTAATAGTTTCTAAAAAGGTGAAAATTGTACATGAATATATGGAAGATAGTTTGTTTAAGTATCATAGTTCTGTCCTGCGTTTTGAACCTGTCGTGAAGTATCATTCGCAAATCGCGAATCGATTCTAAAACTTTAATTAACACTTTAAGATCGATTCAAATCATCTTATTTCGTTGATACATTTCGATGTATTCCGTAAATTGGTTAAAATAAGGAATGCCGTACGGATCTGAACTGAACCGAACCAAACCGTAACTGAACACGCTAATTCTGCTGAGTAAACCAATCCCAAGATCGAAATGGAATTTAATTTAATTTTAAAATAAAACTGTTCGGTTAGTTTTAGTTTAGGACCTTAAACGCTTACCTCTTGGTAAATTCGATCCTTGGCATAAGCTTATTTATTTGAAAACGCATCAGCAAATGCTCAGATTGGTTTAAAATTTATAAGGTCAAGTATAATTCGAACAAGAAAGAAAGTCGGTCAAGCCCGACTATAACATACTCTGTACCAAGAAATTTTGTCTTTTGATCATAACTCGAAAACCGTTCATCCGATCTTCTTCATTCCTTTGGCGGATCGATAAGTTATTCTAATAACTAAATATGTCCAGAAGGAACAAGCCATCTATCTTCAAAACTGTGGGAGATATGACGTTTTTTCTAAATTGCGGGGGCGGGAGGGGGCGTGGCCAAAATTGAAAATAAATAAACTTGATCTGCCTGCAGACATAAGAAGCATATGTCCCATACACGTCAAACCTCTATCTCTTACCATCTCTGAGATCTGTGCGTTCATACGAACAGACAGACAGACGGACAGACGGACATGGCTATATCGACTCGGCTGTTGATGTTGATCAAGAATATATATACTTTATGGGGTCGGAGATGCTTCCTTCTGGATGTTACATACTTTTGCACAAACTTATAATACTCTATGTACCTACGGTACAGAGTATAAAAAGATTCGAGTTTCATTCAATAAGAGTATCGGAAACCAAACGCAATTAATTCGGAATTGCAATCGTTTTGCTTTTTAAGTACACTAAGGTACGAATTCACATCTTCTACATTGCATTATCAGTCACATAATAAACTAACATATAACAGAGTAAATTGTGAGTTTATCTTTCGCATAGCAGCTATCTCGAAAATGTGAAATCAGCCCTAAGAAATTGTGAAAGGCCCGATAATATTATGTAAAAACACAACAGAAAGAAACAAAATAGTGAACCACTCAAACGAACCGAAACCGCGGGCAGTTCAAAAACTGTGAGAGCCACCTTATTAAAAATAGCTCTATTTTTGTCGATAGGTAAAAAAGAATAAACAAGAAATTTGCAAAACTTTTTGAATTATAAATATCTATTGACAAATTTATAAAGTCCCCTCCTAAAATATTGGAGTTCTTCCTTTCACTACTCTTAAATAGATATGCAAGGTTTGTATTCCCATGTTGTTACTCAATATTTTCCAGAGTTTGGTTAAGGAATTATGAATGCAGTTCAAATCAGGGTGCGATGTGAGGGATCCAAAATTCTCGAACCAATCTGGAACGGTTTGCAGCCTTGACAAATATTTTGGTAAAATATGTTAAAATTTGTTGATATTACAAAATATTTTAATGGAATATGTAATTATCTTGAAATAAAATGTAAAAAGCTTTGGAGAGAAGGGAACACGTTATTAGATTAACGTTTAACATTAAGCCGGAACATATTTCGGTTCAACTTTTTACTACAACTAGACACCAAGATTTTTATTTTTTATTTTGAGCTCTATACAGGAGAGTTATACAACTTTTATTCACATTTTTACCTTAACACAACACCTTTAGCTCCACTGTGTCAAAGTCAAATGCATGCAAAAAAAAAAAAGAAGAAAAAAAACCAAAGAACACAAAAAATGCCTAGGCTTTTTGTCTGGAACCAGGTCCTGGACTGTTCCTTCCCATTGGCCTTTGTCTCTCTACTCCACACTTCTTTGGCGCACGCGGCACACCTTCTTCGCTACACTCCCTGTTCCCTGGCTCTGGCCTGTCGACGAGTGCACAACAAATATTGTCGCCGGCTAGGTCGGGAAATCAACGCACTAAGCACCGAGCAAGCGAGCGAGCGAGCGTTGCTCCTTCTCCCCTCCCTCGCCAGCAGCCGGCGGCGGCGACAGCGAACGGAGAGAACTACACAACAACACAAAGTAAATAGTAAACAAAAATAGTTTTGCAAGCCAAAGTAAAAATGCAAAAAAAGGCAAAGGCACAGAGCAGAAAACGCATGGGCAAGTAAATAAAAATAGCATTAAAAATAAAAGAAAAGCAAAACAGCTTTTTCGATTTAAATAAATTTAAAGCTACATCGAAATGCAGGCGAAAGAGAATCAGTGGAGAAAAGTCAGCCCTCTGGGAATTATACACAAGAGCTACACATGCATATACCTAATTGTATCAATGTGTGTGTATTATATAGCATTTTACAAACTGATTAAATGTCAGACTCAACGGTAGAGCTCAACGACTAGGCCCATAAATTGATAAGCAATCTGCTTCGAAAGGTTTTTGTACTAGGCATACACCACAATTGTTAAAGCGGCATAAATAAATATTTAATAGCTTGATTGGGTTAGCGATAAAAGTGTAGTAATAGTTTAACTTAGGCACACACACAGACAATTTGTGTAATTACACTATCGAGCTGGGGCAGAAGTGATTTATTAATGGAATTAATTTTAGAAATGAGAATGACTAATGATGAGCAGGAAAACCATGCAAAAAATAAATGGAGATAGGACGGGTGTATGCAAGCAAATGACATATATAAAGGTGAAGTTAAGAAGTCATTAAATATCACTACAATTGTTGAAGCCGGGTGGAAAAGTTTGGTTTATTATACCACTAAGGTAGGTAGGTCAAACTCCGATTCTTTGTATAAGAATGTTCGATGTCAGAAGTGAAGTAAACTCAGAGAAAAAATTGAGAATTTCATACTTAGATCAAAAATGTTTAATGTCAGAATTTCGATAAGAATGGAAGTTCTTGATCCAAGTATGAATTTTTGAACCCGATTTTCTTCATCCACGAGCGTCAGTTCTTGAACCAAGTGCTAAACATTCTCAAATCAAGTATACAAATTCTAGAATCAAGTGCTAGTCAAATTCAGGATTGCTTATTCTTACATCAAGAGCATGGTGCATTGTCAAAAACTGTGAATGATTTTTTGGTATCAAGAGTTCATCAGGTTCAAGATTAAGATCGCATACTCTTGATTCAAGAGCTTCACAGTTTCCAATCGCACAGCAATAAAAGAGGAGTTGTTTTTTCCGTTTATAGAAAGTTAATTGTTAAACCATGTAGCAATTTTTAGCCGGCCCGAAGAATACACAAGACAACAAAGCAGCATCAATCATTGTCGGTCTCCATGCCAGCAGTGCCATAACTGTTTGGGAATTCCAAAGTAACATGAGTGCAAGAATCGATAGCGCTCTCCGCTTGGTAGTTTAACCAAGCTCCCCTCTCACATAAAAATCGAAACTGAGACTCTAATTTCTCAAATGTGCTTGCTCTCCTCTCTCTGATTTACTTTGCCTAAAAATGCTATACTGAGAACGAATTTAGCTCAAACGAATCGATTTTTTTTCTGGGTCTAAGAGCGATTTTTAATTTCATTCTTTTTTCAAGAGATTTACTACTTGAGCTAAGTACGAAAAATTCTCCAAGTTGGACAAAACCTAGAGCGACCATTATTAGAAACTTTTAGAAAACAATTAGAAACTTTAGCCACTCAAAACCAAGAATTGAATTAAGAAAGGAGGTTCAATATTATTCCCTTACTCCCCTCTCACTTATGAAATGAAATAGAGATATTGGGATCCACGCTTTTCTCTCAAAGCATGCTCTGCTTGTAATCAGGTTCGTTTTATAATCAATTAGTCAGTTTTTTCAGTGGCGAATTGTGGCATTATCATTTCTAAGCCGTAGTCAAGCTCTACAATTTACCATATTAAAAAAACAAAAGCATAACTTGTGGCAAAACAAAACCACATATGTGAGACTAGGATATTTAAAAGTCCAGGCCATGGTTGAGAAGTTTTCGGGTATTGGGTAAGGTTTTAATAGAACCTTTAGCTGGACGCTTCCTTATCATCAAGTGTCTTATTTTAATCGAAGTGAACAAAAACTTTCAAACGGGTTTGAACAACCGGACCGAATTTTCTCCAGAATTTCAGAGGTTTGCCGATGTTTTTCTCACTGTCCGAATAAAATTGTAAATTTTGTATTCGAAAATTCGGAGTGCATAAAAAATCCTGTTACTGAATTTGGAATGTCTATGGTGTACCCGCAACTCGATATGATATCGCAATGCTGAGTGTCAGTAATAGGAACAGCTGATTGTGACTAGGACATTCTAAGGCTGGAGGAGTTAGAGCACAAAAAATGAAATGTATCACCCTGTATTAAAAACTGGGCTGGCCAATTATCTATATCCAGAAATCTTTTCATAACATGGGGGACTATCACGAGAGCATGCTTTTTATATGTCGAAGGGGAACTTTAATTTACAGGTGCAAATGAAAACAGTTCCATCAGCTGTTCTTTGTTTACATCAGTTAGACCACCAATCGCGTGCAACCGTGAAATAACGAAACAAGATAACATACATCCAGCTATTTCGATGGATTCTTACGTATAAACTGAATATGAGGAAAAATAACTCAATTTGCTTCCCAGTGTATAAAATGTTCCATCCAGTATACAAAGTTACTTCAAATACAACACTTGCTCTCGCAAAGAGAACAAAAAACATTTAAATATACAAGTTACTTTCCAGCTGCGACACATGACATTTATGATGCAATAGAGAAGGTCAAACGATTGACCTTGAAGTACTACTAAGCCACTGCACTCACCACATAAAGAGTTCGCAGGGCAATTGGCCTCCCCCAGAGCATATCAGCAAAATGCAAACATGAAATAAAACACAGATTAAACAAATTGTGTGCGAGTGTTGTTTAAAAATAAAACCAAATCAAAATGCAGCAAAGAAAAAACAAATTAAATGAAACGCAGACAACACAGCAAACGCGGGCAATGAACGCTTGATATACGCAAAAAAAAACACACACAGAGAAATACAGAACAAAAAGTAGCCAACGGAACGAGAAGCGAAAAGCACACGCAAAAGCTGGCTGACTGACTGACTGACTGACGTTGTTGCACACCAGAAGAAACGGAATACAACAAAAAAAGTTAAGCATTTGATTGAGTTTGTGTTAGAATGAACTTTTTACATTTGAAATGCACATAATTTAACAAAAGGAAGATGAAATCTTTTGATGGGCGCTAAGCGATTCGAATGTTCCACTTGGCGTATGAGTAATTTTTGTTTATTTGGAAGCGGAAATTGCTTAGACGAAATATCAAAGTTCAATCAAGTCGTCACGCTCTTATCTCAAAATGTGTATCTGGTTACTGCCGACAAGAGGCCTTGGTTGGACCTGCTCGACTTTAACTATCCAATTACATTGTCATAGCACAACAATAACAATCAACAAACGGACACGTAAACAAGCCCTTAACTTATGCACATTGTAGTCGCTCCCACTCGCTCGCTAACTCACTCACTCACTCACTAAAAACTTGTGCAAAAGTCAAACTATCAATTACAATTATGTATGTGCACTAGCGACGACATCTTAGACTGCTTATAAATATGTATATACAATACTGTACATGCATCTATCCACCTATCTATACGAAAACAATTAGCCCGAGCAGCAAAGCACAAAAGCAGCAAAGCCAACCAACAATAACAAAAGCCTTTTTAAACTCAAAACTAAATCAGAGAAGGAAGACAAATGGATAGACACCACACCACATCACACACACACACCGTATGTGCCAATTTCAAAAAAACGAGATGTGGCACACACACACACACACACACACACACACGCTGAGTCGAGTGTAGGAAATGCAATAGTCTACTCCATATTGGCTTGACCCAAGCCACAATAGACACTGCAAATGATTCAGACTCAGCTGATGCTCCGCACCGAGAAATGAAGCGGGGTTGGGGGGGAGACTATATTGTATGCAAGCGGCAGCAGCCCACCACCAAAAGCAATTTAGAATGCTCTCAGCATCAGAAAAAGTGTTATTGCTAAGTTGCTATGTTTGTGGCATATGAAATTGAAGATCAAATGAATAAATACGACATGAATTGCATTGCTTTTTTCTTTGATTATACTTCGAATTCATTGGAAAAGTCTTAGATAGAGATCAAATGAAAGTATGTTAGCGACAGAAGAATATGCAATTAGCCTTAAGAGTCGTGAGTGTCTTAATCCGAGCTATTTGGTAAAAATTTGGCTCTGATAATTCTTGGACTAAATCCTTACTGCGAAAAATGTGCGCTGCAAAAACCTTACCAATGAGCTTTAGACACTATTGTATACAAATTTCTCACATTTAGTAAAGGTTATTAAAATTTTAGTGCAATTTTAACTTAGTTTTAGATGCGCTGTGCTGCGAGGGGGCCGATATCACCCATTTTTTTAGCCAATTGTGTTTTTATCAGGGATGCAAACCACTCGAATGTAAGTACTGGTTCGGTTTAGTGGTTCACACAGTTTCTGAACCGCCGGTTCGGTTCATTAAATGGTTTTTAGAGCTGACTGAACCGCGGTTTCGGTTCGGTTCGGTTCAGTGGTTCACAAAGACACATTATGAAATATTATGATTTCTATTGTAATGTGACTTTTCGCACACTTTGCAAATTCCCATAATCCATTTGAATATCTTTAAAATCCTTGAAAGAATGTCCAAAATGTATTATTTCGGTCTTAAAGGATTCGTACATTGGTTCCTAGACGAATGAATTTGGAAAACAGAGAATGTCGGCTAGAAAAGAATCAAAAACTCTCCTGGCTAAGATTGAATTAAGGTAATAACACTTGGGGAAAGAATGTAGTTTGATGGCAGGTGTATTAAGATATCAAAGGGCGAATGCAGAAGACTTGCAGGATTACATGTTCTTAAATTTTCGTCAAGTCATCCTTAAAAGTTATATCGATCCGGTATCGGTAAGGATGTAGAGAGTCAAACGAAATGTATAAAATTTGTCTCAAGGAAACGTTTCGAATTCCTAAATTAATAAGAATTATTGGCTCGAGGAAAGCAATTCCCGTCTTAGAGCTCGTCAGGGAACTGAACCGAACCGTTTTTATTTGTGGTTTTCGGTTCGGTTTAGCAATTCTGAAAGGAAGCCGGTTCGGTTTGCGGTTCGGTTCACCAGCTGACATAAGCGGTTCGGTTCGGTTCAAAACCGGTTCGGTTCAGAACCGGTTTGCATCCCTGGTTTTTATACTCTGTACCGTAGGTACACAGAGTATTATAAGTTTGTGCAAAAGTATGTAACATCGAGAAGGAATCATCTCCGACCCTATAAAGTATATATATTCGTGATCAGCATCAACAGCCGAGTCATGTCCGTCTGTCTGTCCGTATGAACGCACAGATCTCAGAGATGGTAAGAGATAGAGGTTTGACATGTATGGGACATATGCTTCTTATGTCAGCAGGCAGATCAAGTTTATTTTCAATTTTGGCCCGCCCCCGCAATTTAGAAAAAACGTCATATCTCCCACAGTTTTGAAGATAGATGGCTTGTTCCTTCTGGACATATTTAGTTAGCAGGATAACTTATCGATCCGCCAAAAGAATGAAGAACGGATGAAAGGTTTTCGAGTTATGATCAAAAGGTTGTTCGCTGCTACTGCAGCATCATAATTTATGCTGAGCGTGTAATTTCTTAGTACAGAGTAGAGGTGGGCGCGGGCCGGGCTTTTTTTCGTGGCCCGCGGGCTTGCACAGGCGGGCCCGGGCTTCAAAATAGCGTTTCGTGCGGGCTTCGTGCGGGCTCGGGCCTTACAGCAAAGGCCCGGCCCGATAAGGCACGAAAAAGCCCAAAAAAGTATTTATGTGAATAATAACACATCAAAAAGCTTTAAGAATCGCAAAGCTCCCAGGCATATATTTAAAGCTTGTAGAATGGTCCTTTATCGCATTAAAAATGTTTTTCGATGAACTTTGTTTTTTAAAATACACTTATATTCAAATACAAACATAATGTTATTTATTTACTTATGTATTACAATGGTATATAGAAGTCCTAACTGCGCCTAATTTTAAAAAATCATAAAAAAAATACTAGCGAAACGGCCATAGCTTTTCCAGGTATTTTTATATTTATAAATTTCGGGCCGGGCCGGGCCCGAATAGCCTTCGTGTTCGTGCGGGCCCGGGCCTCAAAAAGTAGGCCCGCGCCCACCTCTAGTACAGAGTATGTTATTGTCGGGTTTGACCGACTTTCTTTCTTGTTAAATATTTATCTAGCTTAATAACCGGCATTGCATTTAGATAATATTAATCTTATAAAAGTTTTTTTATAAAATTTTTCACTTGCTTTTAAGATATTTAGATTTTAAAATTTCAAAAAGTTTGGTTAACTTTTTCGAACCCAGTTAAAAATTTTCAAAATATCACACCACATATTTCCATAACTCTGAGATTTGTACAACGTCTAGCACTCACATTTAAGCTCACAACCTAATCTTTCAATCGAAATGAGTGCACATTTCAAAGCCGGGAATATTTCTGTCTTCTTCATACCGGCCTTCACACTAGATTTAAATTTTTCAGCTTAAATATCTTCTAGTATATTAGTCACTTTATAAATGGTTCGAAACTGGGCTAACTCTACTTTCTACTTTCAAGTTCATGGCTTAATTAACTTCTGAGTTGTGGCTGTAAGCTTCATTTCGATTTAAATAGGTTAGGGTAAGAAATATAGATAATATTTTCAAAAAATAGCATTTCCTTGAGTATTATTGGATCATTTTGGTAATCTAGATGTCATTTGACACGTTTCACAAAATACGTTTTAACGGAGTTCAAAAACTAGAAACATTGCTCCAAAACACTACAAATAACAAAAGGGCAACCCTCTGAAATTCTAAAGAAGTTCTCAGACCGGTTGCTTTACTTATCAAACCTAAGGTTTTGGTTCGAAGCTTGCTTTGCAGAATCTTAGATCGTGGAGACATTTTTTGGTAAAAAAAAATTTATGGGACAGATATTTGATGAGAAGGAAGCGTTCAGCTAAAGAGGCTATTAAAAACATTAACAAAAATCCGAATGGACCTTTAAATAAACCCGATTTGAATAATTAAAAAACTTTTCTTCCTTTGCCTTAACTTTTAAATAGAAGATAGCCTCACCTGAAATATGTGGAGCTTGGATTAGGTTTTGAAATGATAATGATAACCAGCATTATTGAATTATTTTTTATTCAATCAATACATTGCGATAGTTTTTTAAGTTCGTGAACTAAACTGAATAAAGTAATTCTTCGAACCGAACCTTTTTCAAACCAAACGGTTCGAAGACCCGGATAGAAGCCTTGCAAAATACTGTTAAAAAGATATATATCTTGTTCTATATAGTCGACGTATTTAGATGTAGCGCAAAAAACCATCATAGCATCAATTGTATCTGAAAGTTTTTGAGCATAAAGTAAACTAAAACTAAAGTATTACCAAAAATTATTACTAAAAAATATTTGATATGCGATAAAATATCGGATTCACTACTGCCAACCAACAGACCAAGTTTCAAGTTGGAGACTTGAATAACACCTGAGATATGGCTCTGAAACACTTGAACCCTTTCTGGCAACATCGATGTTTCATCGTTGTTTCTTCAAATTTTGAAACGCTTGAGACTAACTTAACCAACGCACATAAATTGGCCATAAGCATAGAATTATAAATTACTATTCTCCGCTCTTGAGCTCTACATCAAACATAACATTTCAAAATCATTTAAGTCTATGTTCAGAAACATTCAGAGTTTCACAATCTTCGTCTTCAAGGCGACGCATGCTTCTGATATACTAAAATTCCTTTCAGGAGCTGAGAATGTTGCCGGAATACAGAAATATTTGCTTTAACTTATTTAACAGCGCTCGTAATACAACAGTTTGATAACAACAAAAGCAAGACCCCCAATTAAATTAAGTATCCTAGTCCTTTGACAGGTGGACGGAGCGTTAGATGCATATTTTTAAAATAGAAGACCAATTATTGTAGAAATTTTTGACACATTTCACACAAAATGTGAATTACGGAATATAGTGATATAAGAGAAGAAGAATTTTGATAATTTTTTACAAAAAATTATATATCGAGGGTTCTATGGCTTTCGAGTTGTGAGTCAAATAATGGATATATGGTCGAACTGAAGAAATATATTTTTATTAAAAATTAACTATTTAACTAGCAGTTCGGATCTTGTCTCAGTTTATCGGACGAAATGCATATGATTAAAATGATTTTCGATCCATCTTTCAATAGTTTCCAGCTTTGGTATGTAGTTGGGGGTGCAAGCTTTTAGGATAATCAATTTAAAGCATTGTCCAGGCCTTGACATGTACAGTGCTTACTTTATATCGTATTAATGGCAATATTTCAGCCCAACGACTTAAGCCGTCCAGAAAAGCTGTGTCATCAGCGGAAGTGACTAGTAGAGTGCGTTAAGCATGTGGAGCCGGCAAGTCTAGTATTTACAGTACTGGGCCTTGAATTCCTGCTCTATTGCGTCCTTCAAAAATAAAGCGTAGCATACCTACTTGCGCAGTTGGGAGGAAGGGCTTTTACTCTTAGGTCAGGCCTTCGTGCCATGCTGTACCATAAAGACAGAGCCTTGAAATTTTGAAATACAATATATTTACTTAAATACACTGAACACTGAACTAAAACTCTTTCAAGTGCATATCGTTACACAAAACGGAGCGGTATATATTTAGCAGTAATTATCGACTTGTTGTTTAGAGAGCAATTATGGTCTCAGTGGTCCAATGATCCTCACTCAAATAAAGAAACTTTTAACTTCCAAGTTCCACTAGTTTGTCAAAGCGCATTGTCTCTGTACAGAACAGGCCTATCCAGCCATCGCCACTGTAGCCTGAAGTTACCCTGCAATTCACAACGAATGCTTGCCGAAGTCAAAGACATATTTTCCAGTCCTCTCCATTTTGCCGAGCCTGGTATAGAAGCCATTACGGCAGTCGGATTTCCGCAGCCTAATGGAACCTACAGTTTTCGTCTGATTCTAAAACTTGCTTTCACTTAAACTTTTATCGCATAACAAGTAAGAAAGCTGCTCAGTTTGAAATTTTTTCAGAACTTCGGAAGCTCCTCAAACTGCCCTCGCACTTTTTTTAATATCCGTCAATTAACACAAGAAGCATCTTGTTGTAAAAATTTCACCAGATCTGGGCTTATTGATAGACACTTCTTCTTTGGCACAATTATTAACTTCCATTACCCAAAGACTCAACTTGTTCTTCGTCTTTTTCTCTCTTCGCCACACCTAAGTCTTTGACTTAATCAATATTCTTAAGCCATGACCAAGAGCATTTAGCCTTCGATGTCTTAAAGTCAACAACTTTTTCTTCAATAACATTAACAAGTTCTCTCATAGAGAGAAAGAGAGACAGAGGAAGAGGAAGAGAGAAGCTTGCTTGGTAGGTAAACTACAATTACGCTTCAATGCAGCTATAAGATATTGTATCTACAAAAAGTATGTAGCCTGTATCTATGTATATGATGCTTCTGTTGTGTCAGTGTGTGTGTGTGTGTGTGTGTGTGTGTGTGTGTGTGTGTGTGTGTGTGTGTCTGTGTGTCTGTTTGATAGCTTTTGCTTGTAGGAGAAACTTGTACTAAGGAGGCTGGGGCTGTATAACAAGGCAACCGGATGGTTCCTGCAGCATATCCTCCGCCGCCCCCTGATAAGATAAGAACTCAACGCCGACACGTTCGTTCCTCTTTCTACAAAACATTGACAACTTTTCTATTAACCAACGGCCGACGAATGCAGAAAAGCAAAGTATCTCCTAGCAGTACATTTGTATCTACACAAAGAAATCTGAAGAGGCTGTGTAAAATGCAATGAGGCGGCAGCAGCACAACTACAAGTCTGCAATTGATTGCAGTAAAAGTTAAGTAGATTATGATGGAAAACTTTGAGACACACACACTCACACCCCAGCTGGAGGGGCTCTGACTCTGTCATGATACGAGTTTGCTAGTGCAAAACCACGAGATGCTGAGGAGAAAACTTTTCCGAGCATGTAGTTTCAGAAACAAGTTTTTCATCTAGCGCGCAAAAAAAGAAACGAAGAAAAAAAAAACAGAAATGAAAGCCCAGAGAATATGATGAATTTTCTTGTTACAATTTTATGATATTTATTTGGCAGATATAAAAATCTATCTACTGACCACAAGTCAATGATGGAATAGATAGGTGGAGAGGGGGGAAGGGAGAGAGAAAATAATCAACTTCCTTTTGGCTTAACTTTGACGGAAATTGTTAGCCCCTAACTGGTTATAATTTCATCAAGTTGATTGTTAAATATCGATTGAGCTAGTTTTGATAGTAGTTTTTATTATTGCCATTAAGCGAGAGCTTAGAAATGGAGCAAGGTTAGTGAACTGAAGCTGAGCGAAAATGTGGGACGGAAAGAGGATACTTGGAAGAATCAATAACAATCAAGTGGAAACTATGAAGAATTTGTTAAATTTACCAAAAGGAGCAATAATAAATCAAGCGAACAAGTAAAATGATTTAAGAATAACAAGACTTTACTTCTTGATACTATTCGAAAGAGGGTTTCAAGCTAAATAGATGTACATTTTCAGAATTTCAAGGTATTGCACGGTGTCGACCATTGAAATTGGAAAACGCCCCAAATTTAAGAAAGAAAGTTTCGCCCTAAAATTTAGAAATTTTTGTGTAAAAAATTACCCAAATATTGAAAATTATATAAAACTAAGAACTAGAGTATGAATGTTTGTTGCTTGCATTTCCGAGAAACGGTAGAAGCTGCCTTTGTAATGTTGCCTCATATTGCATCATCTGAATGATTAGTTCTACGTGCGATTTTAAGTTAATTGTATTACCACTTGTTTTAACATTCTTTACACACAATTTGCACCTGTAACAGTTTACTATGTTTTTTGTTAAGTGGAAATCAGCACCGGCCAATTGTTACTAAATGAACTATCGATAATCGCCCACATCGGCAAGAATATCATATCGGAATAACCCCTATATTATGTAGAATACGGTGAACCACAGCATAGGTCCAAGTTTCATCATCCAGAGTAAACCTAATTATGACACTTAACGATGTATAGGTTCTTAGAATGCAAAATTTAGTTGATCGGTTTCAGTGATTTCGAAATTATCTTATTCTTGTTCGGATTTCATCTCAGGCTCAAAAATTAGGTCCAGTGGCAGGTAACAAGTTACAAGTTCTAGCAATACAATGTAATACCTATCTGGTCTATTGAATCTGTGCAATATAGTAAAGGCAGTCTCGGGCGGGGCGTAGAAAAGCACTCAAAATACCTTCCATGTCATCTTAGAAGGTCTTTAATTTTTGTGGAATCTGACCGAAACCTTAGGTTCAGGTTTGACTATCTTTGTACGATTGGATCGGTTCAAAGAAAAATAAATAGTCGGAGTTCCGAGTTCGAACCAGGTTTGCTGCCCTGGTCGATATCACATTCTGTATTAGCTTCTTTAGCTCTCACAGTCTACATTGCAGTCCAAGTGCTGCTGGCAATTTTTGAAGCACTGACGTTTGTTCCAGGGAATTCGTAGAGCCGAATTTGAATTGCCGGAACACCTTCGCCATGTACTCTATACCGCCATTGTAGCGTTCTTTAGTCTATGATCACATTCAGCTTTCAAAAGGGTTTAAAATTTGAAGGTGGCCTATATCACCTCTCTATAAGCTAAAGCTGAACCTGTTCCGAACCTATAAATTCGGTTCGGTTCAACAAAAATTAATGACATGAACAAATTTGGCTATTTCCTAGCAACTTCTTCTCTTATCCTGATGGTTCTGGAAGACTGAGTTACAATCGGCAGGAAAGTTTAATGTAAACATCTGTTAAAATGTTCAGAATTACCATTAGAATCCCTACACATAGAAGCCTCTGTTTTTTAAGATCCTTTTCTCTAAAGCTTATCGAATTATTCACAAAATAAGAGTTTAATAATTACTGTGGAAACACTTTTGGTACGTAAATCGACACAATTTCCTTACAGTTTGTTTCGTTTTTACGTCGATTACTATTTAAACTTGTATAAAGGCTGAACCAAGGTTGGAACCAAAACCGTCGCCCAAAAGCTTTCCACCTCAAAATTCTGAGCCTGAACCGTTTTTATATTTTGGTTCGAACCCGCGAGCCGGAGCTCCTAAAACATTTTTGGGTTTGCAGCCCTGCTTAAATATGCATATGCATATTTTGCGGTTGTTCCGGCTAGAAAAGTAAGCTGGTAACGATTATTTATGGCGTTTGTTTAGGTAAATTTACCCTTTTAGGATACTTCTTATTTGGATTTGAATTTGATTTCATACCCTGATTCGGAGTTGAAGTTGGATGAATCCGATAGAGAGAAGACAGCGTTATGTGGCGGAAAAACAATATTATAATCTATTATCTGATGATCACATGCCGATGATTATGGTATCTAAGCCGATTTGGTTGAAAAAATAATTTAAGAATAAGTTGCTTGGTTAGTAAAGTTGGAATTTAGAGCATCCTAAACTCGTTGGAAGAATGAAATTTTTACCCAATTTGAGAGCAGAAAGTTCCTTAGCTGTGGGGTCACATTAAACTAGTTATTTACGTTTTACCATTCAAATTTTCTTACTTTTCTTAGGGGTTTACAAAATTAGTATTTCATATAATTCCTTTTTTTTCCAGTTGGGTTTAAATTTTGATTCCCGTCTGTATCAAAAATATCACAATATTTCATTACCACTAACTCACTCTATTCATGTGAACTCAACTTAGTCACATTATTAAACTGTTCTCCTTCATCTCTTTTTGATCCAATTTAAACCATAAAATCCCTTTTCAGTAATGGAGCTCATTATATCAATTTGTTGATTACTTAATCGTTTTGGCAGCCAACTAGATTGATGGATTTGTAATTACTGAAAAAAAAAACATCTGCTACAGAATAGCACAAGCTGGCCGATACCTGGAAAACTGTTCTATTCGCTGCTAAAATTGTATGACTAAGGGAGAGAAAAAACACAGAAACTTACACAAAATAAATGCATAGACACGTACCTGTAAAGAGAGGAGAGAAAACAAGAGAAAATTCATTAGATTTAAGTTTATTTTTTGGGGGAGAGTTTTGTTGGAAAGCCCTGACCAACGGAAGTATTTGCATAAATTACCATATATAAATTCAATGCACTTAGCTAAAGTTATTTATTTATTGGCTATAAATGATTTCCATGCCAGTTTTTGGGGGGGCATCGTGTACAACTGAGTAAGGAAATGGCAAGTCCAAGATAGTGTGACGTCACATTCTGAACAACTGGTAGCTCACCAAAGAACACAAAAATGATAAATAAAAGTAAACCAGCACAGCAGGTAGTCGCTTTTAAGTGGGACAACTAATCAAAGAAATATGAAGACTTCAATCTAACTGAATAACCGGACACAACATCTTCTTCTTAATTGCTTGGGTAAACATAACATTTTCTTTCTTTCTTCTTTTTGGGGGGGCTTCTTGCATGTCAAACATAAATAGAAAATTATGGACATATGGGTCAGAGACTCATCATCAAAAAATCATATAAAATGTATAAGAAATAATTAAAAAATCGCATGTCTAACAGAATTTTTGACAAATTGTTTGCCCCCGCGCAAATACACAAAAGTTAATGAACTTGCTAAACAGATAGAGAGAGAGAAAGAGAGTAAGAGAGACACGGCTAATGATAAAGCCATAATACACCACATTTTGTGTATGTGTTTGTAATAAAAAAAAAATAGAAAAAAAAAGCGCGTGCTGTCTCGCATAAAAAGATTTATCATTTGAGATGTGTGGACTATGAATGAAAATGCCGACACATAAACAACAACAAACTATGGCACACACACACACACCCAGAGAGTTTTACTTAGAAAAAAAAAAGCATTAAAGCCAAATAAACAGAAGGCGTTTTTAGAGAGTCCGCCCCAACTCGCGTCATAATTGTTTATCAAACTCAACTAAACTGGAGAGCCAGCGACACGCTCTCTCTAATACTCTCCGTCTCTCGCTCTCTGTAGAAGCGTCAGTCGTAGCGTTTAGATAATTAATTGCAAAACAAAATGTTTACATTTTAACAATGAAGACAAAACAAAAACAACAACAAACAAACCGATTTGGCTAAATAGCTCTGAACAAGTTTTCAAATACCAACAGGAACAAAAAATGTAAAGCTTATTAAGTTGATAATATAGTTTCCAAATGTTTATAATATACTGCCGAATTTATGAGAATTTCGGTTTGATGAAATTTTTATGACTTTTGCACATGGTCAACTCTGAACGAAGAAGAAACTGGAAAATAAAAAACTAAAGACAATTGTCAGTTTGTTTTCCATGGTAATTAGTTAATCCGTCAAGAGCCAAATTTTACCCACATTGGTTAAGATGAGCTTTTAAGCATTAAAATGAAATGACGGAACGAAATGAGAATGCCTTTCGTTGAATTAAAAATTTACTCAACAATGCAAAACAATGCTTTTTTGTTGCTATCCAAAAGAAAAAATACAAACACAGCCTGAAGGCCCCTGTAGCTCTGGCTATAAAGCGCTATAGTAACTCAAAATTAATTTTAAGTTCAATTACACAAGTAAAAAAAAATAATTCCAAACAACTTTTTTTTCCTTTCACCCTTCAAGAATTCAATCAGCTATTTCTGTAGCACAAGCGCCCTGAGCATTCCTAAAGATTAAAGGGGAAAAATTACATTGTCCGAAAACAGAGCAAACGGATAGACTAAAGCCGATGCGAGTATCTAGCATTACTGGTTAGCCGGAACTACTTTTTTTCTTAACTGAAAATCGAACCTTTAAGTTAACCAGGTGTGAGAACATTGTTAAACCAAAGCCTGTTCTATATCTAAATTTTAAGATGTTTTAGACATTCTGAATACTGTGTAACAATAACCTAAAATCGTCACTCAAGGGCTATGAAGTGCCATTTAAAATTCTAGGTAGACATTTTGTTTGTGAGAGTGTTGTAAGTGTTCCTATTTTTCAAATACTGTGAAGAAATTCATTTTTTTTTGCAAGCAGCTTCGCTGGCTCGAACCAAAATAAACCAAGGTTCGGAAATTCTTGGTTCGAGGTAATGGTTTTGTTCCGAACCTGGGTTCTGCCAATGATTTACACAACAATAATAATAAAAAAAAAACAATAAATTTATTAAGTAATCAAATTAATACTATTTTATTTTATTCTAAAAATCGCTTTAGAGGCGACGGTCTGAAAAACAGACGCTAACTAGCGTTTTTCTAGATTTTTATACTCTGTACCGTAGGTACATAGAGTATTATAAGTTTGTGCAAAAGTATGTAACATCCAGAAGGAAGCATCTCCGACCCCATAAAGTATATATATTCTTGATCAGCATCAACAGCCGAGTCGATATAGCCATGTCCGTCTGTCCGTCTGTCCGTATGAACGCACAGATCTCAGAGATGGTAAGAGATAGAGGTTTGACATGTATGGGACATATGCTTCTTATGTCTGCAGGCAGATCAAGTTTATTTTCAATTTTGGCCACGCCCCCTCCCGCCCCCGCAATTTAGAAAAAACGTCATATCTCCCACAGTTTTGAAGATAGATGGCTTGTTCCTTCTGGACATATTTAGTTATTAGAATAACTAATCGATCCGCCAAAGGAATGAAGGAGATCGGATGAACGGTTTTCGAGTTATGATCAAAAGACAAAATTTCTTGGTACAGAGTATGTTATAGTCGGGCTTGACCGACTTTCTTTCTTGTTCACTAAGCTTTCCTGCCCATTTCAAGACTCAGTCGAAGAAAACTAACCAGCTTTAATTCTTATTTTAAAAATCAATTAAACAATATTAATAATAAAATCAATGTTCATTATATTATTCTATTCTGAAAATCGCTTTGGACCTAAAAACTTCACAAACCGCACAGAAATCTAGTCGTTCTTGGGTCGGAAGCGGTTTGTTGAAAACGTGGCTATATTCATAATATAATTAACTATTTAATAAAATTCCATTTTGTAGTATTTGTAGAAAAAAAATATTAGCACTGAAGGTTAAGCTCTTGCTTTTGTGAATCAAGGGTCTCCAACAAATTTTTCTAGATTTCTTATTAATTATTCTTTCACTTAGAGAAAAAATAGACAATCAAAAATTTTCGATGTTTGAAGTTTGATAAGAGTGAAAATTCTTGATCCTAGAGTAAAATTCTTAATTCAATTATGAATTTTTAGTCCCGTTTTTCTTAATCCAAGAGATTCAACACTTGATCCAAGTGCGAACCATTCTTAAATTATGCAGAATAGTTCTTGAATCAAGTGCTAAACGAACTCAAATCCAGAGCATACTGCACTGTCAAAAACCGAGAATGTTCTTTCTAGTATCAAGAGCTCATCTGATTCAAAAGTAAGATCGCTTACTCTTGAATCAAGAGCTATCAGATTCCAATCATACATCAATTTAAAATCAGATGTATTTTCTATTTTGTTTAAACTTATTCTATTAGAAAATGAATTGTTAAACCACAAAGCAGCAAGAGTCGTCTCTCCATGTCAGCATTGATATAACTGCTTGGGAATTCCAAAACAACATGAGTGCAAAATTCACAACACACCCCTCTCCCATAAAAAATAAAACTGTGAGAGCGGGCCCAACGCTTTGCTCTCAAATGTGCTTGCTCTCCTCTCTCAGTTTCTTTACCTCACTCCCTTCGCCAAGAACACTGAGGAACGTATTTAGCTTGATTTTAAGTTCGAAATTCTCGAAAATTTAAGAACGAATAGATATTTTTTTTGAAGAGCATTCATACTGAAAATTTTTGTTGTGCTTTTTCCTGGGTGTGCCCACTTTAAGACTTAGTCGCACAAAGCTAACCAGATAACATGATGAAGTCAAATTAAGGGAAACAAAACGCGAACGCAGGCTCAAACAAAAAAATTTCCAATAACTACGAATCTCAAGATTCCAAACGTTAACCATTAAAGAATTTCACGAAAAGATTGACCAGGGCTGCATAACCAACAAACATTTTGGGGCTCAAACCACAATTTACCAACAGTTTAAGTTTCGGAAATTTGAGGTTCGAGGTCCTTTATTAATTTATATTTACTTATATCTATTAATAAACTTTTCTTAAGCCTAACATAAATTTTAGTTCTAATATAAATATCTTACTAATCGATAAGATATCACTCACTTTCACTCTCGAGCCACTAAATGAAACCTCAAATATCCCAAATTTATAATGTAATTGTAAATGGGTATTTTAATTTTATTTTTAATATAAATTGCCAATCGATCAGATCTTACTCACTCTCGACACGCTCAAAAAAACCTCAAATACCTCAACAATATGTGAATGTTTTGGGCCCAGCCCACAGGCTGCAGACAGATAAGTTGATCTTAATAAAAAAAAAATTTTAAGATGATCAACATTTTGTATACGCTAAGCAATTCGCAAACAAGATCGTCTCTGTGTCAAGTTTTTCCATTCATTGATTTGCATAAACAGAACAGAACAGAACAGGTTAAGGTGTCGACCCGGTTCCCCGTTTCGACTTGCTGACGTGCAAAAACGTTTTATTTTGAATACAAAAATATAAAAACAAAAACCCGAAATTAATTCGTTGACATTTGACTAGCAGATAAATGCAGTAAAAAATAGCATATTTAAAAAACTAAAAACTATCCAAACAATGTGGTAGCGACAAATTGGGGTTTTTCTTATTTGGTCAGTGAAAAAGGAAAAATCCGCCGCCCAATAAGGTCAAGTGGTTAAACAGCTTCCAAGCCAGATGTATATGGAAGAAAACATCAATGCTGGTTTGCCTTTTTTGTGGCAAGTTCGTGCATTCGCCGCTTGTAATTAGCAAAAGAAACTGCATGAAGCAGCAGCGGCAACAGCAGCTGCTAATGTTACTGCTATGGCTAAAGCTTATAGATTCCTAGAAAATGGTCATGCAATGCCCCCAAGATGATGGCTGATGTTGATGCTGCTGATGATGATGATGATTGAAGGGCTGTTGCAAGCATGTAATGGAAATTGCGGATGATTTTACTGGAATCTGCTAAAACATTTATGGTTGATGAGAGCGCGCATACTTGTATGGGGATATAAATTGTTACTGCGGATGCGTTTTTCTGATATGAAATGAATGATTCCAAAAAAAAAACCCAGTTGGTCGTTATAATGCACAATTTTGGCTAATTGGTCTGCGATTGCTATAGTTTAGACGGCAAAAACTAATTAATTGATTGCAAAAAAATAAACTAGTTTTATTTATCTATGTCTTCAAGTGGTTAGTAGTTTTATTGCATATATTTATGTTGGCATTTCAAGTTTTGTCAAAATGTTGTCAGAAGACACATCAAATATTTAGGTATGCAAACCAAAGCAGAACAAGTGATTTAGCAACGGTTTTTAGAAGTTTCGGCCGCAAAAACAAGATGCTTAGGTTGCCGGTTCTGATTGCATCGGTAGAATTCTGCATATGTTTAATGTTTAAAGTACACACAGAAAAAAAAAACAAGAACTTTGTTCTTGATTTAAGTACAAACGATGTCAATAGTACGGTAAGTACGAAAATACTTGATTCAAGCACAAAATTGTTATATCAAGAACAATTTTTCCAATCACGACATTCTTGATTCTAGATTTAGGGGATATATAAAGTATATTTCGAATTATTTTAGAATATTTTTGATCATACTTTTAGGTAATAATGGTCTCAAGTCAAGCCCGATTATCTCTCAAAATGAGTACAAAATGTTCTTTCTTAAAGCTAGGTACGGAGACGCTGAGAATTTTCTCTCAGCGAGAATTGTTTCATAATTCTCAGAGCGGCCTTTGAGACTGTAGGGAGAACATAAAACAGCACAATGTCACTGAATTTGATACGGCCACCCTGTACTAGTCAGCTGTTGTTTGTTTGCAAAAATAAGGCGGGCTAAAGAAAAGTTAATCTTTTTCTGAAAATTTAAAATAGAAGACTTTTTGATGAATGCCGAGAGTTTGGGGGGAATGACGTGGTTGTTTTTTTATTGGGAAATTTTGCGTGGCGCTGGTGACGGCAACTGACTCTTTTTGGAAGCTTGTTGGTTTTGCATTTCAAGCTTCCACGCAAAGATGCCCATGCACCTTTACATTTCGGCGCTGAAACACCAATATGGATTTTATTTATTGTTTTTTGAATTAGATAAAATTTTTTTGCAAATTTGTAGCTATGGAATCACAAGCTCTTCGAGCGCAAATTGCTTCGAAATGCTGTTTGTTAGTCAAATCCCGTAAGATGGATATCAATCTCGTAATTAGATGGGCTCAGAGAATATACTCAGCGTCTTCGTACCTAGCTTAAGGTCCATTAATTTCCGATACCACCCCAAAAACATTCTAGAAAGAAAAATCGAAAGTTTCAATAGAACTAGGTCGCAGTATTGAACCAAAGAAGGCTGAAAATATCCAAAGACCATAACCAAAGAGAAAGTTAGACCTGCTATAGATCAGAAATTTACCATCACTCCATAACAAAAATGTTATAACCAGTTGGGAATTTTTGCATTTCCGTTGCATTAGCATAATAAGTCTATTTTGTACTCAATCTAACAAATTTTGTACTTGAACTAAGAACTCACTTTTCTTGAATTTTACAAAATGTTTTGACCCAAGAACATTTCTTCCCAATTCAAGAATATTAACAGTTATATTTCGTTGTTAGAATGTTTCGTACTCAATTACGAATCGCACCTTAAATTTTTAGTACAAAACTGTTTAAATTCTGAGTGTATGCATTAATACCCTAGGACCATTCGTATTATTTGTTAATGAAACACATTTTGCCCGCTTTTTTAAGTTTTAAGTGTAAGAGTAAGCAAGAATACTACTTTTGCTTTAAAAGTTAACGATTTTAATTTGCAAGCTGTACCGAAATGGCTCCTAAAGATTTTTTTTCATCGGAAATTTCCGATATTAAATTATGGTTAACTTCTGAATTAAAGTTGACCCTGACGAATAAAAGCAGTCCGCGTTTATACAAAAAAAAAAACTCTCTTCATGGAACTTCTCATAAAGCTTTTGTTTGTCGTAAAAAGAAGTAGACTTACTAAAATCATTAAATACTTGTTGGTACTTAAAGCTACTTTCCTAAGTATATGCAGGTACATCCCCTCCTTTACCTCTTGTGTCAGCCAATGCAATTTGTGCATATGGCTGAGACATTTGCCCCCATCGAATACAAGGTGTATTTCATTGCATTTCTCATACTTCTCACTTAAGCCGCCTCAAAACGTCGCCTTCTCGAAGTAACTTCCTGTGTGCCTGCCTGGGTCTCCTCTGAATCAAGCGAGCAAGAAGTCCTTTGACAAATCTGACAGCTGGGATTGGGACCAGCCAAAAAAAAAGAAGCAAAAAAAGCCCAAAGAAAAAGAAAGCAACTCCAACCCCCCGAAAGGACAAGGCTCAACAACATAAAGCTTATGCTTGCTCGGTTAACAAAAGGGGGTAACAAAAGGGAGGCAGGCAGCAACAGCAGTCGCAGTCATTATCAAAAACCCTTCAAGGTCTCTTCTCGGCGACAGCGTCTGCTTCTACAGATTTTTATGTTCATGACACGCACTCACATACTCCGATAGGAGCGCAAAGGGAGTATCATATATTTTATGTAAATTACGAGTCGAAAAAACATACACAACCACACACACACATCCAAGCACATGCATACCGAAAATGTTACCATAAATAAATGGTTTCGTTTACGACTTTGGACATTAACCTGTTAAATTTCTAATGTGCAAGTCAAGTCCAAAACACACGACCGCAGGAGTTATCCTGTAGTTGTGTTTGCTGTTGTTGCTGCTGCCGCTTTTCCGGCCAACGTTTTGCATATTTAAGCAGCCTCAGAGCCTGAGACCTGCAGATAATCTACCATACTAATGTGTCCGTCTGTGTGTGGGCCAGACCACCAGACCGTCTACAAAATCAATAATGATTACATTTGCGTTGCATATTTCACCAGCCAGTGGTAGGAAGAGGCGCAATAGGCGGCAGGAAGTGCGGGTGAAGGGGGCAAAAAAAAAATTACATTTGTTGCCAGGTCAGGTGGCTGGCTGCCTCTTCTCGCTGCTTGGAAAGTGTGAAGAAAAGTACAAAAAAAAAAACAAACAAAATACAGCAGAATGACAAAAGGCGGAAGGCGGTTAAGTGCGACCAAAAAGCCTACGCCCCCTTTTTCTAGGCCCATAACTCAATACAGTGAGACCGCATTAAGTGAAATCGAGCAAGTAATGGAAGTGTACAAGTTGTTTTGCAGATTGAAAACTCCGCATCTAAACCTAACGAAAGGGCGTTACAACAATCTAGATTCTTTGCGTCGCGAAGACACGGTGATTGTATTTTGTTGTTCTATTTGCTAATATCTAAGGGCCGCGCGGCAGAGTCCAAGACAAACGAGAGAGAGAGAAAGAGAGATAAAAATCCCAGACCGTTAGGAACTAGTTAGGGAACTAGTCAGGAACTAGTCAGAGATTCAAATAATTTTTGATTCGGTTTTAATCTGCCTTCAGAAAATGAAAAAACCTCGACTTTTCGGTTCTATTTTGGAATTCAAATTGTTTAAAAACATTTCAACTTATATAAACAGAAACCGTACAGTACTTAAGGGAAGCCCAAGGCCCTTTTAGCACTGGCCCTAAGACTTTCAGAGGTGAATAAAATGAAGTCTATCCATGTATGGCGTCGTGATCTAACCTTACTTAAAAACGAGCTAGACTAATCTACAGTACCCAGAAGAAAATAGGATTAAAAAAAATACATATTTGGTTTGGATAGATTATTTATATTTTTATATATTTTCTTTAATAATAATAAATCCATTTATCATCTAAGATAAATTTAACATTTAATGGATATTTTAATATCCGAAAATGGACATTAAAAATTTATTAAAATTAAAAGCAAGGGACATTTTTGTAAAATGATTTTAATCTCAATAAGGGAATACGCGTCGAGTTATATCAATAAGTTTAGCATCTTGAGACAAACTTATGATCAACGTGGAATAAACGGAACCGAAAAGAAACGCTTTTGTGGCAGTTTTTATTTGGGATAAGTATTTTTAAAAATCGGGCTTAAAAACAGGTATATCATCACGCAAACTGTATACCAATCCGCTAAAACCTCAAAGATTTGTAACAACCATACAAAAGAATGTCAGGCCTATGAATGTTCGACGTGGACCCACGATTTTACATTTTTGTGCTGTATGTGTGGTCATTTGAATGGATTGCTGCGATTTTAGCAACATAAATGCACGCACACGCACATAACATACATCCATGGTTTGCCTTAAGCATCTTTATTATTCTAATGACTTTGGCTTTACAGAAAAGGACCAATAATCCAGAATTCCAATCGATTTGTTTACTCTTAATATAAGATTAGCCTGCAGAATTGCACATTTCATTTCTTCCCTCATTTAATCAATTAAATAATACTTTATTAAATGATTTCATTTGTGGTTCGTCCCATACTTTATCCAGTAAATATACATGTATATCTTTTGTACTTGGTCTCTTTAGGTTTGATCTGGGGGGTAAACTGATTATACCTTAATTGTAAAATGGTGCAGACTTAAGATCGTAAGTTACTTGAGCAGCTGTTTGATTTTGAGGCGGTTAATATCGCCATTTGTGAATGCAACAATCGTTTGTTTTTACAAGTTGCAGCAATACTCTTCCGTTCCAGAGCGAAAAACATCATTGATATGTTCTCCGGACTCTTTTGAGAAAGTTTTCCAAAGAACAAAAGACAAGAGAAAACAATTGGAATAGGTTCTTACATAATAATGATTGTTTTAAGCCTAGTTGTATGCCTCTGGCAAAACTGGGGAAAGGTTGTATTCAATCGTATGTATATTTGGCTTTAAATAAAGATTTTCGCTTATGTTATCTGAATTTCAATTCGGCTAATTTAATGAACATCCTCAAAATAGGTGTATTGTTTTACAGCCTAAAATGGATAGAATTTGTTGTTGTTTTTTCATTATTCGTCAAAAAACCTTAAAAATTAGACTCGGCTTATTTTTTCGACACCAGATTTTGACCGGGTGTGGGTACAGCGCATTTTCTGTAAAAAACCTACAGACTCGGCCACCTTCACTAGCTGTTGGCGCCAGCGTTGTAGTAATTATCCATGAAAAAGGCTCTTCTTAAACTTTGCCGTTCGGATTTAGCGTTAAGCTGTAGGTCACTTTATCTTGTTGGAAAATTAGAGGCACACAGGCCAAGAGATTGGGAGAAGCTCAGCTTGGCTCTTTGTAAAGTCAATGATAGTTGGATATTTGTTGTTTTATTTCTTTTATACTCAAAGAAAAAAGGGTATTGAAAAATCGGAATATTAAGAACATTTTTTAATCTAAAAAAAGGCATAAAACCTCGAAATTTTCTAATTGAAATAACGGTAGGCTGGTCTTAAAAAGGGATTGTGATTACTTAGACAATCACACAGAACATTTGTCTTTGCAGCGTCAGCACTCACAAAAGCCATCTCGGAAGGATTGACACTCGACACTCCATTACAAGCGTGTTCAGGAGTTGTTGGCCCATACCAAAAAACCTTCATTTTATTTGTTTTTTCTTCTTATTTGGTAATGAACAAAATTCGTAAATTTTTCCGAAATCAGAGTTAACCCTGTAGCTGGCAGTAAAACCCCAACCCCCCCTCCCACACCATAAAAGGGTTGAGTGCTTTAGCGCTGGTGGGGCTTCGAAGCAAAAGAAATGCAGTGCTTGGCAGCAGCAGCAGAAGAAGCAGCAGACGAAAAGAACTGCAATAAGTGGCGCGCAGGGTCAACGATAAAAGGGGGGATGTGGTGGCAGAGACGGGTAAAACGGGGCGACGCCACTCAATACAAGACTCTGCAGTCAACGGCCTACAGACGACGTCGACGACGACTTAGCGACTTAGAGACGGATACCGGGATCCAACCAGTTAGAAAATGCAGCAGGCAGAAGAAAATGCAACAAAGTACAGACCTCAATCTGCAAGCCACCACCCTCCCGCACCACCCCACCCCATCCCAATTCGCCTTCTCTATCACCCGCTTGACAGGTTGAAATCCAACGCAGCAGAACGAACGAAGCGACAGAGCAAAGTAAATGAAAAAATGGCAAAAGAAAATGCACACAGGCGGCAACAACAACAACAATAAAGTCGCAAATGCACAAAATAGGCGCACAGTGCGAAAAAAGTAGAAAATGCAACCAGCACAAACCAAAAGCCAAAAGCATTGCAACCGAATGCACACACCAAAGAGAGACACACAACATAAAGAAAGGGGTTGCGGGGAGGTAGGAGACCAGAGGATGGGGCCAGAAGAAGATTTCTAAGATTGGACGTGACAAGTGAATGGAAATCATTTACCCAAGAACAATGCAAATGACATAAAAAAAATGGTGCGGAAATAAAGTGAAATTAAGTGAAAAATGAGATATGAAATAGGTAAGCTTTTCTTTCAAAAGCCGGAGAACCCGGCTTAAAAACGTAAAACTTTTGCGATTGTTGAAATTGGAGCATGGCTGATGGTGGTGTATTTTGTAAGTAAGGAAATGATAAAGGCAAACAGATGGTTGAGAGGTGAGACAAGTCCACAGCCTTGTTCTCAATTCCACTTCCACAAAAATAATTCGAAAGTGGACTTGATTCGTGTTCTGGTGAAAGTAAATCGAAATATTGCGGTTTTAAACGTTTTGCCCTGGGGACTGGTAAAATGATAAGTAATCTGCAAATTTGGCATTTATCGATATCTTCGGAGCTAACTAAAACGAAAAGAAAAACGTAAAAAACTACTGTTCTGAATTCACGAAAGCTCCGGCTAGTTCGATAGGCAGTTACTAATCGATAGTCGTCTTTCGTTGGATAAAGGGTTAAATTCTCTAGTGACTGATTGTTCAAATGTGAAAGCAACTAAGGTTGTATAATTTGGTTGCACAATAAGTTCAGAGTATAATTTGTTAAGTGCTGGAGCATTCGTCCACAAGTTACAACGTGTAATAGAACTGGCTCTGAGCATTCTTTCGACCCTCTCCAATTTGGCCTTGTGTTGTATTTGTTTTTATAGAAAAGAAGTTCCAATTGAATTTTCTTATATTTAACAGGTGTTATTTCACAACTATCACAAGTCGAAAATGAAATCGTTTCGAAATTGATCCGGATTTACTTCTGGCAAGTCGATACATTGCGTTGAAGTTCAAAGACAGCGTTCAGCAAAAGAACTTGGTTTCGGATTAATTTTACATTTTCACTAATCTTTCTGCTGATCTCCAGTAATGCGGTATCGTCATAGCCAATTTGACGTATCATGAAAGAGAAATTAGTACGCATCCTCCGATGGTTTTCTGTCCAATCTTGATTCAGTTTGTGCTATTCGATTTTTCATTTTTTCCTTGCTGGGCGATAAGTCCTTCTGCTGAACACGGACAAAGTTTTTGCAAGTTTTATAAATACTCTGCTGTCTTCAAAAATCATGGTTACTCAACCAAGGGTTCAAATGTGTTCTTAAAATATTAACATAAAAAGGCCTTTATTTCACTGTTAAAAAATATTCAAAAATTATATTTACAAATAAGTTTATTTCAAGTTTTTTTTTTATTAGGCCCCTCCAGCCCCCACTATTTCAAAGAATCGTCAAATCTAACACAGTTTTATATATAGAAGGTTCGCACTTTAACTTATTTAGTAACAAAAGTTGTGAAGATCTGCCATAAAATTGGTAAAGATCCAATGAACTGTAGTATAGTTATAAGCAAAAGAATGTTCGCTGACGTAGCGCAGTACCTGCTCAGCTAGAACTGCAGCATCAAAATTCATACTGGGCATACACTTTGGTTCGTACAGAGTATATTACAGTCGAGCTCTGATTTCAAGATTAATATCGCAGACCGAATGTAAATTATAAAATACGACAACTGCCCTCAATCTTAAAATGTGGAATATCGGCAGCGTTCAGAATACCTAGAATGTTTCGCTACAATCCTTCAGTTTTTAGCCGGCTCGAGGTCATGTTATGCTTTCGCACGTTTAGTTTCATTTATTTGTATTATCAGTTTGAAGTCGCAGTCTTATACATCATCAGCCTGTACTATTTCGGAATAGACGGATATACAAAATTCCCAGAGAATCTATTGATACTTTTCCGGAGGCTTCAAGGGGTCTCCTACCCTGTAAGGTAAAATATAAGTTAAACCAAGTTTTGAAAAATCTTTAAAATTTCAGTTGGCTTAACCTAGCCATTCACATGCTTGCACTGATCCACCAGCCCGGAAACCTCTGGGGTTATACAGGAGGTTCGGACTTAAGGTTCAAGTCAGTCGACATGGTTTTTAAAACATGTAACCCTTGGTTTTGGTATGAGCCCTTGGGTCATTGCTTATGAAATCTAATAAATTTATTTGGCCTTTTTAAGACAAATATTAGATTTGGTGAAAAAACTGGTTGATATGACAAAAAATTGTCAATGAGAAAGTCCCAGCGTTCATCTATAACTACACACAAAATATATCATGCTTAATGTCCTTTCATTAATAATACTTTTAGTGACATTTATTAAATGATTTTTGAATTTATTTTTCAAGGAACGAGGTTCGGGCCATAGCCATGTTAATTCTGCGTCCATTAAGCCCATCAACGTTATAATCGGTTCTGATAATCGGTTCTGATCGGTTTTGATATTTGTGAAATTGCTTCAAATAAATAGGTATCTGGCATATTCCATTTTTTGCACTTTAGTGAATTCGAAATTGGTACATGTATCTAAACTGTATCTAACATTAAAATTTTTACTTCCTTTTAAGCTTTAAGACGACCTACTCCATCAATTTTGCACAACAACCTTTGAAACAAATCTTAGTTCAACCAATTTTGTCGAAAGTGAAAACAAGAATAGGCCTGCATATCTCCGAAGTATTCAGAATTTTGAAATATCCATTTAGAACTATGTTTTTAAATACCTAAGCTGAAGAAAATCACCACAAAATGGCTTTAAAATTGCTCTCTGGGCAGTGGGAGCAAAAGCTTGCCCACCACTGATTTAAGTAGATAATTGTTTAAGGAAGTAAAGTTGGCAAACTTTGAGGGGTATTTGTGATAAGTGAGTAAAAACATAGTATGTGGATGTTAAATCGTCGTTCTGTGACTTAACTTTTGTTGGGTTGGTTTGCCTTGAAATCGTTCATCAAAATAATATAGAACCCAAGCCCCAAAGAAAATAATTTCTGATACACGTCTTTCTCAAATAGACTGATACGAAAGTGTCCGGATCCGAACATAGAATATCGTCAACCAAAATATTGAATTCAACCCCGATTCACAATTTAAAAATAAACAAACTCAGATTTTAGTAAATCTCATATATTTTACTATTTAAATTTTTTGAATTGCACGGAATCATATTTGGAAAATAACGGATTCCAAAAAAAACAATTAGGTGTTTTAGCTATCAACTTTAAGTTCTCATTTATCTGCTTTTGTCTGCTATGATGTGAAAATTAACCCAAGCCCTCAAATCGATTCTTGGAAACCAGAACTGTCCTTGATATCCTTACAGAACTCACAAAACGCTTTTGGTGCTGTAATTTGCCACTCGGTGACTTCCAACTTGTCAAATTGCATTCCGGATTCCATATTCTCTAGTGTGAATGATTTTTTCTTTAAGTGAGAGAAATAGAAATTTGTAAATCCGGCTCCCGTGTTCAAGTGCAACGAAGCGTCGTCGCCGTGGACGACGACGTCGCCTTAAAAAGTAATCACAATTGAATTTTACAGACTCACAGCAACAACAATAACAATATGATGACAAAAGTTTTCTTGGGTCTGAGTGGGTTTAGCTGTTGGCTGTTGGTTGCCTTGGCAGTCTGATAAGAAAATTGAAAATTTCTATACCCGGCAACGCCTTTTTGCTTTTCCAAAAATGAAAATTTGACGATGCGGAAGTGATTAACCAAAATAAAAAGGGCTGCCAAAAATTGATTCCCCATAAGCCTTGAGGAAAAAGGGAGGCATATGCAAAAAAAGTATGAAATAAAAATATATAAGAAAATCGCGCGCTTTGCGTGGCGCTGCCCACGCCAATTAGAAATTATAAATCCAGCGGCAGCAACAACAACACGCTGCGAGTTTCCAGTTTGTCTGGCCCAGCAGCAGCGAGGGCAGCGGCAGCGAGGGCAGCGGCAGCGACCGCAGCGCAATTGAACAATTGAGCGTGGAGAGCGACTTGCGCAAGAGAGTAAAACGCAAACAGCAGTAGCAGCCAGCAGAGGCGCGCAAAAGACAACAAAAGCATTTATTTAAATGCCAGGGTATGTCCAGGGTTAATGGCTTACAGGCAAAAGAAAAGCGGGCAGTTAAAGAAATTTGGTTAAAATGTCTTTAAGTATGAAGGTTCTGACGGAAATAAAAAATTGTTCAAACCCACTTAATATAAATCAAGCATTAAAATTTTGAAATAATTTTTAATTAAAAACAAACAGGCACATTTGTACATAGTACTTCAATCACGAACAAAGTCGGTCCATTGGGTTGAAGAATTTACTAAATATTGACTTCGATTCCGCAAATTCTTGCTTGTTACTCTTTTTTGTGTATAAGTAAAAATTTCTGTGGCAGAATTTGGAAAAACATTATTACTAGGCAAGTTACCACAAATTTCAAGTAATTTGAACCAAAGCTGCAAGCCCATCCATTTTTTCAGATCTCCGGTTCGCTGGTTCGAACCAAAATTTACCAAGGGTAAATTTTTTAAAATTTTCAGGTTCGAGGTTTTTGGGCCAAAGTTTTTGGTTCGAAACTTGGTTCAGACCATGCTTGACACAATATTAATATAAATATATTTAATTCCATTTCGTAGTTTTTGAAGAAGAATACCACTAATGTAATGTTAAGCTCTTGGTTTTGTTAAACATTGAAAATGCAACTCTGGATTTTTTATTACACTTTCCTGTCCATTTTAAGACTCAGTCAGTCACTCAGAGAAGTCAAAATTGAAGGTTCGGATCAGGTTGGGAATCAGCTGTTATTTCTAGAGATTCTTTTCAAGGTTGGGTTCACAGTGAAATAAAAGTCAGAGATCCGGGTTCGATCCTGAATTAAAAATAATACATAAGAACTGATTGATGGTTGACAATGGAAGTTTTTTTTATTTTTAGGGACTTGAATTTTGCATTACGATTTTGAAATGAAAATAAACTTGTAAACTATCTATAATTGACATCGGATAATTGACATTTACTGAAATCTATCGAAAGCCCATGTTATTAATGTTATTGTTATTATCATCAGAAATCATCAGTCAAGGTTTGAGCAGAACCAGAACCCCATTCTAGGGATTCGAACCTCTGGAACAACGTTCTGAAGAATTTAGGAGGTTTGCAGCCTTGATTTCGCTTTGATAATCGCCAATATAAAAAGGGTATTTGAAAGAGTTTGGGTTTCGATGTTTTGTTAAGGAACACTAATTCGAAATATCGCATGTTGTCAAGAAAAGGATACTGTGTAGAAAGAATAAGTTGATAAATATTTGGTTATCATGTTTAAGGCTTTTAACAACCTGATTAGTATTTAACATCAACCCTAAATTGAATAGCATTTTGACCAATTCGACTTTTCCGTATATGTTTCAAAAGTGGAATTTCTGGAGACTCTGAAATTAATATTGATATATTTTTTGTTAGAAACATTTTATTTTTATTAACTTGCAAATAGGAGAATATAGACAGTATCTGGTAAATCGAAACAAATTAATTGCATTGCATATTCTCTCTCTCCTGAATATTATTATAATGTCAAAAATATTTATTTATTAAGGTACAAACCATCAAACTTCAAAAATGTGGGAGCTATACTAATTTCGAATATTTCCTCTCTCAGGTATATGCTTCTATGCCAAAACGAAATAGAAAGGTAAGAAATTAAAAAAAGAAGTGAACAATATTTCAGGGATGCAAACCACTCGAATATAAAGACTGGTTCGGTTCAGTGGTTCAGACAGTTTCTGAACCGCCGGCTTGGTTCATTATATGGTTTTTTGAGCTGAATGAACCGCGGTTCCGGTTCGGTTCAGTGGTTCACAAAGATACATTATAATTTCTATTGTCATGTGGCATTTGCACACTTTCAAATTGAATTCCTATAATCCATTTGAATATCTTTAAAATCCTTAGAAGCTGTCCGGATTCAAAGGATTCGTCTATATGTTCCTTCAGGAACGATCTTCGAAAACCGAGAATGTCGGCTAGAAAAGATTAGAATAGAAAAGTGTAAAAACTCCCCTGGTTAGGATTGAATTAAGGTGAAGAAATATTACAGAAAATTCCAAATATTGTCCACTAGATGAAAGAATGTAGATTGATGGTATGTATATTAAGAGATCGGAGGGCAATTACAGACTTGCAAGTTTACTTGTTTTTACATTTTCGTCAAGTCATCCTTAAAAGTTCCAGCATCGGTAAGAATTTAGAGAGTCAAACGAAATGTAGAAAAATGATCTTAGGGAATCAATTCAAATTCCCAAATTAATAAGTATCATTGACTAGAGGAAAGCGAGTCCCGTCTTAAAACTCTTCAGAGAACTGAACCGAACCGAACCGTTTTTATTTGTGGTTTTCGGTTTGGTTCAGCAATTCTTAAAGGAAGCCGGTTCGGTTTGCGGTTCGGTTCACCAGCTGGAATAAGCGGTTCGGTTCGGTTCAAAACCGGTTCGGTTCAGAACCGGTTTGCTTCCCTGCAATATTTTAAAAAAATGTCGTCTGGACATTTTTCTGCACAAACGTTTCAAAATAATCCACCGTTGGAAAAACTACAGGCCTTTCAGAATTGTTTCAAGCGAATTGGCTTATTAACTGGACTTAACTAGCCAATGTATTTCAAATATTTAACAACGATCTAATATACCAGAATATATTTATACATATAAATATGAATTATAACCATAAATAGATTCGACCATTGCAATACAAGAAATCCAATAATCCGAGATATGGCGGTCAGTTTTAAAATGTCAACCGGGTGATTTCTAAAAAAGGAACTCAAACATATAAAATGAATAGCCAATACTAAAAAAGCAACAGCTTAAAAAATGTAATTTATTATTTTCGAATTATAAAAATATAAAGAATTTTCCATTCGTTAACGTTTGTGTTTCTGGATTTTATTGGCAATTTATCAGCAATTCACTCTCAAAATGGCTTATATTATATTCTTTGAATATTGAAAATATTTTAGCCAGAGGTATGCGCTTTTGCGCGTTTTTGATTTGGTTTTTCAGAAATTCGATTTAGCAGTGCTATAATATCTTACGTTTCTCAGCATAAAAGTGAACACTATTTTATAGTTTTCTAGTTTTCCACGGGAAAGTCTTTGTGAAATTTAGTTATAGAATTAATATTACTGAAATAAATTCCAGGGCTTCAGATTGCTAGCTTGTAGTGCTGCATCGAAACTTGGAAAAAAATTTAGAGTCTAATCGACTTTATAGAATAGTTTAATTTTTTGTTATTTGCAGGGAATCAAACTGAATCGTATTTCGGTTCCAGTTCTGGGACATGCCGAAACTTATGTTTCGATAACCAATTCTGTTTTGGTTCCGTATTTCGGTTCCGTGTGAGTTAAAGGGTTTTTATGCGGAGACATAATTTACTTCATTCAGGAAAACAAACGTCTTTGCTTGCTGGTGTAGATGAAACAGCAAACAGAACTTGTGAGATGGTTAATCAAAATTTGGAAACCTTTTTTAATAACTTCAACTTTGTTTTGTAAGCTTTCTTAGTTCGATGCCATAATACTGACTTTGTAAAATTCTTAACTATTTGTAAGGTCTTTCCACACAAATTCATAGTCGAATCGACCTCGTCTTCACTCTTAAATGTTTAGATATACATTTGACAATCATATTCACCTAAGAACTTTTCTGTTCAAAGGTTAAGATGGTATTATATTAAGTGTCTAAGGATTTTTCTCTTTAGCAGATTACAATAAAGCCTAATAGCGTGAAAGTTTTTCAAAACAAGCTGCACGCTAAACCAAATCTGTACCGGTACAATGTTTAGGTTCATTTTGGATCCAAAAATATTTTTTTTTGGTACACTGGTATATAAAATGTTATAAAAAAATCGATGCCGGACACGGTTTTGTTATTGAATTTAACAGTTCCGGTTCGGGGTTGATACCCAACCTTTGTGCAACAAATTATAGATTTTCTATCTATTGGCTGTTGGTCTTATTGACTGAAATCCTAAACTTGGTGGGCTGTCAATGTTAGTGCCTTTTTTTGGGTTAACATCTCATAAAACCATTCGACTTATTGTGAAGAAGTTAAACAATTTTCGATCTTTGATGTAGAATATCCGTTTCTTATAAATCTTTTGCTTTTTTCATTATGAAAACCAAGCTTAGTCTTTCAAGAGTATTTCGTTAGAAGTTTCAGCTTCCTAGCTATGACACAGTCCATGGTTTTTAGCCTAAAAAACTAATACTGAACCAGGTGCAAAAAGGTGGATTTACATAGATCTATTTTTCAGAATGCTCAATAGATTTTCCTCCAACATCGGTTGGGCCGCTCGACCACTAAACAATGGGCCGAAGCGATACGTAGGCATACTGGGGATTTCGTCAAAACAATGCTGAATCTCATGGATATATCAGTATTCATCATATGAGTACATATTATTTGGGTCTTCGGGGAACTTAATTTTAAAATGAAAGCAAAACTTCCACTTAAAAAAAATCGGATTTTCAAAAGCGGAATATTTATACTGAACCGATCGGAACAAGTAGGTTAGCTTTAAAAATCATTTCATACCTAAAGCTTTTGGAAAATCCTGATGTAAGAGGAACGTGCGATACGCGTTACCGCCGAAAATCAAGTAATTTTATTGCAACATCTGAAATCCTTATCCCACCACTATATTGTTTAGATCTGAATAGGCAGCTCCAAAAAATGCAGAAATAATTAACGATTTTAATGCAGATATTCTGAAGCAACAAAACAGCGAATTATAGCACCAATGTTTGATTGATTAAAAACGTTAAGATTCAGTCGACTCTATAGAATGTTGTATGATTAGATTTGCAACTGAATAATCAATATTTCTAATATTTATTGACGAGCAAAAACAAACTAAGTTGGCAACACTCAAAATGTAAATTTTTTTTAGAACATTTGTACCGTTCTTTTTCGGTATAACGGTTTCGGTATACGAACCGTTATGGTTCAGCGTTTTATTTCGTTTTGAAGCTCCACTAAAAGCAAGTTGAAAATACCGCTAGCTTTTGTTTAAACTGAAACACAAAACTGCAAGAATTTTCAAGCCTTAAAACAGGGTATCAATGAGTCGAGTCCTGGCCCTGTTTAATTCCTGCTTTGAGGTTGATCAGAGCGGAATGCAAGGCATAAAAAGGAACCAATAATAACAACAAAAACGAATGAAAAAAAAACAAAAGGGGCAGAGGCAAAAAAACGTGAGAAGGCAAATAAGAAATTAAAAAATAAAAAAAAACCCAAGTAAAGACAGAGGAGCCGCTGCCGCCACCGACATACAAAAATCAATTCGAGGCGGCATGGGGCTCGGTCGGTTCGCTTGGTGGATGGTTTGTTGTGTTGTGTTGGATGCTGTCGTCTGTCTAAGCCTTCTTTTTTGGCACCAACAAAATATATAAAAAATATTAAGAAAAAGCAAACGCAACACGCGACGGCTTTGAAGCCGGCTGTAAAAGAAAACTGAGAGAAGAGAGCGGTGCGGAGCGACGGGGAGAGCGGGAAAAGCCTGAAGTTGTTAGTCTCACGCGCATTTCCAAAAATTCTACCAAGTCCGAGAAAATGTACATATAATTGCATTTGTTAGCTCACGTTTTTTTGTTGTTGATGTAGCTTGAATTTGTTGATGAATTCTACTGTGGATTTGCTGCCCTTTTTGCTTTGCTTGAGTGTGTTTTTCTTATTGCCGCCTCCTTTTTGCTCACTTCTTTCTTTTACTTCGATTCGCGTACCGCACTTTTTTTTTCTTTTTAAATTTGCATTTGCAATTCGCCAATTGCTGCTTTTTCCATTGATTTATTTAATTATTTGTAACAAATATTTTTCCCTTGTCACTTTTACACTTTGAACAATTTGCAGAATTTTCCCTTCTTTGTGTGATTGAATTTTCTTTGCCACTTGTGTGTGAGACGAGAAAAACGTTGGATTATTGGGAGACGCGCTAACTGCTGAACGTAGAACCGTACACCACCATTAATTTTTAATAAATGAATGCGCCGCTCTGCCTGGCCACGGCTGAATCAGCAGAGCAGCGGCAAAGGCAAACGGAACAACAATACAAAGCAAAACGGGGGTGTACTTTTCGCTCACAGAGAGAGCGAGTGAGCGCCAGTCTCTTGCTTGGGGAGAGCGAGAGAGTATTGGCCATTGTTGTTGTTGCTGCTGCTGCTGTTGTAGGTGCTCAGCGTTCTTTCGATTTTTCGTTTCTTTTGTACATTCTCATTCTGCTTGCTGTCCATATGTTTGTCTCGCTTACACCTTGTGGCGGGCAAAATTGCGCATGATCGTCACTTGACAGACCACTGTTAAAAGTAACAGTTTAATGTTGGGCTTTAACAGAGCCTGTGGACGCCAATTGGAAAAATTTGATAAAAATTGTTTGCGAGACTTGAAAAATGAATATTTATTATTGACGTTAAACAAACCGATGGTTGAGTTAAAAATAAAAGACGTAGCATATTGTTTATGCTTAAACATAACTAAATTGACTGTTGTTTTAAGAAATTGAAACTAAGGATATATAATTGCTTTTATTAATCAACATTAACAGAGTTGGCTTTTTCAAAAGGTCTCTCTAACATCAATTGAAATTGTAACAGTTTGGCAACGTAACCGTACCGAAAAGGTAGTTTCCAGGGCTGGAAACCAGTTTTAAACAGAATAGGTTCAATCTCGGAACTCCTATTTTTTCTAAACTGTGAACCAAACCTTAGGTTAAACCAAGAGTAAAAACATAGCTGGTTCAGTGCAACAAAAATTGAACACATTCTTATCTTACGCACTGCCTAGAGATTAAGTAATATCTGGTCGAATTTTTGGGCTGCAAAGTCTCTGAATGATTTGGAAAGTATAATAATCAAACACCAAATAGGTTTAAGCATCTCATCAATGCAAAGTTTTTATTCTAAACAATTTAAAGTTAAACCTTTTTAGTTCTTTCCATCTTAATATTAAGTTTGTCTAATCCAAGAAGTAACATAGCCAAACAATACTCGACATTTTACTTAGAAATTCAAAGATAAACTAAATAGTTAAAATAAATATAACCGAGAAAGCTATGCTAAATTCGTCAGTGCTGAAGTTTTTATACCCCTGCAAGTGCTCGCTTAAATATTTTCAGATAATTTTTTTCCCACAACGACCCATTTTTCGACTAATCGTTCGTATGGGAGCTATATGATATAGTTATCCGATTTGGACAAAAATTTGTAGAATTGGGTAAAAGCATGTAAAACAAGCAAATACAAAAGTGCAGGATGCTACCATTAAAAACAAAAAAGTTTTTCAAACTAAGACTGTTTTTCAGACCCATCTTTTGTATGGCAGGTATTTATACCATATAGTTGTCTGATATTCAATAAGCTTGGCAAAATTATAAAAAAGCATAAAAAAACCTATGAATACAAAGTTTGGACACGTTTACATTGCAAAGGAAAAAGTTTTTCATTCTTAAACTAGTTTTGCGACCGATTGTTCCTATGGGACCTATTTTATATAGTCATCCGATCCGGTCGGTTCCGACATATTAGTAGCGTGCAGCTTAAAGAAGACTTTGTGCAGAATTTCAGCTCGATAGCTTCAAAACTGAGAGATAAGTTCGGGTAGAAACTAGGGATGCCGAATATTTCAAAAATATCTATATCGATACGATATTGAAAATGTATCATTTCGATATAAATATTTTAGGGCAAAAAATATCGATAATATCGATATTTTCGATATTTTCACAAAATGAGTCTAAATGGCTAAGTGTCTTTACTATAAGCTGGTCTATTGAGGTAATTCAGATGTCATTTGACGCATAATAGGAACTACATTTTTACCAAATAGATTAATTGTATTTTTATAAGTTTAACAAAAGATATGTATTTTATTTCATTTACAACAAAAGAAGTTTTGGAATCTTATTCATGATACATTCTGATGGGATTGAGGGAAGACGCTTAACTTAAAAAGTAAACATATTTTTATGTTTTAAAACATTTTTTTGCTCGCCAAAAAACCACAAGAAACAGTTGAATGCAGCAGTGTGAAGCAAAATATCGCCGAAAAAAATCGCCATAAAATATTCGATATGCGATATATCGCCTCATAAAAATATTCGATAATAATATATCTTTTTTTGGACAAAAATATCGATATTCGATATTTCGATATTATTTCCGGCATCCCTACTAGAAACTGTCTTTAGGTATATTAAATCTCAAAAATTCCATTTATGACTTTAAACTACCCCCTAAAAATATATATTATCACTTTAAAAAATCAGTTAAGTTATATAAAAACAAGTGTATGAATGTATTGCAAGATACATTACAAAACCGATTTTGTTCTGTGATTTTTTTAAGCAATATATAAGTATATGTGTACAAAATGTCCACATTTTGTGCCGCAGATAGATATGCAATGGATATTATTTGTTATTTTCCTAAGAATTAAATACAAAGGTTTAGTGATTTTGCATTGCATATTTTTGGGCAGTAGGGAACAAAAAAAATGTTTACTTGAAAAAATCGCATAGCAATTTGGAATGGTTTATTCATGAGCTAAGATGTAACAGTTTACAATATTATAAAAGATAGTTGTAATAATTGTGTGGCTTCCGCATAAATCTTGTCTAAAAAGGGTACAATTTTGTCATTTAGTGCAATGAATTAAATTTAAAGTGCTCTAAACCTGGACGTTTAAAGTAAGAAAATCATCTAAAATCTCCATCAACCCTTTAATATCCTGGAATAAGTAAATATTTTTTTTGACTAATGTTATTCGTATGAATACTACTGGCCAGACAAAAATATCCTTTTTTGATAGAATTTTTGTAATTGTAGTTCGGAATGCTGAATTTTACGGTAGATTAACCTTAAAATATAAGCCATGTCTTAATTCAGATATGGTAGATGCACTAAAAGTATGAATTGGAAGGTGATTGAACTTGCAATACTCGGGTAAAACACTGGTCGCGTTCAGCATAAGAACTTGCTCCCTGATCAATCATACTTTTTCCCGATCTTTCTGCTGAACTCCAGTGATACGGTTTGATGATAGACAATTTGGCGTATCATGATAGAGGAGCTTGTATCGAGAAAAAGTATGCTCCTTTCAAGTGATACTGCTACCGACAGCTGTAATTGTATATCGATATGTTTTTTCTTGGTTCATTTTGTGCACTGAACCTAAAAATTAGTTTTTTGTGGGAGACGAAAACATAAGTTTGACAACTATTTATTATGCAATTTCCATGTTGACACGGAGCGTCGTCAATGTCGGTGCCGCTTTTAAAAATGTTCTTTTAAAGTCTTTATCCAAAAATGTAGCACTTCGTTCAGCAGAAAGTATTCGATGTATAATTTTTTCTGATACCTGCTCAGCGATCAAACCTTCTGCTGAACACGGCCATTTTTTTTTTAAATCGGTTTAGTAGTAGAACCGGTTCGGTTCGTGTATATTGTTGTTCGAGAATTTTTATATCCTCGAACTAGAACCCAAGCCAGACCCTTGCATCACGTTTTCTAACTAATTTGAAGGACATATCCACTGAAAAAAAAACAATTTTTCTAAATAAAACTACGTTTCTGACTCTACTTTTGTTTGACAGCTATACTATAAAGATGTCCGATTTCGACCAAACTTACTGGAATCTTAGGAAAGCATAGCAAACTAAGAGTTACAAAGTTTGGAGGAGTTATCTTTAAAAACAAAAAAGTTATTCGCACTTAAACTAGTTTCACGACCAATCATTCATATGGTAGCTATAACCTATAGTCATCCGATTTTGACACAAGTTTGAAGAATTGATTAAAAGCTTATGAGATAAATATATGACACTTTTAAAGAGGTTTACATTGAAAATAAAAAAGGTTTTCTTACTAAGACTATTTTTCTAGTACTACTTTTCAATGGCAGCTATACTATATAGATGTCCGATTTCGACCAAACTTGGCAGAATCATGGAGAAGCATTGAAAACTAGTAAATACAGATTTTGGAGGCGTTTTATTTGAAAACAAAAAAGTTTTTCTCGCTAGAACTAGAGACTTAAAAAATATTGCCTTAATTATATGTACCAGCTTTTCTAGCAACTTAGGTATCAGTTGAAAAGCATTTTCAATACTTAAGTTTAATTCTTCGATTTAAGGGCTGGTATGGAAAAAAATATTTTTCACTTATATCAAGCTGGCCCTAAAAATTGCATGTGTCAGCTAATAGAACCATGGTTCGAACCAAAACCTTGGGCTAAGAGGTTCCAGGAACCGGTCCGTGTAGCAAACCCAATGAGCTCGAAGCCACGAGATTCAATTGGAAACTGTTCATTAAACATGTTAAAAGATTCTTCTGTTTCGGCTATAACTAAATCGTTAAATCTGAACTTCTTTTTTACAAGCCGGAAAACCGGATATGCTAAATATCTCACGGTTGTCATAGAGAAAGAAGGGTCCCCACAAACAGAATTAAAAATCGCTTGCTTTTTCGATAATTTCAAAAAACTAGCAGTCTGAAATCGGCAGAGTCCGTTGTCTCTTACGCCACATCACTCAGCAATGCTCTGTGGCTGAGTAACATCCTAGTATACTAAATACATCGGTAGCTTATCATCCATCCATAATATTATATTTCTGTCTATTCATAAAGTTAGCGAATGAATATTTCACTTATTGAACAATAAATTGATTTTGAACAATATTAAGGCTAAGTGGATTTACATATGCTAGATTAATAATGCGCACTTGTTAGAAACGCTGAATGAGCTAAGCTGGCGAGGTGGGAGTAATGAAAATTATAAATGCTGACAATTTTGCCGCATTTCATGACAATTAGAGTTCATACAAAATTCAAACGACCTAATTTTCAAAAAGTGCGCTGTCAAACTGTCCGGCCCACCCACCGTTGATGCAGCCCAAATGGAAAACCGCAAGCATTTAACTTTTTGGCACAAATGGAGAGGGGCCAGGTAATGTCAAAGGGTTATTCAATATCCTGGCCAAAGAGGGGTATTTTGATTTTGATCAGTAGAGAAGCGAATGGGATTACAAATAGTTTACATATATATCTATACATAATTCATTTATGTATATATACAAGCTTACAGTTTGCTAATGACGATCAGGAAAGTCTCCATTTCGACTGGATATGTTTTTAATGTCCTTTTAGTTGTACATCGGTGCTGAGAACCATACAAAGGATGATCATTTATCATATCAAATCATAATATGAAGATGAATATTTTACGATGAATCGGTTCTAAAATGAATCGATAAAATGTGGTTCAGCTTTAATATTTCATATTTAGGTTAATATCCAACTTCTTAGGATACTTTACTGTTTTAGAACCGGCTTCGAACCGGTTAAAACGTAACCTGCTCACAAGTTGCTAAGGTCCATATCTTAGCGATTGGATACGCCACAAGAAATTTGAATTGTTAATATGAGGATGGATATTTTACTAGTTCTAAACCTGTTTAAATTGCGTTTAAAAGGTAATATGTTTCCCGGCCTAGTCACGAAACACTTAAGACTACTCTAAGGTGGCTGTCAAAAAACTCCTAAGAGAACTCAGATGGTGTACTTCACATGCTACCTTTCGTATATTTTTCTGCTTCTCAGGTTAACTATTACACTTGTCTGATAGCTCATTTGAGATTATGAGATATCTGGCAAGTAAAAATACAGCCTTATAGGCTATTTACACTAGGAGTGCGTTATTCGTTAAAAGCTAACAATAAGCTTTTTTCCCATACAAAAAGAGCTGAATGTTGGCTATTAACGCATAACGCACTGCCAAGCCGATTTCTCATATAAGCAGCTTTGTGTTAGATTTGTAACTTTTTATAACAGACAGCTCTTTGTAGAAAATGTGGAATGGGCCAAAATGGTTTTTATTTATAAATATATATTTTTACATGAGCTTTGTACTTTTGGGAAACATAAAAAATGGAACAACAAAATTTTTTAAATCATTTGTGCAGTAAGTTGAAAAGCCAATTTTTTTTTTAAATACGTTGGATTTTCAGAAGATTTAAAGGCCATGATCGGTGTATTGATGAGTTGGCAAACCATTGCTTAACTCGTAAGTAAGTACAATTAAGCAGGAATACACCCAGAAAAAAGTAGAATGAATAAGTTAAGAGCGAACGCTCTTAAAAAATATTTATTCGTTCTTGAATCTTCAAGAATTTCGCTCTTGAACTCGAGCTAAATTCGTTCTCAGTATGATGTATTTAGGCGAGGGGGCTGAGGTAAAAAAATCGAGAAGAGAGCAAGCACATTTGAGAGCACACAGCGTTGAACTCGCTCTCTCAGTTTGATTTTTTATGGAAGAGGGGTGTGTGTGGGGAAGCAATCGATTTTTGCACTCATATTGCTTTGGAATTCCCAACCAATTATGGCCTTTGCTGGCAGGGAGCGACGGCTGTGCGACTGCCAGTTGACAGGCAAAGACTGATACTCCTTTGAGGTGTTATGTATTCCTCGAGCCGGCTAAAACTTGATTAACAATTAGTTTTCCATGAAATAAATTTAAACAAAATGGAAAAAAAACAACTGCTTCTAAATTGTTGTATGATTGGAAACTATGAAGCTCTTGATAATCGGAAGAACATTCTATAATTTGGTCAATGCTGTATGCTCTTCACTGAATGAATGAATAACCTTCGATTTGAGTTCGTTTGGCACTTGAGTCAAGAATTTTGCTACTTGATTTGAGAATGTTTCGTTCTTAGATCAGGTATTGAAGCTTTTGGATCAAGACAACCGGGATCAAAAATTCATACTTGGATCAAGAATTTAGCTCTTAGATCGAGAATTTTCACTCTTATCGAAATATTGATCTCGAAAATTCTTGATCCAAGTATGAAATTCTCTATTTTTTCTCTGAGTGTATGTATCTTTACATCCATTTCGCATTTTATAAAAATTGTCTTTTAATAAATGGATCCGAATTCATGCGTAAAGTGATTATGCTTTGGAATTCAATGTAATTCTAATATTGGGCTTATCTAAAACTAAATTTTGTAAGTCGTTCAAAAAATCAATCGCTGTTACCAATTTCAAGAGATTTCTTTTACTAAATCAAAAGTCTACCTAGAAGGTTGTTTGTTACCTAACTACAAAACATTATAAATACAAAACTATTAATTTGATGATTATTATGACTTCGTTAAGTATGTTACGTATCTATGTTTAACATTTAACAATGGTGAATGAAGGAAAAATTGTCGCTAATCATCGAGTAAGATTTTGCAATTCTGGAAAATATTTTATGAGAAAGCTAACTGGGTATGGTTTGCGAATTTGGAATGGTTGGCCAACCTCTACCAACAAAACTCGAGGTTTTTGAAACCAACCGAAAGAGATTTTTGTGGTAGCTTAGAATTGGAAGTCGTTTGGAATTTGGTTGGAAGAGGTTACAATGGGAACCCATTTATGAGATTACTGCTAGACAAATTATTTTCACGATGCAAGCAGTTTTTAACCAAACCGGCTAAACACAAGAATAAAGCTATAGTTTTCACTGTGAACCAAGTGTGACCAAAATTTTCTAATGGTTGAGGTTCGAAAATTCTGGGATTGGCCCATGCTTAATACAACATAAATAAGTCCTAATAATCGCTTTCGACCTAAAAACTTCACAAGCCGTATAGGAATCGGGTCGATCATCTGTCGTAAGCGGTTTCTAAAGCTATAAGCTATAGAGTCGAGGGGTCTTAAAAAACAGAGGCAATTAAACGTTTCTACATTTTTATACTCTGTACCGTAGGTACATAGAGGATTATAAGTTTGTGCTAAAATATGTAACAGCCAAAAAAGATGCATCTCCGACCCCATAAAGTATATATTATATAATATATTCTTGATCAGCATCAACAGCCGAGTTGTCTGTCTGTATGAACGCACAGATCTCAGACATGGGACATATGCTTCTTATGTCTGCAGGCAGATCAAGTTTATTTTCAATTTTGGCCACGCCCCCTCCCGCCCCCGCAATTTAGAAAAAACGTCATATCTCCCACAGTTTTAAAGATAGATCGCTCGTTCCTTCTGGACATATTTAGTTATTAGGATAACTTATCGATCCGCCAAAGGAATGAAGAAGAAAAGACAAATTTTCTTGGTACAGAGTATGTTATAGTCGGGCTTGACCGACATTCTTTCTTGTTTTTAAAGAGGTTCGGTTCAGTTTAAAATAAGTAAGGGCGCTGCAGTCGAGTTTCCCGACCACTAAATACCCTGTTCATTTATTTTCATTTATTTGTTTTTGAATTTTTGAAGATGTCATCCTAAATGTAGGCAATACTTTTCTAGTCCTGATCAACAACTGGGGGGCTACTTTTATCAGCTCAACTGTTTCGCTTATAACTCCGGTGTTTTTGGTCCGATCTGATTGTACTTTTCAGAATAGATAGATATTGAGCCTAGCTTGATGTATACTAAACCACGAGGCTCTAACTTGAAAATTGTGGATCTGACGGCTTTTTAGGTCTTGGATTTATAGAGGAGGTCTAGGTTTTTTGGGGATAAAAGGGGGACGGGGTGGAATTTTTCAAATCTGAAACAAACTTGATCTGCGTACAGCATAAATCTACCTTCGTGCAAAAAATTGTGGCTCTATCTCTTTTAGTCTCTGAGATCGACGCGTTCATACAGACAGACAGACGGACAGACGGACAGACGGACGGACGGACAGACGGACAGACGGACATGGCTATATCGACTCGGCTGTTCATGCTGATCAAGAATATATATACTTTATGGGGTCGGAAAATTTTCCTTCTCCCTGTTACATACATTCGCACAACTTCATGATCCCCCTTTTCCCATTTTCAATGGGAACAGGGTATAATAACAGTCGGAATTCCGGGCTCCAGCTGGTTCGGTTCAAACCCGGCTTGCAGCCCTGTTTCTGAGTATCTTTTTTGCTTTATGGGACAATATTATTAATGATTTACGATATTCAGCGATTGTAAGCACTTATATAATTATTTTAGAGCTATTCAAATGATTTCTAGGAACTCAATTTCAAAAAAAGGTGCAATAAGTAACTTATTCACTTTAGAAGTCATGATAAACAAAAACCGAATAGAACGTTTCGGAGCCTTTATAAAATTTATGAATAATTATGATTGGACCTCTGAACCGAACCGAACCGAACCCGAGGTTTTTATTTAATTGCTTGAACTACGGAACCGAGCAAGTTCTCAAATCCGAGCCGTTTGCATTCCTGATTGGTTGGTTATTTGGCTCATACAGTGCGAGAGAGTCTCAAAATTTCCAGGTGAACGCTGACTTCGACAACCATAGCCTTTGTTTTGGATCCTTAACTCCAAAGATTATAGAATGATTGCCAACAAAAAAACAATCTTAGCGACAAATGAAAAATAAAAATAAATTGAGGAGTCCCCAGAAGTTCGTATACTTTTTCTAGATAAAGGTCATTTAAAAAGTTAATTTTCGCTTTGAAGAATTCTAGTTAAGAGACGTCTCAAGCTCAAATCATTTGGCTGGCCAGTTTATTGTGTGAGAGATAAGTGAAAAATTAATCCGAGTTTGAGGCATTTCTAGAAATATCCAATTCTGCTGAAGCAGATGATATTGATAAAATAATATTAATAGACGTAGAATTGTGCTTATAAAATATATAAACGCCAAAATTGTAGACTCCACCATTGAAAACAGGAAAGTTTTTCTAATTAATACTATTTTTATGATCCATCTATTCTATAGCAGCTAAAAAGACTTGGAGATAATGCCATTGAAATTAAAAAGATTTTTCTCACCAAAAATAGTTTTTTAGCCGGTTGTTTTTAGGGCAGCTATAAGATATAGTCATCCCATTCGGTGCAAAATTGCAGCTTGATAGTTTAAAAACTCAGAGACTAGATTGACGGAAAGACAGACGGACGGAGAAAGCTCCATTGAATCAGTTCGTCGCACTTATTAAGAATTTATGCAGCTTAAGGTCAAATATTTCGATGCGTCGCAAGCTTCTGGGCATTTATAAAATAAAATCGAAATATATATATATTTTTTTTGATTTTCTTTAAAGTCCGATTGTCAATTGTGAAATGCTCCTCAATGACCCATGCAGCCGATCGATCAAGTGTATTATACATATCCAAGGGTAAAAAACCAGTGGCTTTCCATCCGTTTTCAACTTTTTCTACATTTTATTTGTATTATTTATATATTCAATATGTAAGCCCACCGCCGCCCAACCGAAACAGCAGCAAATGTAATTAAAATTTCACGAGTTTGTAAATGCTTTTGTGTGTGTGTGTGTGGTAATCATTGCCCGTGTACACACACAGTCGCACACACACACACACACATTGAAACGAGATTAATAATAATTTAATTAAAATGCACTTCCCCTGTAAACTGCTTCTTTTCGAAAATGGGCCTGCCAACTTGCTACCTGCATATAAATTCAATTAAGTTCCTGCACTTATCACTGATTCTGTTGTTTCATTTGTGCCATTTAAATTTGGTCCAATAATATTTTGTTAACAGTTTTTTTCTGTGCCATAAATAAATTTTTTATTTTTATTCAATTAATTGACTTTACATTTATGTTTGTGTTTGTTGGTGTCCTGCGGCCTACATAAACAATCAGTGAGTTGCAGGTGTGATGAGTACGGTACGAAGGGCGTTAGTGAGTGGGTGTGTGGGAGTGTGTGTGAGCTGTGGGTTGGCATAGGGATAGACAGCTGTGTACATTATTTAGCACTTTGGTACAATTTTAATCAGATTTATGTGGGGCAAAACGAAAATGTTTTCCATTTTGAGGTTGGTTTTGATGCAGCTCTGCCAAAAACAATGAAAACAAGTAAGAAAGTTGGTCAACAACGACATAAAAATACTCTGTACCAACGGAAGTGAATGCTTAGTGTGCATTTTGCTGTAGCAGTAGCTCGTTTGCACAGTTTCGATTGCTTATAACTAGACTATCGCTCATCCGATCATTAAGGCACGAAGGCACGAACCATTCGATCTGCTTGCCAGTATATAAAGATTTTGTCTCATATCGATTCCATGGTTGCTCATCAGGAAATAATAAAATAAAGTCTGTGAACCTTTGGTAAAGAGTATAAGAATGGAATTCAACAGACAATACCCATTAGCGATTACTGATTTACAATTGCTGATTAGTACCCGGTGAATGGCCTTAACTGCAGGCTTTAAGATATTGGATTGGTTGGCTATGGTTATTAGCATTTAAAAGTAGTCTCTAAACAATCATACTTTTTTTCGGTTCTTTTCATGGTAAAATTCAAGTAAGTCTAATTTTTGTTCTTTATTCGATTAATAAATAAAACTATCTGCTGAATGCGTCCAGTGTTTTCGAACAAAAGGTCTTGATTGTAATTTTATATATGTACTGAATTGCTCTTGCGAGCGATCCTTCTTTTATTCCAAAAAATTATTCCAATTGGTTAAGTGTTTAAGTAAGCAAAATATGAGCATTTCTTAAGCCATCAAAAATATTTATTATATATAAATAGAAAGGTGAAAAAGCTTCAAAGTCAATAGTTTTCAATCGGATCCGGAAAACTCTTAAAGTTAAGGAAAAACAGTAAAGAAAGTCAGTCAAGACCGACTATAACGTACTCTGTACCAAATTTTTGATGTTGCTGCAGCTGAAATCAGCGCAGGAGCCTAATTAATAAATATGTCTAGAAGGTAAAAACCATCTATCGTAAAAACTGCGGTAAGGTATGTGGTCGAAATTGAAAATAAACTTGATCTGCCTGCAAGTATAAGAAGTGTTCGTCCCATACCATTTTCCTCCTATGAATTCGACTTAGAAACTTTCGTGGCAAGCTTTCAGCCATTTCTCAAAATGAATCATAAGGAGTGAACTCATTTCTTTGTCAAGTTCACAATGCTACTACTAGAGCTGCACCCGTGACGTTACTTTGGCCGTGTCACGGTGTGTCACGACGTGAATGTGAGCAAACACAGAGTTTCGTTCGTGAACAACGGTGATTCGTGCATTTTCCGCGAGTGAATTAAGATCAAACATAGTAAATGCAGGTAAATGTGCAGCTCTAGCTTCTACGTTCGTAGTTTTGTCGTGCTAAGTCATATTGGACCCAGTTCTATTTTATCGTCGTCATATGCTAAGCAATCGAAATGCAAGAAACTCGATGATGTAGATAGCCCTTAAGTATATTCTATTGCGGTTGACGAGATGAGAAATGAACAATAACTTTATCAATTCTGTTTGAAGTTGGTGCCCACCGCTGAAGTAGATTTTTTAATGATTTTCTTTTGATTTGTTATTATTCCAAAAAGCCAAGGGTGAGTTAAGGGTTTGTAGCCATTCATTTAGGCACAACATATATTTTTATTCTCCTTAAAAATAAATTCCTTTGTCTGGATCGGAATGGTCAGGTTTTCCCACTTTTTCTCTTCCCACCTCCCGGTTAGGTGGCATTTACATGGAATACAAATGATTTATTCAAAGAGGGATCGTCACCCAGTTACCACAAACGAAGTTTTCCAATGAAACTCAATTTGCAGTGTCTGCAAATACCTGGAAAAACAACCACCACCTCCCCACGCACTTCTGCATGCAAATTAATGAAGGGATTAATATATAAATTTCAGTTACAACAACAGCAAGGACAATAGGTAAAACTCATAATTGTATTAAAATTAAATTATGTAATTAATATATTATACCACAGCAATAATCGTGGGGACTTACAATAACATTTTAGTCCATTTAATTGAATGAGCAAACAAAACACAAAATATTAATTAGTTCAAAGTTGCAGTTGATTTTGCCACGCGTGTTCTTGCAATGACCTTCAACCAATAAAATGCGATGTTTTATTTATAAGTAACTAGTAATAAAGGTCAGCAGAAAATTGGTTTAAAGCCGAAAAAGTGATTCAACTGTTTAATGAATATGGGCTAAGTCAGGTTAGTTGTTTTGCAACTTTATTCTGATAATCTAAGCACTATTGCATATATTTCGAACAAATCCGAAACAATGCCTTAAAGGCATCAAACACTTCTGCATGAGATATTTGAATAAACATGAGGATCGTTTATATTATTAGGTCCATTACTTTACAAATCATTGGAAAGCTTGTTTATTATAGGATACAAAAGACTTTCAATTCGCATTCTTTGTGTCTAAATTCTTTTACTGGGAGTACAAAAAGGTCTTTAAGAATTTGTAAAGTTTTTCTATGCTCTGAACATGTCAACTTCCTTACTCGTTTATTATGTTTGTTGTGTTTTTAACAATTAGTTTTTTTCCTAACAATGCCCCACCGATTCTTTAAAGAGGCACTGCACTAACCCTGTACTTCTACCTTTCAGTATTGAATAACTATGATATGATTTAGTATTGAACTGAAGGGTAGCATTAAGTTTTCATCCAGAGACCACTTCCAGAAAAATTACATTCGTGTCTTTAAGTCCAATATTGACAAATAAATCATATTTGCTTTTAATTTGAAAGCCATATAAGCCTATTTCGGCATTTTTGAGACGAAGTGAGAAGAAAAGACTCTTAATTTTCAAAGCAGAACAGTCAGACTTAAGTAAATTACGGAGTGAAGAATTCATTCATAATGATTAGAAATATCTTCAGTTCGTGAGTGATTTCAGTAGAAATATCTAACATGATGAAAGAGCAAGTAAATGAAGCGATGTTGTTGGGACCAATTCCAAAAAGTTCAGTACTGACTCGGAACTAAGCCCACCTAATGGGTTCGATCACTTATTTGGTCCATTGGAAACATTCATGCATTCAGACTTAATTTCTTTCAAAGAAATTAGCTACTAGGGCTGGGATTTTAGAACGAGGTGTAATTAAAAAGAGAGAGCCGGTATTTCTTTCCTCCATGGATAACCATATAAGATCATTTCGCTAGCGCAACGAAAGAAGATCATATCAAGCCGAAATCGTTAGACCGCAAAGAGACATGTTTTTTATTCTTTAATAAACTTAGAAAAAATTACCGTTTAAAACCCAGCCACAGCGGACTCCTATGTAAAATATTTTTTCCCTAAACTTTCGTTTACTAATCCTTTCCGACGTTTGCTGGAAAACACCACTTGTACCTAGTAAGTAAAATTGTTACCAAAAATAATAGAATGCAATGCATTCAAAAATTATGACCAAATGTTAAAAACATTTCAAATAATTAACAAAAACATTAATGCTTCGACGGGGATTTGAACACAATACATCTCCCGAAAAAGCAATAGTCTTAGGTGAACTATGTACTGAGATTTCTCGCTCAACTTTGTACAGTTTTTTGTCGTTCTGTAACGCGTGAAGTTGATAGTCGTCTGCGTTGAGAATATGCGCTAACGACTACGAAAGTTACGAGTACAAATAAAAATCCGTAGCTGTTCCAGCTGGTGCTGCACATCATAAAGGTTTGTTTTCCTTTTAACTTGACTGAGTATAATTCATCCGATTTCAACCTTCTATCTGTAAAAAAATCGGATATGTGACACTTTATCTAAATTGCCGTGGCGGGAGGGGCCTAAACTTGTTCTGCCTGCAGGTTTTTGAGATGTTTTTGTCCTATACATGTCAATCCTCTATTTCTTGAACCCAAAAAAACAAAAAAATTAAAAAATTACATCTTTTTTATATTAAGTTTTGTTAATATGTGCAAGGTCAAATATTTTCAGGGCTCTCCACATGTACTTTAAACTTTACCTTACCATACTGGGAATTGAGTTAGGGAGCTCCGGTATTTCAATACTAATGACACGGTGTCTTAACGTTTTTCGCCACTGTCCCTACCCACATAACCTAAAGAGCCCAACAACAAATTTTCAGTCAGTTTATTTGACGAGGAACTATCACCTGAATATTAGGTCACTTTCCTTTAAGGTTCGTTATGTCCATTTGAGTTCACAGTTGTCATGTTAGAAAGTCGACGTTGAAAGTAGGGATTGTGAGTTCGAGTTCAACTGCAGGCGTATTAATTTAGTATTTTAAAAAATACAGACTTAACAAACGCTTAGGAAAACTGACCTGATAATTAGGTGACCAGTTTCTTAAAAAAACTGACATAAATTTTCACTTTTACGTAAAAATCCCTAAAAATATTCGAGTGTGCCTTGACATGCTTTCTTCTGGCTGTTACTTTTTCACAAACTTAATATACTCTGTGTGCGGTGGCAGCGGTTGTTACAGAGTATACAAAAATGAGTACTAAAATGCATAGCATACTTTTTGCCACTCTCATTTCAATAATCTTTTTACAGATTTTTCTAGCTTAACAAACAATTTTCTCTCCAACTACTTAACGCAGCTAAGTCTCTGTGTGTGTGTGTGTGTGTGTAAGTTTCCCGCTTCTCTAAGCTAATTTCTCTGCAACCGCTTGGCCAGTCATTTCCTTCTTCTTTTGGGGTTTGTCTTGTGGGTTGCCTTAGCAATGCAGAAGTACTTAAAAAGCTAAAAGACGCTACAAGTTCATTAAACTAATAGCCAACAATTTATAACTAGCCAAGGGCCCAGCCCCCAACACCCCACAACAAGTCGACGACATAAAACTAATGGCTACCCACCTGACCTATGTAAGTCTGCTACCAAGAAAAAACTAATCCGCTTAATGTTTTGCCTATCTCTTAAAATATGACCAGAGACTGCTCCACTGGACAGAACAGCCTCCTTGTTAGGTATACATAAGGATCTTTGAGACTGTGTGCGTGCGTGTGTCTGTGTGAGCTGGCACTTACTTAAAAAATTTATAAAGAGAAAAGAAAAACCTAAGAAGTCGAAACTTTAAAAGAACCAAAAGCGTTTGCCATATAACTTTTCATCATGCGGGAAGCTTGAAAATGTCAAATGACTGTAAAAAGAAAAAGTGTTGAACAGTGCCACAAAAATAAAAAAAAAACTTTTCCAGCAACTTAAATAGCCTCCAAAGACAAAGAGACAGATGATAATGTGATAAGCAGATTCGTGCCAGGGACATGTGTTCAGTGTCTAGGAAACGACTTATGTGAACATGCGAATACATGTCTGCGAGAGTCGACTAATTAAGTAAATTGAAAGCTAAAGTTTTGCTGAGCCTGTAACTCAAATAAAGTCAGAGGGAGGCAGCTGTGCAACAAAACATACATTTTGGGTATGAGAAGAATTTTAGATGAGGAATTGATTCCTACTTGCTCGCTGGATGGATGTTTTAATAGTTTTTTTTTTATGCTTACCAATTTGTTTTTAGTTTTGGCGGCATCTGAAAAAGAAAACAGATATTGAAATATTAGAGACATTTTTATTTTAGCAATATTAAAAATGAATAAAACAGTTATTAATTGAAATCAGTTAATGAATCAATGCTGCAATCCCCTCATATTTTAAAGAAGGTTCGATACAAAGTATTTTTGATTTCATAAACAATGTATTGATTTCAGACATTACAAATAGGTAACTCAATAGAAAAGAATTGCCACAAAACTAGCTTGAAAAGTATCAAAATATGCATTTTAAGCAACCTTAAGCTAAAACTAGAAAGAAAGTCGGTCAACCCCGACTATAACATACTCTGTACCAACGAAATTATACGCTCAGCATATGTTTTGATGCTGCATTAGCAGCTGAAAGCAGCGCTTTTGATCATAACTCGACAACCGATCATCCGCTCTTCACCATTCCTTTGGCGGATCGATAAGTTATCCTGATTACTAAATATGCCCAGAAGGAACGAACCATCTATCTTTAAAACTGTGGGAGATATGACGCTTTTTCCAAATTGCGGGGGCGGGGCCAAAATTGAAAATAAATTTTATCTGCCTGCAGAAATAAGAAGCATATATGTCCCATACATGTCAAACCTCTATCTCTTACCATATCAGAGATCAAATCAAATACTGATCAAGAATATATATACTTTATGGGGTCGGAGATGCTTCCTTCTGGCTGTTACTTACTTTTGCACAAACTTATAATACTCTATATACTTAAGGTACAGAGTATAAAAACTGGAGGTGACATACAAATATATTCGTATTCGGCGCACAAATTCAACTAGCATCTCCAAAAATCCTTCAATATACTAAACCTTGTTGCCAAGTGTAATTTATAATCAAAGGATCGAACAGGCTATTCGCTCTGTTAAGAACTCTTAACGCTTTGCAAAGTTTTATTTGTTTCTGCTTAAAACTCCCAGTGTTATTTCATTTAGCTGTATTTCAACTTGTCTGATTAAAATCTGATCTGATTAAAAATTTCTCAACCTCTATTCAGGTATCAGAAAAGAGTAATTGTTAATCTGAGATGTTACTTGAGCAAAATTTGTTTTCTACTGAGACCTTAGATAACAATAGAACCGGTTCTATTTGCTCTGATCAAGTCGTATGGCTATCAGTTCAAGGGCGTAGCCAGCTTTCGGCGAAGGGGGGGCAAAACAATTTTTCCAGCCCTTAAAACTCCAAAAACTTCCCAAAAGTAACCGTAAATTTTTACAAGCCAATTGAAATTATTTAAGGGGGGGGGGGGGGCAACGGCCCCCCCCTGCCCGCCCCTGGCTACGCCCTTGTATCAGTTTGTTGTCAGTTGCAACTCTGCGATTGTTTAAAATTATTTGGCAAAGTCATCTATTAGTTTGACTACGACCCCGCAACTGCAAGAAAAATAACGGAAAATTTCACATTTTGTTAAATTTCCCTACGATATAGAGCCAATCTTGTTTGGGATATATTAAAATTAAATAATTTAATTATTTATTTTTGTTATTAGCTCTACTTACAACGAGAAGAGAAGAGAAAGGCTGCCGATTACTTCGGCTATATTGAAGGACAAGCTAAATGGTAGTTTTCTTAAAATAATACCACTTCAGAAATTTTCAAAAACATGCTGACCCACAGCATTTTGGAGTCAATCCCCATGTAAAATTCTTCGCTGAGTCCGAATCAGGTGTCTGTTTGTAAGAAAGTAGTAGAAAATACAAGTCAGGCCAAAAAGGCCAAAAAGAAAGATTAAATGTCCTGACTCTATTGAAAATTGATCTATAGGGGAAGCAGCTGGAGTAATTAGTAAAACTTGCTATATGACAAAAAATGCGAGGAAACTAGAAAATGAACATCGAATTGTGCACAGAAAAAAAATCAGAAATAAATTCGAATCGGGATTGAAAAGAGGTTTGGGCTTCAATTGATCCTGTTATCCTGCATCCCTAAAAAAAGGTAATTTATGCATTCAAGCTCTCATATATAGTCTTGTAAAATGATGAAGCATCATTGATTTTAACTGATTCAAAAATGTGTTGTGAAACAACAATGCAGTTGCAAAACTATTATGAATGAGATGATGTCAGCATGATGATGCCAGGCCTAAAAAAAGATGTCAAGCTGAAGATGCAAGATGATTCAAGGGACACAAAATTTTCACTCTATTTAGCCACACAACAACTTTCAACTTAAAGCAACTCATTTTTTCGTACTAATTTTCTCGTTTTGGTTACCAAAACAGATTAAAATAATGGCCAGCACAAATCGATGACAGGAAATCGATGGATCTAGTTCGATTATTATAATGAACTACTGTAATGTGTCATCTGATTGCAAATTTTTGTGATTAGGATGGATAAAAAATACACAACAACTCAAACTGTCATTGAAAATCAGCACAATAACTTCCCCGAATTCTATATTTGTACTCTGTACCGTAGGTACACAGAGTATTATAAGTTTGTGCAAAAGTATGTAACAGGCAGAAGGAAGCATCTCCGACCCCATAAAGTATATATATTCTTGATCAGCATCAACAGCCGAGTCGATATAGCCATGTCCGTCTGTCCGTCTGTCCGTCCGTCCGTCCGTCTGTCTGTCTGTCTGTCCGTATGAACGCACAGATCTCAGAGATGGTAAGAGATAGAGGTTTGACATGTATGGGACATATGCTTCTTATGTCTGCAGGCAGATCAAGTTTATTTTCAATTTTGGCCACGCCCCCTCCCGCCACCGCAATTTAGAAAAAACGTCATGTCTCCCACATTTTTGAAGATAGATGGCTTGTTCCTTCTGGACATATTTAGTTATTAGGATAACTTATCGATCCGCCAAAGAAATGAAGAAGATCGGATGAACGGTTTTCGAGTTATGATCAAAAGACAAATTTTCTTGGTACAGAGTATGTTATAGTCGGGCTTGACCGACTTTCTTTCTTGTTGATGTATGATTTTTGATGGTTGATGTATGCTGGTGAACAAGGCCAATGTTTAGGTAAAAGTTATTTTAAAGTATGGAATCGGAAGTAAATTTTGCGATGTTTCTAATAAGCCATTCAAATTAATTAAACATTTTAAAAAGGTATATTATCTAAAAAATATTTTCTACCATTTGAGCATATTTTGACAAATTGCTGAAATACATATACACGATTTTGCGATAGAGAATACGATAAACCTTATTTGGTCCAAATCAAAATTTTTTGTGGTACATTTTTCATAAAGTTTATTATATAATTATTTATTATATAGAAAGAAGCATTGCCGACCACATAAATTATATATATTCTTGATGAGCACGACGAGCTACGTTGATTTAGCCTTGTCCGTCCGAACGTCGGTTACTATGCTATCTTCTCCGTCAGTTTTAAAGCTATCGCCACCAAACTTTGCAATAAGTCTTCTGGTACAAATACGCAAGACTGTTGATGACATCTGTGCCAAATTTCATGTGAATGTCATTATTAGTAATATATTTACGCTTGTGTTTTCCAAACGACCAAGAGTGCATTTTTCGATTTTTACAATGTCTGAGCAGAGAAGTGCCATCAAATTTTGTTTGCGGAATGAAATTTCGGCTGCGGAAACATTGAGGATGTTGCGGAAGGCCTTTGGTGATTCTACCATGTCACAAAAAAATGTTTATAAGTGGTACAAAGACTTCAAAGAGGGTCGAGAACGTGTGGATGACTTGGAGCGCTCCGGACGACCATCGACGTCAACAGATGACCAACACGTCAATGAAGTGGAGCAATTAGTGCGCAAAAATCGTCGGTTGACTGTTAGAGACCTTACTGATATGATCGGAATATCAGAAGGATCTGTGAAAACCATTTTGAAAGACCATTTGGGCCTACGAAAAGTCAAATCTCGTTTGGTACCGAAAGTTCTCAATTTCTTGCAAAAAAGTCATCAAAAATTCGACGCATATCGTTCCGCAACCACCGTATTCGCCTGATTTGGCTCCGTGTGACTTCTGGATATTCCCAAAACTCAAGAGACCACTTCGAGGAACGCGTTTCGAGTCGATTGAGGAGATAAAAGCAAAATCGAAGAAAGCGCTGATGGCTATACCGGAAAGGGACTATTTGGCATGTTTCGAGGATTGGAAAAAACGTTGGCATAAGTGTATTTTATCGGGAGGGGATTACTTTAAAGGGGATGAAATTGATTTAGAAGAATAAATAAAGATTTTTCATTCTACAAACAAATTCACCTTAGTATAGCTGTCATACAAAAGTAGGATTAGAAAAGTAGTCTTAGTGAGAAAAACTTGTTTGTTTTCAGTGGAAATGTCGTTCAAATTAGTGAGAAAAACGTATTGCAAGGGTACAGAAACTAACTATCCTCTATTTTTATACCCTTGCAAAGGGTATTATTATTTTGCCCAGAAGTTTGCAAAGCATAGAAATATTCATTTCCAACCCCATAAACTATATATATTCTTGACTCAGGGTGACGAGCTGAGTCGATTGAGCTTCGTCCGTCCGTCTGTCTGTCTGTCTGTCTGTACGCGAACTAGGCTCTCAGATTTAAAGCTATCGAGCTGACATTTGCACAGAGTCTTCTTTTTGCTGAACACTACTAATATGTCGGAACCGACCGGATTGGATGACTATATCTCATAGCTCCCATAGGAACATGAGTAGGAAAAACTTTTTTCTTTTCAATGGAAACGTCTCCAAACTTTGTAATCGTAGGTTTTCTATGTTTTTTTATAGTTCTACCAAGTCTTATTAAAATCGGACAACTATATGGTATAGCTGCCATACAAAAGATAGGTCTGAAAAACAGTCTTAGTTAGAAAAACTTTTTGGTTTTTAATGGTAGCATCCTGCAATTTTGTATTTGTTTGTTTCACGTGGTTTCACAAATTGTTGGCCAAATCGGATGACTATATCATACAGCTCCCATACGAACTATCGGTCGGAAAATGGGAAAAAGAGTATTTTTATGAAAATATTTAAGCGAGCACTTGCAAGGGTATAAAAACTTCGGCACATGCGAAGTTAGCTTAGCTTTCTCGCTTAAGAAATCAATAGTTTTTTTATACCCTTGCAGAGCCGAAGTTAACTTTCCTCTATTTTTTTGTATGTTATCTATGTTAAAATTTTATATAGGCAGAAATCAGGCTTAATATTTATTACCGAAAATATCTTCCCTTGCTTGGTTAAGACTTGGACAAAGGTTAAGTAAATGCTCTGTATTTATAACAGTATTTTGATTACGTAGGGGTAAGTTTGAAGCAATATTTTATCTCTGTAATATCATGGAATATGGAATTTAATGGAACAAATCGAACATTGGTAGCCAATGTTAGCTACCAAGAATAATCATGTTTTGTTTCACATGCTTTATCTTTAATATCTATTAATCTTTGGAAAAACACTTACTGCATTATATCGAAGACAAATGTATATTTATAAATGACGCAAGAGGAAGCAACCAGAATTTGGATGCCAGTGTTAGCTACCAGAAATAATCGTTTTTCGTTCACATGCGTCATCAATAATATCTATAAATCTTTGGTAATATTGATTTGAAATCTTTTTGTGACCTAATCGCAATCTTATTATTTTTATTTGATCAAGACTACTAATGTTATTTTGAGGCACGTCGTGTAAATAGTCATTAATATTAAGATTGTTTTATTACAATAGCAATTTAAATATAAAATACAATTATTATGTGTTTATTTGTTAATGGCTTCAGTTAATATAGTTGAAATTGCCAGTTGAGAAATCGTAACTGAGATGAAAGCAAATGTGTCTCCTGTTGCTAAAATTTGCAGAACCAACAAGAGATAGGAAATGTTAGGAGTTTTAAATATAGATAGATACAATAGTGTTGTTTATTTTTAGCGTGCTTGTCCGGGAACTGTTTCTTTAAAGCACGTCTCTTATTTTTTAATATCATGCCCAACAAGTTTCATGTTTTATATACTTCAATTCAGGGACATTGGTTTCTAGAAGTATATATAGAAGCCATCAATGTTACCATTACTCTAAGTGCAGCGCCTTTTTTATTTGCACTCATGTTTTTTTTATTATTTAATTTACATGCTCTTGAGCTATGAAGTAGCTTGTACTAGTTCATAGACGATTTGTAATATAAGTCTAATTGTTGCTCGGAGATCTCTCATGAGTTTCTAGTACAAGTTGCCCATTTGAGTTTATTGACAGCCAATTGACAGTAAGCTGTGATGTTTTTCTCAACAGGTAAAAATACAGCTTTTATCCAAAAAGGTGTCACGGAAATCTCTCGAGTTTTAAGCATTGTATGATTTGTAAAACGCTCTAAAAATCCGACTGTGTTACAGTTCATGGAGAGATTTCCTCTTGCTTTTTTACGAATATATTCAAAAAGATTATGTTTAATATGCCCCTTTCAATGGCAACATTTTAAACATTTGCAATTCGTCATTAATTTGTATCATTTCAAGCCAAAGTCAAAGCCAAGAAAGCCAAAGTACTTAAATTCCTGTTAACTCAAGCATCAAATTTGTCCGTACTTTGGACTTTGAGAAAATGGACTAAAGTAGAGTGATTATGTGGTGTTGGTTAAATAAAAGCCAATTTAACTAAGAAGCTGATAAAATAAAAAATAAGACAAAATTTAAAAGAAAGAAACCAAATAAAGTTTAAAACTATCCTCGATACTGAAACAGTATAATTTCGACCATTCTTAAAGAATTTAACTTGTTGGTCCTTAAACATTGCTATCGCCTTATGCTTAACTGCTTAATTTACCCAGTTCCCTCCATGTGTTCAGACGACACACACACACTCTCGCAATCAGAAAAAAGGAAACAGCCGAAATGTATGCTACATAATGTGCACAAACTTCTCACTTTCTTTCGCCAACACGCACACACTCACACACATACGTTTTGCGAATTAAAGCCTAACAACATCTGTGCCCTGTCCTGCCCCGAATTCCGTACATAAAAAGCTTTAAATGTGGCACGCAGGTTAAAACGCAGTTTTCGACAAATTTTCGTTGCATACTTGGCAGCGCATTGAGCTTTGCTTGCGAGTATTTACGGTATATAAAAATATGTGTATGGGCGTGTGTGTCGACTATATGAGTTAGTGCACGCTTCGTTTGTGTATTTAATTTGCCACAAAATTGTATTCCATACACAAAAAACTTACGCGCGGTTCCCGAAAAGTTTAAAACGCTGTGAAAGCAAATTACCAACTTTTGCACCCTCCTGACTTTGTGTGGAAAGCAAAACCAAACAGCCATAAGCAGTTGCAGTCGTTGTTGTTGCTGCTGCTGCCAGTTTAAGTTTAGTTTCGTGTTTTTTTTTTATGCAAATTGGCTGACTTTTCTGTGTGCTTCAGTGGCTTGCAAGTGATTAAAATAGTTGCTCTTCAAAAACTGTCAATTTCTGGCTATCATTAAATAATCAATTTATTGATGAAAGTAATGAACAAATATTGGTAAAAATATAAAAACTATTTGACCGAAAAAGGAAGAAAAGAAAAAACACTCTGTTTTGATTGAACAAACTCAACGAATATTGTGAAAAATGTTTTTATTTATGTTGTTACTGGAAAAAAAAGAATGCGAAATTCTTTTTGAAGCACACTAAAAGAATGATAATAAATATGCATGAGCTGATGGGAATTCATAGAATATCCATCATAATTGTTTAAGATTCGTTAGCTGCAATGGACTGGAAAAAAATAACTAAAACCACAAAACTTGTTTTCAGAAAGCAAAAGTAATTAAAGCAATCGAAATTTATGGGCAAAATTGTTTAATTTTCAATGGAAATAGAGGGGGAAAAATTATTCTAAATATATTTCTGTGCAGAGCCATAACAAGCATATCAAATTATTCAATTAAAAAATATATTTTTTGATTTTTTAAAGAAGCGGTCTACGCTTACCGTTTCAGAACCTAAACATTCCTTCGGTACAGAATTGGATTATTTTGAAGTCTTTGTTTTAAGAGCTTTGACTGTCGTAACACCTAGATCACAGAGATCAGAAGAGCTAGAGCCAACCAATTTTCAATTAACTAGCCTCAGATAAAATTTTTGTCAAATTTTTTCACTTCAAAAATGTTGAATAACTCCTACAATAATTTATTTAAGCACTAGTTATGTTCTCTGAAAAAATATCGGTTAATAAATAGCTGAACTATAAGAATATTACATTTTGCCATATATAAGTGTGGTCAGCATGCGATGCAAACTAACATAATGTTAAAATGTTATCATTAATGTTAACACCCTAGTGACTTATATATGAGTAGGCTTATAGGTACTTTCTTCCATTAGTAAAGGGTTGGACTTTAACCTACGCTCTTGTTACAGCCTGCATACGAAACAATTCAGGTACGAATCTTCATTCCACACTGCCTTTAGAGCATATTTATAGAAACTGAAAAATATAAGTAACGTCCATCCTAGAAAATGTGAGGAAAATTCGATTGGAACTTTGCCATGTGGACTTACACACAGAGTGTGTGCAAAGTTTAACCGACAAACTTCGCACACTCACTGCACACAAATGTAAAATCAATGGACCACATTGAAATTTTCCCTCTCCATTCACTTGTATGGCTATTATTCATCACATTTACATCTAGAATCTTCGGTTCAGCCAACATTTTGCAATTCCAATTGATTAAATTAATTAACCAAACTATAAAACCGATTTCTTAGGTGTGATTAGCTAAAAAGAACGATTTCCATTTGTATAAGATCAGTGCTACTTTTCCGAATAGCCAAATTAGGCCCAATTTCTCAAAGTCCGGTTGGTCAACTTGACAGGCAGTTTAACCGAATTTGAGTGTCTCATGATGTATGTGGCGTAACCGGAGGAACAAACTTAAACGCTGCTCATCCACCGGTCAACTTTAACCGCGAGCTCAGCCCCGATGAAACTATCGAAATTTTTATCGATATACAAACAGCTGGCCGCACACTTGCTTTGTTTATTGTATTATTTGCTGCCACACAAAATGTTTATAAATAAACGAATTTCAACTCCACGCAATGGAAATGCAATTCGAAGAGGCAGAACATGGAATTTCAGTCAACTTTTCCGCAAAACAATGACCAACAACAACCAATCGCATTAAAAAACAAACAAACCAAACCGAGTCAGCTGCGTACTCTTTCGTTTAGTCAAACAGTATGGTCACACTGAAACAGCGATCGGTATTTATCGATATCAGGCGAAACTGCTGCTGAGAAAAGCAAATGACTTAACCGCTCGTCATCTTGACAAACAAATCTGACCGGTGGTTGGCTAACCAAAACCTTTGAGAAATCGGGCCTTGGACAAACAAAGCACTTGGAAAGACATAGGGTGTCAAAAGTTTCAGTTTAAGATTCGTACTTGGATCACGTTTTAAAGAAAAACGTGACAAAATATTCACTCTTGGATCGAACATTTTTGATCCAAGTATGGAATTCTCTATTTTTTCTCTGAGGGTAGGTCCCCAACTATTACTCCCTTTATATGTGGCGAAATACGCGGTGCCTGTAAGAAAACCTACTTATTGCAAACATCGGTATACAGAGTTCCGGGCTTGAACCGGTTTCCACTAAACTTGGCAAATACTATTTAGAGAATTACTCTTTCAATCTTTACCCACCAAATTTCCCCCTGGAAAACTCAAGTTTTGTTGCACTTTCTTTTCTCGGCTCTTGAAGAAAAACAAAAACACTTTTACCTGCTTCAGCCACAAATAGTAACCACAACTGTTCCCAGTCGGCAATTTTCCAATGTTTTTGTTTTACAATTAATCAAAGAAAAACTACAAACTCTTCCGGCTGGTTTCGCTCCCCTCTCATAAATATTTAAAATATTAATTTTATTGAATATCGGCTCATCCCGAGGTGAAATTGCGGCAGACGAGGAGGAAAAAGCGGAACCTTAAAAGCAAATTCAATTAACCCTACAGACCGTAGAGAGCATAAGCAAATACACTCAGCCAATACAAATAGACCAAATACGGGGGGGAGTCAGAGACCGGGATAGACCCGGACTGGACTGGACTAAGGCACGCGCCACTTTTGAAGCAAAACCTCAACAAATCCGTAGCAGGATGTACACAGACCGAAGCCCAACCGCAACGACACAAAGTAACTAATTATCTCGCCTTAACCCCTTACTGTCCTGGCCTTCACTCCTGCTGTGTTTACTTAAGAGACTCAGGCACTCAACGAGGCAACATTTTTAATGTGTGTGTGTGTGGTGTGTGTGTGAAGGCGAGTTCTACACGTATGCACAGACACACACGTGGCTTGACCGGATCCAAAAAAAAGGAACGAAAAAATGGAAAATTGAATGCAAACTCGATATGTTTTTCACATTTGAATGGACAATGGTCCACGCTAGCTAGGCCGCCCGCGGGGAGGGGTGGGTTGAGTTTTGTGTTCGCTCATCATTCTGAAGGCGAGAAAAACTTCAAATGAAATGTGTCAAACTCTGACACATGCTGTGCTCAACCGGTTGACCAGGAAACTTTCCTTGGAGTGGGCAGACAGTGAAGAGTCCTGAATGTTTACACTTCCCCCGACAATCCCTCGTTTCGCTGCAGTGAGTGTCTACTGTAGTTTGTCTTTTTTTTGGGTTTTTGGAAAGCGGAAAAGCGCCAAATATGTAACTGCTGTCTGACTTGTTGTTCTGCTATTGTATGGAGCATTGTTTGTTGCATTTGAATTGGGTTAGGCACCGGGTCCTGTTGATGGAGGTGGGAGAGGCCTCGACTGGGTTGACCCCCTTTTAACTCGTTCATTCATTCGATTAGTGGGCTTTTTTCGATTGTGTTGATGGATGTGCAGAACAAGGATTTCAGTATGTACCAGCTGTTTTTGTTGTGAAAAGAAACAAAAGTTGAAATGGACTTTTGAAGGGATTTATTTCCAGTAAATTAATATTTCAATTCGGGCTACTTATTTCCGACTGGTCAAAGAAACCCACTCAAAACCAAACTAAGCATTGCGTCTAAAAACGGTTCCGACAGAAAATTCAACACACAAAGATTCCACCGATGGATGGCTGGATGTTGTGCTCTATGCTGTTTCTGCCATTATTTGAACAGCACTTTGAACGTACACGAAATGAACATGGGTAAGCAACAACTAGAGAGTGGGTGGGCGGAGGCGGTGGAGGTGGTGGAGAAGAAGAGGGACTAGCTGAAGGATAAAGGACTTTCTCTGGCTGAAATCCCCGTCCAATGGCAATAGTTACATTTATACGCTAACTAATGGTACGAGCCATTGAGCTAACGATCAGAATTGCAGCCAACACACGCATGTATCTTCCATAAAATACACTGAGAGAATTGAGCTGAAGCAAAAGTTTTATATTTTTCAAATGTTAATTGGATTCGCTCATGTGGAATATGATTCGGTTTTGTTGCGACATTCAAAGCGAACGCTGAATTTTAATTAATGAATGAATATTAAAGACTTAAATCCTTTTTATGCTATCAATAAGTTTACTCAATACTGCAGTTAACTGTCAAATATTGACTCAATCAGTGGCGTACTCAGGACTTTTCAAGGGGCCTTCAACAAATTTTGTCTATTCGCATCTTCCCAAGTCTAGTTAGTGTTTTGCATGCAAATGTATTCCAGGTGATTAATACTTCATTTTATTATTTCATACTCCGTTTTATTGTGGTACAGACCACAACAGAGCAGGCCTGCCAACTTAATTAATATTTTCAGAACTCCAAATCGCGGGATTCCACCCAAATTTTAGGTACCAGGTTTTTTGGAAAAGGTTTTGGTTCGAAATTTGATTGACTTACTATATGAGACTAGTATTCAAAACAGGGCTGCAAACATCGAAAAAAATCAGGAGGAGTTCACTTCAGGATGCGAATCCACAAACAAAATTTGTGTTCGGGTTCACGGAGCAGGTTCGAAAGGTAGCTAAACACAGGATCAGGTTCGAACGTGGGTTCCGACATTAGTTTTTTTTAAAACATTTATGTTAACCAGGGCTGCAAACCGGTTTTGAGCCAAACCGGTTTGAACACGGAACTCCGACTTTCAGATAACTGTGAGCCAACCTCTTACGGTACTAAAGCTGAACCTCAACCTGTTCCGAACCTATAATTTCGGTTCGGTTCAACAAAAATTAAGGGCATGAAAAAATTATACCCATTTCCTAGCAACTTCTTCTCTTATGGATGGTTCTGGAAGACTGAGTTTTACAATCGACAGGAAAGTTTAATGTAAACATCTATAAAAATGTTCAGAATTACCATTAGAATCCCTACACATATAAGCCTCTGATTTTTAAGATCCTTTTCTCCAAAGCTTATCGAATTATTCACAAAATAAGAGTTTACTGTGGAAACACTTTTTCGACGTAAATCGACACAATTTCCTTACAGTTTATTTCGTTTTTACGTCAATTACCATATAAACTGGTATAAAGCATGGGCTGAACCAAGGTTCGAACCAAAACCGTGGCCCAAAATTCTGAACCTGAACCATTTTTAAATTTTAGCTCGAACCCACAAGCCGGAGCTCCCATAACATATTTGGTTTTGCAGCCCTGATGTAAACTAAAGGAAAATTTAACATTTTATTCAAAGATGTTTTGAGAGCTTTGATGTTTTCAATATAATATTATATTTAAGCTTTGTTTAAGTTACTCATTAATATATCTTCAAGTCATTTTTCATCTGTCGGGATAAATCAAAATTAGGAGTAGAAAAAGCGCGCTCGTCTGATACTTGTGTTGCTGAAACAGCTAATACAACAAATGCGACAATTTTAAGTTCTTTACAGTGATAGTTTTCTCAATACCTTAAAACATTAGAACTTTCATCAGAAGCTGAACATGTGTGCATTAATTCCTCTTGACGGTTATAAATTCTGGAAGCTGTTTTTATTCAAAGGTCAAAAATATTTGTTTTCTTGGATCCAAAAAAACAGATGTTAGAATTGGGACTGAACTTAAAATGTGAGAACGTTTTTCTAAACACTTGAATAAGATATTATTAAGATATTATATTATTTGGGTGCGGTTACGTCTTCCCAAAAATCCCCGAGTCTCCAAACCGGTTTGCAGCCCTTATATAAAACACTTAATATTCAGAATTTTTTACTTTTAAATAGTCACTACGGGTTGAACGCCGTGAATTCGAGCACTCGATAATTCGACTTACCTTCATAATTCGAACTATTTTCCTGCCTGTTCGATATTTCGAATAAAACTGCTTCGTGTATTTATGTCAGTAAAATTTGATTTCTCAAAAGTACTTCGAATCGCAAAATGTCGAAACGTAATTCAAAATATAAAACTTTAAGCCTTGAAGGCAAATTAAAAGCCATTCTGGAAGTTAATGATGAAAAGGCCCAAGGGGATGTTGCAGCTAAGTTTCAAATCAAAGCTAACACAAATTGAGAGAACTGTTCCAAAAAAAAATCCTGCAATGGCGAAAAAAAAGCGCATGAGGGGTTGGAAAATTTGAAAAAGTGGATGAGACTGTTAAAACATATATTTCCGAATCCAGGAAAAGCAATCTTTCTGTAAATGGTAGCATGTTTCAGCAGAAGGCGCAAAAATATGCTGAGTCCCTAAATTTTGAAGACTTTATAAAAAGCATCGGGTGGATTAATCGCTTCAAGAAACGATCTGGGATAAAGTGGCGGTGTTTAACTGGAGAAGCCGTGGAAGCTGATCGAAGTGTTGCTGCTGATTGGATAGAGATTACCTTAAAACCCATGCTAAGAATATACGACGAAAATGATCTATATAATGCAGATGAAACCGGCCTTTTTTTTATAAATGTCCAACTGAGAAAACATTTGCATTAAAGGTGATAAGTGTTTGAAAGGCAAGTTTAGTAAGGAGCATATTACAGTAATGCTCTGTTTAAATAAGTATGTCTGGCACTGACAAGATTACACCATTGGTAATTGGCAGATCAAAGCGACCGCATTGTTTCAAAAACGTAAGATCACTCCCAGTTGATTATGATTTCAATCGAAAAGCATGGATGAGCGGAACGATTTTCGAAAAATGGTTGTTGAAATCAGATGAGGCGTTTAAGAAACCAAATCAAAAAGTGTTATTTTTTCCGACAATTGCTCTGAGCACAAAAAAGATGTTGACATGCATCTAAAAAGAGGACAATATAATTTTCAATTGGTGAGCGAAAATAAAATGGGTGTTGGCAAAAACAATGGTGACAATGACGTTATAATAATGTTATAACAAAATGTACTCTATACAATGGGTTGGTTCAACAATCATCAGTTCCGGCTACATTCTTTAGTGCCCTTAATAAAATTGAAAATTTTTTGGAATCTAATTTAAAAAATACCACAATATAAAACTTCAAAAATTTTTTGTTTTTTTAAATTTTGTTCATTAATTCGATTGCCCTTTGACGGATCTTTCAACTGAGACTTCAGTTGAAGGAATCGAAAACACATTCATAAGATGTCAAAATCCTCAAAATGTTTGACATATTCGATTCATTATTAATGCCATTAAAGGTGCTCATCGACACTGCCCACACGATAATAACTTTTGTCATCTTCTGTTTGAAACCGGACTGGGGCCATTGAATTGTAAGTAAAATTCTACATACAATTTCTGTTTAATGAGCACTTGAATTATATTTTATATTTTGTCATGTTGGGCTTTGTTCAGCGCAATGCAATCGAATAAAAGGACCCTTACACCAGGTTGAGAATTTAATTGGCATTTGTGCATTCCAAGTTGAAGTATGCCTCATTTAATTGGAATACCTGTAGTGCAGTTCACATAAAGAGGCTAGAAAGACATGGAAAATATTTCTCAAATTTTCACTTCGACAGCACAACTCCTCTGATCCTTTGCCAACATATCGATTACTTACTTTAACACTGTCAGACTTAACGAAAACAGTTCTCTTAGTTTTGAGTCAATCTAGTGGAATAGTATTACAGAAAGTTGAAAATATATAACGATGGTTCTTCGCATAATATCGGCTGCACCATAGCTGAGATATTCCGCTTTTGCTAGTAAATTAATCTCTAAAATGATATAGCGGCACATTTTTATCTCATTCGAAGTCTGATTTTCATAATTAAGAAAACGATATGGTGAACATTACTGCATCATTATAGATATATTAGGGGATGTAAACTTTTGCATCTCTCAACATCAGAATATCGAAGATGTATTGCTATATTAATATCTATTAAAGTCCTTATACTAGGTTTCCTTGGTTTCTCTATCTTGATAGCCAAGATAAGCTTTGATGCAAGAAGGTAAGAACCTTGGATTCTTCGAAACCAATTTGCACCAAATTTTGTGAACAAACTATTGCCTCAATGAACGAGCACTTCAACATTATGGCTATTTGATCGATAGATTGGTCATTAAATGTAGAAAATATTACAAGAGAGCAGTGGTAGGTGGAGTTCTTTATTCATAGAACATTTAACAAATATAAACAGAAAAAAAGCGGCGGATAAATTAAATTTTGCTATGCTCAATTCAAGCTTTTTAGGCTTGGCGCAAGCCTTTCCAGCTTGTTTCATTTTCAATGTGTTTATTTTAATCCCTTTTGGGATCACATGTTTATAAGTTAGGACATGGGGCAACAACCATGTGCTATGTTGCTGCGTGATGAGCAGACAGCGGACTTAGCATATATTAAAACAGACTTTCATCCAAGTAAGACAAAGCAAATGGGCACAACACTACATTACGTTAATAAAACTCCATAAATTCTGCACTCAATTCCAAGATGACTTAAATAAATATTTAATGTATTGGAAGGTCAGCAAAAGACGAAATGATGTGGAAAAATTTGTTTAATACATATTTTTCCGAGTCTACTAGGACTAAAATCGGATAATAAATATGCAAAATCCGCAGTCTGGTGATGAGATACCATTTTATTTGTGTTCAGTAAAAAGCTGTAAGTATTGGGGATTCGAGTTCCAGATATTTCTTTGTTTTTTCAGAAGTTTTCAATAAACCAAAACTGGTGTGGGTCTCGAAGTGTGTAATGTGATGCCCTATGGAATGAGGAGGACGAAAGGGAAAAGAGGAAAGCTTCTGGGAGAGTTTAATCTGAAATATGCTTTGGGATTAAATTGTACTCGAATTTGATGCTTAATATAATCATTTTAAAGTTTACAGCGGAATAAACTAAATCTATTTTGTATTGAAAAAAGTGGAACCAAATTCATACTTTTTTGGCTCAAGAATATCCGGCACTACCCTGTTTTCAATCCTGATGTAATCCCATACGGGTTGATTTGTTTTTTAAATTGTAGGCATGGCATTTTTGCTGCAAACAACTAGAGTCATCGGATCCCCCTTTTTCCGGAGTCACACCGCCTTCGGTTCCGTAGGTTGGAGTCCCAAGAGTTGTTCGGGTTCGAGCCGGGGCTCAGGGCTAATTTTTTTCCGCTAGTTCAGAAAACATGTATGTAAATTGTAGTTGTATTCCTGTATATGCAGGCTTGATATTTCAATATAACATTTGTAGTTTAGGCTGATCATTGGGAGGTTTTAAACTATTCAAGACTTTCATTTTTACTGTGATTTCAGAGTTCTTGAGCTAAGCTAGATAATGGAAGTCTATCAAATTCGGTGTTTTTTGTACTTGGTTGTTAATACCTAAAAAGAAATGTCGGTTTTCTTCGAAACATAAAACTATTTGAGCATTTGTGGAGTTAAGAAGTGTCGGCTTGTGGCAGAGGGAAGCGTCTTTTACGTATTCTTACTGCAGCGCTGCTTGCAGCACTCGAAAATAATCAAGAATCAACACCAACCTTTCAATATACTGGACCTTGTTGCCAAGTATTATCAACATATTTTACTTTTTTATTGTTGAAAAAAAGGCAAGTCCATGGGGACACACACACACACGAAGGCGACTGTCTGTTTCTATGCTGCCTCGCGATGTTTTTGCGCGCATTCTGCTTTGGGATTCCCAAGCGGCTATGCCACCGCTGTCATGGAAAGAAACGTTCAGTTGGTAGGCATTGATTGCTGATGTAGAGGGTGGTTCCTTTTGAAACAGCTGTACGATCTACCAGCCTCCTTTGTGGTGTTGTGTCTCTGCTTAAAGTTGTGCGAAATCATAACATGACCTCGAGCCATCTAAAAGCTGCATTTTGGATTTTATAGTTTGTTCAATAAATTTAATCTTTTGATAACAATTCGTCAAAAATTTCAGAGTGCCAAAGTTTTGACAAAAAAATTCGTTTTCTTTACCACAGAGAAATGATTGAAAATGATGCTGGTGAAAGAAAACTTTGAAACATTCGAGTTTTGAGTATAGGAGCACTGTTTGTTTGCCACTTGTTTACTTTTTCTAGCTCCATCAAAGGATGCACATAAGAAAGAATCATTGCAATCAATTCATAAGTTTCCAATCCAGCATCATATTTTTCATCCAAAGTAAAAACCAGTTGATTTCTTGGAACCAAAAATATAGTCGCAAAAAATTGGTATTGAAGTAAAAATAATACAACATTTTTTTCATCACTTTTTAAATATGAAGCTTAATAAATGTAATACAAATATTTTGCCTATTCCTTTCTATATATCCCGGAGTTTCCGACTCCGCAGGGGTTCAACTTGAAGCCGGTGAGCTGCCCTGTTAAAGAAAGAATTATCGGTCCTGTTTCGAGTTCAGAATCGGCTTTCGTTGAAACGCCTGCATGTAGAGTTTCGACTTAACACTTTACTAACGTGATTCAATTCGTCAAAAAAGAGGGCTCTGATCTAGTAATCTCAGACTTTTTCTTTACGACTTTATTAAAATAAAATTTTTACACTTGACGTAGAAAAACAAACAATTTACATGAAAACTCATCCTAGATTCGAAAAAGGCCCGCTTATATCTTTTTATCTGACAAATTTGAACAGATATCAACAACAATTTTCAAGTTTTCAGAATTTCCTTAACTTTCTTGAACCAAACCAAAAGGTTTGGTTCTGGTTCAGGTTCTGAAATTTCCTCACCTTTGGGTTGAGTCATCACATACTCTTAGAAACGTTTCCCCTCAGTGTAATTTTGCTACATATTTGATTTCCAGTCAATCTAATTTGCTCGTATTTACTTTAGCAATTCAATTTTTTTCTCTGTGTACTCTGCTCACTCAAATCCTTCGACAAAACTCTCGAGCGTTTAACGTCAAATAAAAACCAAGTAAATAATTTAGCAGTTGCCCGGTGGCAGGCAGGCAGCGCCACAGCCTCGAAGACTCTTATTTATTTGCAATTTTCGCATTTTAAGCCGATAAAAGGGGCGAGCGGGCAAAAATAAAATGACAAGCGTTTGACACAAGCACCGGAATATCCGTCAGTGTGGCGACGATGCGGACGAGATGCGTCCGTCCGGACTCTGAGTTCCGAGAGTTGAGTTTTTAGAAAGCAGAAAAAAAAACAACAAAATGTGTCCTGCGTGTGCGATGTTTGCCTGCGTGTTACAGTTACATTCATAATACAAAGGGATGCCGGGAAGGAGGCTGCAGTACAACTAACCCGCCAACTAGGGAGGCAGGAGCAGCAGCATCATTTCCTACGCCATTTTTAGTTGTGTGTCAACTATTCTAATAGTTCTCGCTTGAGTATCTCTCTGTCTGACTGTCGAAGTGTGCGAGTGTGGGGACGAGTGTGTGTGATTTACAGCCGCGCTGATTGCTAGGATAATGCTTAAGAGTGATGGGCGCCAGAGATGCAAGTGTGATGTGAAATGAAATGACAAACTTCAGAAGTTATCCCATAAAAACACATTTCAAAATACTAACTCAATCTTTTTAAGCTAAATATATATAGGATCAACGATCGCCAGCATGGCACGTTATATCTAAACAGTTTCAACTTTGTGACGACAGTTTGTATAAAATGGGTGAAAAGTTAAGAATAATTTAAAGTTCCCCAAATTATGATTAATACTGCCAAGATTTGAGCCTATGACCTTTTCTTGGGACAGCTCTTGGGGCTTGATTGCCAAACTGGTTAATTGACAGATGTCTGGGATGGTTAGAGCTAGGGGATTGGCATGTATGGGACATGTATGGACTTCCTATCCTTATACATACTCGAATATGGTATTCAAAATTATTTATCGATCCGCCAAGAGATAGTCAAAAAATGAGAAAGAAAGCTAACAAAAAAAAATTAAAGAAAGTCGGCCAAGCCCGACTATAACGTAATCTGTACCAACGAAAATATTCGCTCAGCATAAACTTTCATGCTGCAGTAGCTGCTGAAAGCACCACTGCTACTGCGCTGTAGCAGCGAACAGTATTTTGATCATAACTCGACAACCGTTCATCCAATCTTCACCATTCCGTCGGCGGGTCGATAAGTTATACCAATTACTAAATATGTCCAGAAGGAACGAACGACATATCTTTAAAACTGTGGGAGATATAAAGTTTTTTCTAAATTACGGTGGCGGTAGGGGGCGTGGCCAAAATTTTAAATAAACTTCATCTTCCTGCAGACATAAGAAGCATATGTATTGTCTGCACGCAGATCAAGTTTACTTTACGACTTTAGCTTACGCTCTCGCTTATAATACCCTCTGCAAGTGAATAAAATCGTATTCATTAGTTGTCCCGAGGCACGATCGATTCCACGATCTCTGGCACAGCAGGTAAACACACTAATCGCAGCACCACACCCGAAGGCTTTTATAAAATCTATGAAAAATTTCAAGCCGAACTGAAACCGCGGTTCAGTTAGCTCAAAAACCATGTCATGAACCGAACCGGGGGATTAGTAAGCCAAAACTGCTTTTATTTGTTATTTGTTAAAACAAATTAAAAACATTTATTACTTATTTTTATTGCTAGCGTTTCTAATATTATGGAGGAATTTACTATTCCTACTAAAAAGTGATTCATGAGTGTAGTAAGCCAAATCTATTACGCTAGGTTATCTATTGTTACTATCTGTTACTTTAGAGTCAATTAGCTTTGCCATATTTGTATATAAGCATCGGTCTCAAAATGGGACTAAATGATTTCTGTGTTCAGGTTTGTTAATGGCAGCTTGTATAAATTTAGCTGAAAACAACAAGAAATTCTGTTTATTCCATCGAAATGATTGTGATCATGTTTACTGTAGAAACAGCACTAGCAAATGCCATGAAACTTTTGTAAAGATTGCGTTATTTCTGCATTTTCAAATCAATATTCATCGAAATCAGGCAGCATTTCAGTACACTCAAAAATGGGATTTTCTAGTTTTTAGAAATTCGCCTTAAAATAATTTTCTTTTCTTAATTTAAAGAAATGATCTTGATCTTAAACATTTTTTTCTTAAACTTAGAAAAGACAACCCGGAAAAATAATTTGGAGAAAATAATTTCTTAAATTTCAACAATCGGTTAATTTTTTCTTAAATTTTTTTGTGTCTTTCCTAAATACTTTCTTAAATTGAGGGCGAATTCGCTTTAATCTTATCCTAAAATAGGTAAACTACTATTGAAGTATTAGTAGAACGCCTTAAATTTTAGAAAAACCATTTAGAAATTTGACCTAAAATATAGAAAAATTAATCAAGAAAATCGACCTTAAAATAGAATAATATAAAAAAGACACCCCAGTTAACTCTCAAGTACGAATTCCCTGCATTCGGAATATATAAGGAGCAACTGATATTCAGCATGCTGAGATATTCGCCCTAAAATATAGAAAATTAATGTAGAAAACCTTCTAAAAATTTAGAAAAATATAAAAATATTTGTAATTCTCAAGTTAGAATTCCCTGCTATCGGAATATAAAAGAAGCAGATAAGTGCTTAGCATTTGACTCCGATCTTTACTGTGACTCACGCACATGCTTGAGAAAATAATTTGGTACTTATAGTTAATATTTTCTTAATATTAGAAAGTCTCTGTCTTAGTTTTTGAAATAATTTTTTTCAATATATGGTGAATCGACATTGACGCCTTCTTTAAGGCGAATTTCGAAATTTTATGGCGATTTAGGCTGATTTTTATTTGTTGAGATACGAATTTGATTCTCCTTTGTCGGTCGGGCATATGATTTGCTATTCTTTCAAAAAATTAAACTTTAATGATTTTTTTCCAGAAAATAATGATTAGATGTGATTTCTAAAATAACACTCAGCAATTAATCATTATAAATATTACTCATACGCCGATAACGATAAGTGAATAAAAAATTGTTGCAATTGAAATTGTTATACATATCCTTAGCAAGTGAATCAAATGAACCAATAGGTTTGCAAACATAAATTAAGTTACAGGTTTTTACAAAATTTAATGATTATTTTTAATTTTTTATACCCGTTACTGTAGAGTAAAAAGGGTATACTAAAGTCGTGCAAATGTATGTAACAGGCAGAAGGAAGCATCTCCGATATCATAAAGTATATATATTCTTCATCAGCATCAACAGCCGAGTCGATATAGCCATGTCCGTCTGTCCTTCCGTCCGTCCGTCCGTCCTTCCTTCCGTCTGTATGAACACCTATATTTCAGAGACTAGAAGAGCTAGAGCAACCAAATTTTAAAATAAAATAAAAAATGTTGAATAACTCCTACAATTTTTAAGATATCGAGCTCAGATTCAGAGTCTATGTGGCCAATATCTACAATCTCACAAATTTTCAAAAGGATCGGATAATAAATGGCCGAGTTGAAAAATGTTGTTGCATACTTATCCGAGCCGCATGAAGTTATTAAACACTAATTGAACTGAGTAACGGGTATTTCGAAGTCGGGCGGGGCCGACTTTAACTTACGCTCTCGTTTTATTTGAATAAAAACTGACAAAATAAAAATCACTGCCAAAATGCCAAGATTATCGATAAAGAATCCTAGTTATTGATTTCCCTTATTAAAAACTGTTAAAATATCTTAGGCATCGAAAAATTACAAAACAAATATCAAAGAAAGATCCCACATGAACTATTACCTAACACAAAATCTCTTTACACTCCCCTGCTCATCTCTAAGATGCATTCTCGCAAAGGCTAAGGGAAGTCTCGGAAGCTGCCATCCTCTCACACACACACACACACAAGAACTTACTGCCAAAGCGGATGTTAACTTAAAGGTATTAAGAAATTGAATCAAAGTGAAAATATTATAGGGAAAAAGATGGAGTAAAGTGTAGTAGCAACGAAAAGACGATTGCATTTTTTCCGTTGACTGAAGTGCCGCCGACTTTGAACTATGACGTTGGCTTTTAGTGTATTAGGAAAATGTCAGGCTGCTTTGAGAGTGGGAAGTGAGTGGGGCAGGCAGGTGGTTACTGGCAGTGCGGATGGGGGTGGGCTGGAAACACAGATAGTAAGGAAGCTAGCAACTAATACATAATAATGCAATTTTACCCAGGACAACGAACAAAGGATTCATTTGGCTTACGCAATGGAAAATTGAATGTACAGATAAAGCGATGTGGAATTTGAGAGATGGATGAAAAATGAGTGGGCAGAAGGTGGGAATTGTGTCATTTTTACAGAAATGTCAAAGATACTGAAACTAAAGCCGAGCAATGCAGGCAAAAAGTTAAAAATAGCAATTGCATTGTCCAATGCAGAATAAATGGCATGGCTTTAGAAGTCCGAATTGAAGTTAAATGTCAATTGTATGTAAATATTTTGTCAAACAATCTTTTGCAGACATTTTCTGCAGCTTGGACTTTCAATTTGCCAATATTCTTGCTTAATGTAGTCCTTCTTTTCCAAACGAATTTCAGGACAAATGAAATCAATTTGGCCTAAACAAAGACTTATATATGAAGGGATATGAAGTTCACATATTTTGTAAATTTATGAAAACTAATTTAGGTTTTTAAGAAAAAAGAAAGCTAACTTCAACTCGACTGTAGTTTATCCAGAGAAATCTCTTGGCCCGACTGAATATCAACCCACAGCCTAGCCCGCTTAACCTGAAGATCTAAGATTTGCACTAGTCCTTTGTACAGTTATAACGGCTCGCATTATGAAAGAAAATTTTGAAAATTTGGTCCCGAGGTGGATGAAAACTACCGAAAAAGTTTGTAATGGAGAAAAATGATTTCTTATTTGATTGTCTTGAAACTCATTTTGTAGGGATAGTATTTCAACTAACTTGTGATGTGATTCTCTAACCAAAGAAGCTGAAATAAGAAGTGTTATGAATTGCCAGTGCTGGAAAATCCGATCTAAAAGCAAAATGGCCAGAGAATTGGATTGATGCTAACTATTTGTCATGATCAGATTAGATTTCGAAATAATTTGAGATGGTATTTTGCGATATTGAAAATTCCGCTCCCAAAGTAGGAGAATCTATTGAATTGAACCTCGGGCTTTTTTGGAAGGCAGGACATATACAGAAAAAGAAAGTTGGTAAATGTCACGACCAATCACCCATGTCAGTAGTTGTTTTTGATCCATAAGCTTTTCCATTTAAAATTAAAGGTCTGCCCTTTAGATTTTACAATTTTCCTCTTTTGATTTTAAAGTTTTCCACATTTATTATTAACATTTTTCCATTTTTGATATCAATACTTTTACACTCGGGACCCTTGGAATTAGAATACTTAGAATCAAAGGTCCCCTTGACTTTCCTACTGATTCGATCTATCTATGAATTTCCAGTCATAGTTCACAAAATTATTGACTCATAATATAAGGCATGAGCTCTATGACCTGTTTGAAATAGTTCAGCTCAGCTCAGCTTAGCAAACCAAACAGATCAATCATGCTCAACTAAAATGGCTGATAGGGTTCAATGTCAATATGAATACATCAAACAGCTCAGAGCCTTAATTTCGTAAGTTTCTGAACTTGTTCTTTTTAAAACTATCAATTTCAATGCTATATCAATAAATATTAAGAAGAAAGAAATAAGGCATAATTTTTTGAATAATGAGACTGCACTGGATCTAAACCAATCTGTAAGTTAATATATTAAATCGGTTGCCGAAAAAATGTTAGGACACCTCCACAGATAACTCAATTAATTCGCTGTTTTCCTTAATTCAAAAATAGTCCTCATCGAATTCCACCGTCTCTTCAGAGACAATCTCTGAAAATATCCAAATGAAAACTTATTTAAGGGGAACTCAGCATATGCCAAAGCGCGGAAGAAGCAAAGTATGGGAAATATTCGAAAAATTATTTGATAATCAAAGCAATGAAGTCAGCAACTTTGTTGGCTGCAGAAAGTGCTTCAGAGTTTTTCTAAATCTATTAAAAATACATCCAATTTCAAGACGACTGAGTTAGTCGTGAAATAATGGCAAATACGAGCCAAGTAAGCAGATTCAGTGGCGACTTTAATGGTTTAAAAAGGTGGGAAACCAATAAAGAGCAGTTTTTAATCTAATTTTTAAAGCAAGCTGCAAAATACTGGCCACTCCTGCAAGAGTGATGCATCAAAGAGGGCCTTTTCTCAAGTTGGAAACCTCATCTCTAAAAATGGTCCCAAGATGATATGGTAAACAAAATTATGTTCTTAATAAAATCATATATTTCCGTGGCTTATGCATATACCAGGGAGCACCACGCATTATTTTAGTTGTTGTTCTGCATTGTCTCGACCGTTTTAATGGAAATGTCAAAGGTTTATATGCCAGGTTCTGGTCGCCTGGAATAATCTTCCTATAACCATGAAGCAGCATTCTTCGAGGGAATAAGGGAGTCGATTGAGCTTTGTCCGTCCGTCTGTCCGTCCGTCCGTCTGTCTGTTTCTACGCGAACTAGTCTCTCAGTTTTAAAGCTATCGAGTTGAAATTTTGCACAGAGTCTTCTTTTTGCTGCACACTACTAATATGTCGGAACCGACTGGATCGGATGACTATATCTCATAGCTCCCATAGGAACAATCGGTCGGAAAACTAGTTTTAGTATGAAAAACTTTTTTCTTTCCAATGGAAACGTCTCTAAACTTTGTAACCGTAGGATTTCTATGTTTTTTTCTAATTCTACCAAGTTTTATTAAAATCGTACAACTATATGGTATAGCTGCCATACAAAAGATGGGTCTGGGTTTGTTAAGATGATAAGTAATGAACGCGCTAAAATAAGTGAAAAGAAATACTATATATGTATTCCGGCAACATTAACAGCTGAACTGAACTAAAAATTTCTTCAAAAATTCTTTAATAGTTTTTAATGTTTGATCTAGAGCGGAGAGTAGTAATATAATTTGTTTGGTATCAGAAAATCATTTTATATTAATTTTCATTTATTCCTAAAATTTTAAAAAACATCGATGTCGTACTTTTTAAACATCGAAAACATCAATGTTGCCGGAAATCGATATTTCTCCCAGGACTGCAAACCAAAAATAATAATCGGATCTGCGGTGCACTGGTCGAACCAATATTAACCAATGGTTAAGGTACGGAAATTGAAAGCTCGAGGTTTTTAGGAAAAGGAAAATAAAATTTACATAATTATTGTGTTCTATGTGTTCTACAAATCGCATTCGACCTAAAAACTACACAATTGTCATGGGAATCGGGTAGATTTTTGGTTGGAGTCGGTTAATAGCATACATGGAAATATTAAATATACTATATAATATAATTCTTGCTTTTGAGAATTACCTAAAAAGCTTTAGAGTCGGGGAGCTTTAATATTAGAGGAGACTTTATTAGCTATTTTAAACGTTTTCCCAGAGTCTTGATTCAACTCTCCTGCCCATTTTAGAAGTCGGTCGCACTAATCCCAACCATATAACAGATGATGTCAGAAGGCAAAAGCTTAAAAATTTCGTATGTCTATCATTTTTGTTGAACCGAACCGAAATTTTAGTTTCGTATCAGGTTCGGGTTCAGCTTTTATTTCTCAAACGGTTCGGTTCAAGGTTCGGTTCACAGTAAAATAAAAGTTGGAGTTCCGGGTTCGAACCGGATTGGTTCAAAACCGGTTTGCAGCCCTGATTTCTCCAGCTCTAAAATACATGTGTCGATAAAGAGTTGTAGAATGGAAGAGTACAACTTTAAGGTTGTTAAGGAATATGTCTACCTCGAAACGATGATAGCATAAGTCTGGCAATCTGATGAGAATTACTCTTACAAACCAATGTAACTACGGGCTCAGTAGAGAGTTTAAGAGCACAGCCCTCTCTTCAGAATTGAAAATTGTGCTTTACAAGTCGGTTATAATCGTAGTCCTGCTAAACGACGCAGAAGCATGGACATAAATAGCAGCGAATGAAAAAGGTGTTTAAGGGAAATTTTTTTTGGAGGATTTATGGACCTCTAAAAGTTATCGAAGAATTCGCACCCGCACTTCTATGGATGAACAAGCTTAAGCAAAAGGAATGCAAATGACACTAGAAAAGGAACTGAGACTGAGATTCAAATATCAGGAGCAGGAAGATGTTAAGAAGCTTGGTGTGACCAACTGGTGCCAGCTCGCCCAAGACACAGGCCAAAGGCGACCATGAATTGAAGCGTTAACCGGTTGTAATTAAAATATCGGCCCATTCAAAAAAAAGAAGTATTAACATAAGGGCATGAATATTTTTTTAACTAAAAATCATAAAATGTCCCCAACAACTGGGCTCTCAATAAATAGCAAAAAGCATTTACTCGATCAATCCATAAACTCAGCATAACAATTATATTTATGTGTAACCCACATAAAATGTCATTTCACCTCCCAATTGTCCTGGGCCTCGCGATTTTTGCACTTCATCTCAATTTGATGCCCATTTTTATTATATATTTTCATATGCATTTTTACTTTGGCCATTTATTATATGTCCGTGTATCGTACCATGTACGTGGATTTATGTGTGTATGCGGCATGGTCCATAATCGCATATGCCATAAGCGTATTAACGCAATTCAATTTCGGTTCAGCAAAAACAACAACAACAACACCAGCAACAAGACTAGAGGATAAAAACAATGTAGATGGCGCCACCTGAACACGGCCCCAAAGAGAAAATCGAGTGAGAGATTGGCATGAGTGGAGGAGGGGTGCGGGAAGGTATTGGAAAAAGGTAACAGGTAGTTGAAAGAATCGACTTCTGGATACCGTATTTAGAGGGAAAGTTCTATGCTTTCAAATTCCACATCAAAAAGCTTGGCTTAATAAGAAATCATAATGTCTCTTTTGTTGTGGTAGGAGAGGAATTAAAATTTGATTAAGTATAGAAAATTCTGCTGACTATTATTTATAATGTTAGAGAAGGGACCGCTTTGATGATGTAGCACTTTAAAATGATGAGTCGATTCTAGACTAGTTAAGTCTCTATTGCTACCAAAAATTCTCAATTATCTGAGACTGGGGAAAGCGCTAAGATGGAAATTAGAGTGTTATGCATCGTTTGCCTTGCCAGATTTAACAAAATGCCAAACTCATCTCCTTCCACAGACATTCGACAAACGTCTACTCCAGCATCTACCTATTTTTGTAGAGGGTATTAAAAGGTAAACGTATTAACTTCCGTTCACTTTTATAGGCACAAGCAAACACACAGACACATCTACTTCATGCTACCCAGCCACCCACACCCACTCCCACACCCATGTATGTACGTATGAGCCAGCTCAACTCCATGATGACCAGAGTCCTCTCTCACGTACATTCACATGCACACTTGTATTCTGTGCACCGGGCTGGGTCAGAGGACTACATCTGCGTGTTTGTCAAGCCTCCACTCCACTCGACTCGAACTGAAGCTCCCAACTCTCATGCATATGTATTTTAGGCCCAGCGACCGAGAACAATTGGATGATGCTGCCGGTGTTGTGTCTCGGCTTGTAGGTACCTTCCCTGCCCATTGCAACTGACAGCCTGTTCAATTTTGCATGGCTTTCTTCTGTCCACTCAACGGACGGAGGATTGTCCCTTACCTGGGGATGGGTGTTTGTTTTTCGACTTCGTCTTTCTTGTTTTTTTGTTTTATGGGTCAGCAGAGCGAAGGCTCGCGAACTAAACGAAAATGTTGTTTTGGGTGTATGAGTTTCAAAATTGGTCTTCAAATTTGCGTTGAACGTGTCGGATTGTTGGGTGTAAGGCGATTTGAAATGATGCCGATATTCGAATGCTGCAAAATTGGGTCGACTGAGTTTTATAGCCGTAAACGATTTGGCAGACGGTTATTGAGTTAGGCCATGAATTTGTGAATCGAAATGTTGAACCAATTTTGGGACGAGTGCGGAGTAGAAAAATAATACAATAATACAAATTTAAAAATAGAAACGTCATTCTAGTTTGAGAGTTTTAAAGGGTTCTAGTTACTTGTTTAACTATAAACAATAAAATTCTTGTGTTAAATGCTCTTTAAAGTATGCTAGGCATATGAATGCAACAAAGTAACTCAGCAAAACAATTCTTTTATATTTGGCTTATTAAAAAATCATTTTGTGTGAGTGAATGCAACGCTGTACCAAACCCCGCCACGACACATGATAAACTGAAAAAAAATCCAATCTATAACTTAATTTAACAATTTCTTTTTCGAGAAGATTGCAATATTCTAAAAATAGGTTTAATAAACTTGATACGAGTTCGAAAGTGTTTAAATCAAGATTTTTTATATCTCAACTTACCTTTTAAGCCTCATACAGTTCTCTGAGAAGCTCCAGCTAAAAAATATTGGAGAAATTAAAGCAGCGCTGCTACTGCTCTGCTGCAGCGAACAGTTTTTTGATCATAACTCGACAACCGCTCATCCGATATTTATCAATCCTTTGGCGGATAGATCAATAATGTTGATTACTTAATTTGTCTGGAAGGTACGAACCATTTGACTTTAAAACTGTGAGAAATATGAGGTTTTTTCAAAATCTGCGGGGGCGTGGTGAAAATTGAAAATAAACTTAAGCTGCCTGCAAGTTTGAGACGGGATTGTCCCATACACGTCAAGCCTCTATCTCTTACCATTTCTGAGATCTGTGCGTTCAATCAATCAATCGATCAATCAATGATCAAGAATATATATACTTCTGGTACAGAGTATAAAACATTGACATTATTGGGGCTTGAACTCGCGACCTTTCCGTTCTAAGGCAATAAATGCAGCATCTCCAACATCGGGCAGAGAGATTTTATTCAGATTCGCCGCTGCATATAGCTTTTGGCTTATAGCACAACGGGCTAAGTTGCCATGCAAAGTAGAGTATAAGCGATCTATATCATCTTGAGTTGAGACTTTTCCTGCTTTGTGCATTTTTGTTTGCCGTTTCGTCTCGGTTTCGAGACTATAATCTTGATTTTTGATTGATTTCTTCTCAAGTCAAAAAATGATATTAAAACTGACCATTCTAATTAGATGTTTTTTTTCTGTGTAATCAGAGGGAAAAACCGAGAACATTAAACTCGATATAAGTACATTCGGGGTCTAAAACTAATCATGAACGAATTTTCTCACTTTAAGAAAAATTTTTCAATTCAAAAACTCTTTTTGAGACCGAAAAATCTTGCTGTGAGTTGATATATTCCGTTTTTAAGAATATTTTAAGTAAAAACGAGAAAGCTAATCTAACTTCGTCTATGCCGAAGTTTTTATACCCTTGCAAGTGCTCGCTTAAATATTTTCAAAATGGGAGCTATATGTTATAGTCATCAGATTAGGCCAAAAATTTGTAAAATTTTGTGAAAGTATGTGAAACAAACAAACACAATATTGCAAGATGCTACCATTAAAAACAAAACAGTTTTTCTAACTAAGGCTGTTTTTCAGACCCATCTTTTGTATGGCAGCTATACCATATAGTTGTCCGATTTTAATAAAATTGTTAGATTTATAAAAAAACATAGAAAACCTACGATTACAAAGTTTGGAGACCATTGGTTTCGTTTGAAAAGAAAGAAGTTTTTCTAACTAAAACTAGTTTTCCGACCGATTGTTCCTATGGCAGCTATGAGATATAGTTATCCGATTCGGTCGGTTCCGACATATTAGTAGTGTGCAGCAGTCCAAAATTTCAGCTCGATAGCTTTAAAACTGAGAGACTAGTTCGCGTAGAAACAGACAGATGGACGGACGGGCGGAGAAAGCTCAATCGACTCAGCTCGTCACCCTGATCAAGAATATATATAGTTTATAGGGTCGGAAATGAATATTTCTATGCGTTGCAAACTTCTGGGCAAAACTATAACACCCTTTGCAAGGGTATATAAAGTGCAACATACCAAGTTTGGGGGTTTTTAAGAGAAGGCAAGTTAATTAGGCGCAATATGGCTTCGCAAAATTGTTAGGATCTTAATTTAAGTCTTGGAGACTTAAGAAGTTTTTCAGCCGATTTTAAATGATCCTGAATTTATTGACGGACAGACGAACAGACGAACATGGCTATATCGACTCAGCTCGTCGTGCTGATGAAGAATATATATACTTTATGTGGTCGGAAATGCTTCTTTCTATGCGTTATGCTTCTTTCTCCGGTATGTCCAATTCCAGGTCCGCTCCGCAAAGACATCATTTGTATCATTTGTTCTAGTACTGAGCTGAGTTGTGCTCTTTTCAAGAACATCCTGAACATTTGTTCTTAAAAATTCGAGAGAACATTTGGTTTATATTCTGAGATAAAGTAATCTTTTTTATACTCTGTACCGTAGATACATAGAGTATTATAAGTTTATGCAAAAGTATGTAACATCCAGAAGGAAGCATCTCCGACCCCATAAAGTGTATATATTCTTGATCAGCATCAACAGCCGAGTCGATATAGCCATGTCCGTCTGTCCGTCTGTCCGTCTGTCTGTCCGTATGAACGCACAGATCTCAGAGATGGTAAGAGATAGAGGTTTGACGTGTATGGGACATATACGTCATATCTCCCACAGTTTTGAAGATAGATAGCTTGTTCCTTCTGGACATATTTAGTTATTAGAATAACTTATCGATCCGCCAAAGGAATGAAGAAGATCGGATGAACGGTTTTCGAGTAATGATCAAAAGACAAAATTTCTTGGTACAGAGTATGTTATAGTCGGGCTTGACCGACTTTCTTTCTTGTTTTGAACACGAAATTTCCTCTGTTTGCTTTCTAAAGTTGGTCAAGAAGCAGGACAGAAAATCGTTCTTAGAGGATGTGGAATTCTTACTCGAATCAATAAGCTACTTTCACGAAAGGAATGTAGTCTGATGACTGTATTATTAAGAGCTTGGTGCCAGGTTGCATTAGATATACCTGGTCACATGTCTTATAATGAGTGTTGTTTCGCTTAATATTATTGGGCAAATGGCTCCAAAGGCGAATAGCAAATGGGAAGTATAGTAATTATGAGAGCAGCTTTAATTTTTGCTTCATTCAGACTTAGCAAAATTTTGTAACTCATAAAGATAAGAAGGCTCTGATGTGGAAATTATTGTGTGCAAGAAAATGAGAGCTCTTAAGCAAATCAATAATTGTGCGCGCTGCTTACAGCTGCTACTGCAGCAAGAAAATTCAAACAGAGCATACACATTTGCTGGTACAGCGTATATTATAGTCGGGCTAAACCGACTGTCCAATATGCTATGTTTCCACTTTGACTTAAGTTAAGCTATGAATATGAGATTTGTAAGTCTAAAGTGTGTACACTAGGGCGTACTTTATGCTCGACTTTAATAGTGTTCATTTCTTTGCAAAAAAACAATATATATCATGGTATTATATCTCATGGAACCAGATATTTTAAGTTTTGAAAAGTCAATCGAGTGTACAGGGTGCGCCATCTAAAGTGTCGGTATGGCAAACACTGAATAAATATAAAAACAAACAACCGATTGCTATATGTTGATCTTGTTCCTTTAATTTGGTCCTGTACAATTTATTCCGACTACTTTTTGAACACAACATCAATCAAGTGGCCGCCTTTATTGGCCACAACAAAATGTGCCCTTTTTGCGGCATTTTCCATCACTTTTTCGAGCGTCTCAGTCGATAAAGTGGCGATTTCGGCACGAATGTTGGCCTTAAGCTCTTCAATGGTCTATGGATCGCTGGCGTAAACCTTGCTTTTTAAATAGCCCCACAAAAAGAAGTCTGGGGCGGTCAAATCTGGAGATCTGGGTGGCCAGTCAATATCGCCTCTTTTTGATACCAGGCGTCCAGGGAATTTCCGCTGCAATAAGTCGATTGTTTGATTTGCAGTGTGGCACGGAGCACCGTCTTGTTGGAACCAGTAACCGTCAAGACCTTTTTGGCGCATTTGCGGGCAGACAAAATGTGCCAACATCCACCGATATCGATTTCGTTTTCACGAAAAAAATATGGCCCAATGATGGTTTTGGCGCAAACGCCGGCCCAAACAGTCACTTTTTGGTCGTGTAAAGGTATTTCATGGATGCGGTGTGGATTTTCCGTGCCCCATATGCGACAATTTTGCTTATTAACACCACCAGAAAGCGTGAAATGGGCCTCATCGGTCATCAAAATTTGTTTCCAAAAATCTGGTTCAGTGTCGGCCATTCGAACGATTATTTTCGATGAACAGTGTCACTATTTCGGCACGTTGTTTTGGTGTGAAGCGTTCCATGGTCAAAATTGTACTAGATTGATGTTTCCAAAACATGTCTAACAAAAGCAATCGGTTGGTAAATGTCAAAGTTATTCAGTGTTGCCATACCGACACTTTAGATGGCGCACGCTGTATATATTTAGTTTCATGCAAGGCCAAATACATCAGCTGCAATCGAGGCAACTTTTTCGAATATTCCAACTGCTTGCTAATTGTGTGTGTTCCCTTCTTTGTATCAGCAAATTTGACAAATAGTACATAACTAATTTACAGAAACTTTGCTTAACTTAGTTCGCTGAAAACTCAATCAATGCTGTTTGCAACAAAATAGTCAGTAATTTTATTTGACAGCACTCCGAACATTTCTCACCAAGTCCAAATGAGCCAACCATAGATTTATGTAAAAGTGGAAAATTTAGAAGTAAAATTTGTCCAATCAATCTAGATTTTATTAAATGAGGCGTTGAAGGATTGTGAACTATTATTTGAATATCCACACATCGCTCTACTATTTTGGTATCAGCTACTGGAAAATATCTAACTAAGACATGATTATTTTACAGGGACATATTGGCCACTATAGAGAAGCTAATTGAGATGCATGAGAGATTAACCACTAGAACAGGCTCTAGAATTTTGGCGTATTTCTCCCTTTGTTTTCGCTGCTCTTATGTATATTCTTTGTTTCTTAGTTCCTTGCAAAATATCTGCAAACAAAGGGACTTAACTCATAGAGGCTCACGGAGGTCTTGGAAAGTAAGAGTTTTGCAGACGAATTTTTACTTGGCTTACTTAAGTTTTCAGTTAGAAGAATTTCAGAACACTTTCACCTCATTTTCATGGTCAATATAAAAAGGTAAAGGTAAATATCAAATAAGATATTAAGATTGGCATATATCTATTTTATAAGCTTTCATACAATTCTTCAAAGTTTTTTCAAAATCGGATGACTATAGGTTATAGCTGTCATAGGAATGATCGGTAGAGAAACTATTGTTTTAGTAAGAAAAATTTGCTTGTTATCATTGAAATCGCCTCCAAACTTTGTATTTCTTAGATTTCTATACTTCCCATAATTCCACTAAGTTTAGTCGAAATCGGACATCTATGTAGTATAGCTGTGTACAAAAGTAAAGTCGGAAATGTAGTCTGGGTGAGAAAGACTTGTTGGTTTTCAGTGAAAATTTCCTTCAAATTAGAAAGAAAGCCTTCTGAGGGTATATTGAAATTGTCCAGATGTTTGTAACGCATAGAAAGAAGCAATTCCGATCACATAAAGTGTATATATTCTTGATCAGCATGACGAGCTAAGTCGATATAGCCATGTCCGTCTGTCCGTCTATTTCTATGCTATCTCCTCCGACAGTTTTAAAGCTATCGCCACCAAACTTTGCACGAAGTCTTCTGGTCCAAATACGCTGCATATTTGTCGGAACCGACCGGATCGGATGACTATAACATATAGGAACGATCGGTCGAAAAACTTTTTTGTTTTTAATGCAAACGTCTCCAAACTCCGTATTTACTAGATTTTAATGCTTCTCCATAATTCTGCTAAATTTGGTCGAAATCGGACAGCTATATGGTTTAGCTGTCATACAAAAGTAGAGGCAGAAAAGTAGTGTTAATGGGAAAAGCTTGTTTGTTATCAGTGGACATGTCCTTCAAATTAGTTAAAAACGTGCTGCAAGGGTATACAAACTTCGGCCGAGCCGAGCTTTCCTCTATTTTTTTTTGGTCATTTTAAGTAAAAGGTTTAAGTTCCCAATATTTGGGTAGAATTGCTTGTTGTCTTTATCATTGTTCACTTATATTCACTTATCTAACCATACCAAAGGACACTGCCAAATTCGCCTTAAGTTTAAATATACGAAAAAATTTTATATTTTTTACCAACTAATCTAGTGCAAAGCTCTGTTGCTCACAAAGTATCGACCTATAAGTCAGCAAAGAAATTGATAAAAAGTTAAGATTTAAATCAACTTATGAAAGCTCTCGGTCTTGGGAACTGCACACAGAGTTCAGTTGCGCTCTCTTTCTAGCTCTCTGTTTCTCTTTCTCAGAACATGTCAAGTAAACTTATCAGAGCGACTTCCGCTGTTTGCCACAACAAGACAAGGCAGGAGATGGCAAGACCAGTCAACAACCCACCCAGCCATAGAGAACGCCAGCCAATATCCTGCACAACATGGCGATACAATGCAAACAAACGGAATCCACTCCGTCTCTCAGCTCCCCAACCCCCGAAACCACACCGGGGCCATGTAAACCAACTAATGAAACTGTCAACTGGCCACAACAGCAAAAGGAAGGTTTGACTGTGGAAGGTGGGACTGGTTTGAGAGCATGTGAGCTTGCTTTATCGTTGTGCCTTTCACTTTTTTTGTTCCATCCATTTTTCTCATAGCCGCAGGACAAGCAACAGGCTTACCCCCATCATCATCGAGAGAGAGAGAAAGAATTGGAAGATTCATTAAAAGACCTCGCACTAAATTGATTGCCCAGTCAGCGTTTGATTAGCACTCCAAGGCTTAAAACTTATCAGTTAGCAGTCAGAAATGCAGCCACCCATCCCCCAGCCGCTGACTCGTAACCTCGCCAAAGACAAAAGACAAAAAACTCATCCAGCAGCTACTTTTCACAAATTGAAAATTCAATTTTCGTCAGACAATGCTGTTGGCACTTGGACGGGGGATAAATGAAAATGGATGCCTGGTCAGCGACTGATTGAGAATTGCATATGAATTTCCTTTTTCTCGCGATATTTTTAGCATTGTCATAATCGAATGTGAATGGTGCTCGTGTTGGGTTCTCTGGGTCTGGAGTCGGTTATGAAAACGGATTCTCGAACCATTCACATGGTATGTCTATTATGCATAAGCTGACGTCTGTGCGAGTGTGGGTGTGTGTGTGTGTGTGGGGCAGGCACACAACGGAACAGCTGCCTTTATGCTGTAGTACCTATCCAAAAAGTGCGAGTCATTGCCCTAACCAGATGGGGCTAGGGCGAAATATTTATTAAAGCTAACAGGTAACAAAAAAAGAAAAACAAGTAAAGCAGCGGCAGTTTAAACATAGATGAAACTGACGAACTGTTTAAGGGTTAATTAACTAGGCTAACTTTCACTCTCGGAAAACCATCTGATCGAAAGGGTTCCGTGACTTTTCAGTCTGTCACAAATCTAACGTATCTGCTCTGGCTGAAAACGATCTTACTGTTTTTAAAACAATCAACAACATTTTTCAACAGTTTTCATCAATCAGGCCTGAAATGAAACAGTAAAAAGATTGCAGTTCCGAGTCGGTTTCAGTTTTGTGTTCCCGCTGCCGAGTGAAATAGAAAACGATTTCAAAATTCTGATATTAAGTACGATTTCAGACAGTTTGGGGATTTATTAAGATTATTTTGAATAATTTTGGAACAAACCTGCAGTTTTAGTTTTAGAATATTTTTGATCATACTTTTAGCTTATACTGGACTTAAGTCAAGCCCAATAATCTCTCAAAATAAGTACAACACGTGCTTTCTTAAGGTCCAGTAATTTCTAAGGCCAGCCAAAAAACATTCTAGAAAGAAAATAAGAGTATTTCAAACAAGTAAAAAGACCATATTGGTTTGAGCCCATATAATTCGAAAGCTTTACCCACTTTGTTCTTAAACGAGGTCTCTGTATTGAACCCAATCAAAGTCCAAGGGCCATAATCAAAGAGCAAGTTAGAGCTACTGTAATTGAGAAATCAACCATCACTCCATAAAAAAAGTGTTAGAACCAGTTGCGAATTCTAAGAACAGTCTCACTTAAAAATAGTTCGCATTATATGTTGCACTCTTGGTTGACCTTGCTTAATGAGTCCATTTTGTGCTCTATCAATTCGCTTATCTTTAATTTTTCTTCTAACTGTGAGTACAAAGTGTACTTGATTCAAGAAATTTTTTTTCTCATTGCAATAATAATACCAGTCATATTTCAACATTAGAATGTTTCGTCTTCAATTTAAGTACACCCAAGAGCGAATCATACTTGAAATTTTAGAAACAAACCGGTTAAAATTTTATTCCGTTTGGTCTAGAACGCCGGTAGCCTTTTATTCTTCAGTGATGGTAAGAGTTAGAGGCTCGACTTGTATGGGACAAAAACTTCTTGGGCCGTTTTCTCATGTTTCTGTTTTTGCAAATCTAGGTGGATTCGGAGTATTTGTACGAGATCGAGTTCGTATTCAATTTAAGCCACGCCGCCTCCAGCATCTGCTATTTGAAAAAAACACCAAATCTCCCACATTTTTATAGAAAGAAGATTCGTACCTTTTATAACTAACTTTCTGTGCTGATGTACTATATTTAGTAATCAAGATTATTTATCGATCCGGAATGGTAAAGATCAAATGAACGTTATTCAAGTTATGAATAAGTTATTAATGCAGCCTAGTGACTCTCGGAGACCCTCCAAACTAAAGTTTTTTGAAATCACTCATACGCAATGTTGCCTATTTTCGTTCAAAAATGGTCGGTGTTAAGGTCAGTTTTAATACAGAAATATCAACACAGACACCATAACCGATTTGAAAAATTATGCATTCTTTCATCATTTCCAGAATTTAGCAATTGAATTTGCATTTAGGATATCATTATTTTGTTGCTAAAGTGTTAATAATATTTTGAACAAAGCAACTTTGGGAAAACTTTAGAAAAAATTCTTCTCATCAGTATGTTATTTTGATCAGTAATACATGTAAATTAGCTGTCAATCAAAATAAAGTTAATTAAAATCTGTGGAAAATCGGCAAAGTTGTATATAAACTTTGATAAAATGTCGGATTTTTCATGGTCGCATTGAATTTATGGTTGTACATTCACAAGATAAAAATTCATACTCAATGAAATTTTAAGGTCATTGGGATCGGGATTAAGTGCACTTCCTACTTATCGAGAGTCGTTGGAAAATGTTGGCTGACTTTTCACGAGTGCTGTGGCTTATTCAATAAAGATAAAATAAATTGGAAATATGAAAAATACTCATACAAGTACACAGGCATTTTTTTCCATAGCATTTTCCATTTTTGACCTAAAATTTTTGAAATTATAATACCACCTAAAAAGTGTATTATAATTTTATCAGTATTTTGCAATGCATAGAACCATTTCCGACCCCATAAAGTATACATTTTATATGCTTGGTCTGTTTCTAAGCCAACTAGACTGTCAGTTTGAAATCTATCAGTTAAAACTTTGCACGCAGTCTTCTTTTGACTACACACTGCTGATATGTCGGAGGCGGGTTACTATTTCGAAACAGACAAATTTAGCTTTAGCTTTCTCGTTATTCTTAATTCTGCTAAGTTAATCGTATAAATAAGATTTAGAAACATTAAAAATCAAGTATTTTGATCTTTGACTTGGGGGCGACTTCTCATCTTCTAAATAGCTTCCATTTGTTATATTATATAAATTTTTAAAATTTGAAAATTTATGTGACTGTTCTCTTTATGTAGTCCTTAATCCTTTGATATCGGTCCTTAAAAGTGCAGACTCTTTTGTTTATTAACGTAGTAAAATCAACAATGCCACTGTTTACCGAACAACAATCATAATGTTGAAGTTTTAAAATCAAAAATTAACAATTTGAATATCCTAAATAATGCACAGTTTTGAATTCAAATGCTGACCCACATAAAAACAAGAAAAAAAATCGGCCAAGCCCAACTGTAATATAGTCTGTACCAACGAACGATTATGCTCAGCGTGAATTCTGATGCTGCAGTAGGAACATGTCTTAACCACGGTGTGTTAACACCTCTAGGCGCTACAGCCACTTTAATTATCAAATTCAAAAGCAAATCTGTTTCCAGGTATGCTGAGTTTAATATAGATCACGAGAGCCGAAAAATCTAAATTAGATTCTGGCTCTTAAGATACCATTATTTTGCCTTTAAAATGAAGAATAAAAATTTTCTGACAGTTTTACATTTTAGCACTAGTTCAAAGAAAGCAAATCATTTACCTGTAAATCTAAAAAAAAACCGGGAAGCTAGTTATATCATTGTATTTCTAATTTTACTACATTTCCCCTTTTTTATATAATTTCGCTTTTAGAAGCCATGGATATAAAACTAAATCGGACTTCAAAACTAAACTGATGACCTTAAAATTTTTGTAAATACAAATGTATCTTATCCATAAAATCTATAAAGCCATGAAAAATCGGACATTATAGGTGGTGCACTGGAAGTCTCTAGAGATGTTAGTTCGGTGGGTTTGCAAATCTCTCGAAAAATCCATCGGTGTCCCAGAATTTTGAGAGATTTCATTTTCTCAGGGAAATTGTTTGTGTCCCAGATAAATCATCAATCGCACAAAATTAATTTCACCTATTTTAGCTATGCGGCTTTTAGATATTCAATTGAAATTTGTTGACCATATCAAATGTTAAAATAAAAGTAGTAAAATTTGGGATTGATTCAAGATTTTTTTCGACTTGATTCATATTGTTGGCAGCTCAAGCTTTAATTTCAGCCTAATTAGAGACTTCTAGCACGTCAGCATTATTCTGCAACACAAATAATCCATCAAGATTTTCTAATGACTAGACATAGGTTTTTAGGTAAATACATATTTTTAATGGGTGGTCACACAAAACGTCTGATAAGACACATATTTGTTTAATGAAAAGTAGATTATTTTTAATACTCATTCAATTTGCATATTTAACACATTTACAGATCTTCGACCTAAACACATATTTGAGAATATTTCGACCTATTTTGAAATATGTCATATGCTTTTATATACTCTGAGAGTAAATATATGCTCCCAAGTTGGCGTCTTTTCATCTAAAAAAGCCTTTTGTGCAAGTTATAAAACGAAAGTGCCAAACATAAAAAGCATCATACACTAGAAAATACGGAAAATGCATCGTACCGAACCGTCCAAAAAAGGAAGATCAAAATTTTTGGAAAATATTTCGCTTTTAAGTTAAGAACGCGAAGTGCATAATGATTTTAGGTACGGAACTTGAAACATGCCAGGTTCAGACCAAGAAATCTATGGAGATTAGAGATAGCGAAAAAAAGTATGAATCGTAATTCGAACGATTTTCCCGTAATTGACGAAAATATTAGAAACTTTTTCGATCAAGTAGTGTTAAGTAATTTCAGATCTATTTCATGAGCGTTATTCTTATCAAGTTACTTTAAAGTTAAGTATTTAAGAACTTTTTATTTAATTACTGCATATCTGTGATTATAATCTTTCTGAACCGATCAACCATTTAATGGATGACCGTTGGTAAAGAAAATAGACAGGAGCTTACAGAATGTTTCAAAAAAATGTTCTGTTATTGACAAATCCGGATATCGGAAAATCAATTTCATTGCCAACAGACTGACACTAAGCCCGCCATTTTCGTGCAGAAACCTGTCACATGCAATGCATCAGCGATGGGCAGCACTTACAAACTTTGGGAGGTTCACTGTAGTTTCATTTCTTAATAAAAACTTTTTTAGAAAGTTATAAAACTGAACGCATTCTCAAAATCAGTTTTCTTTATGCGATCAGAACGTACCGATGCGTATCGAGACGTACACTCAGAGAAAAAAAGAGAATTTCATACTTGGATCAAGAATTTTTGAGATAATTAGTTCGATAATTCTGGATCCAAGAGCGAAATTCTTGATCCAAGTATGAGATTTTGATCCCGGGTTTCTCGATCCAAGATTTTAAATACTTGATCCAAGTACTAATCATACTCATATTGAATCAAGTGCTAAACATACTCAAATTTAAGATTGTTCATTTTTGAATCAAGAGCGTACAGCATTGTTAAAAACCGAGAATCAATAGCTCATCAAATTCAAAAGTAAGATCGTTTACTCTTTAATCAAAAGCTTCACAGATAGTTGTTATTTTCATTGTGTTTAAATTAATTTAATTGAAATGATGCGATGTAGCATCAGTCTTTGCCTGTCATCTGTCAGTTAAGCAGCCGTCTCTTCATGCCAACAATGCCATAACTGGTTGGGAATTCCAAAGCAACGTGAGTGGAAAAATCGATTGCGCTCTCCGCTCGATAGCTTCCCCACTCACCCCTCTTTCATTAAATACAAAATCGTGAGGGAAGACTCAATGCTATTCTCTTAAATGTGCTTGCTCTCCTCTCTCAGTTTCTTTACCTTACTCCCCTCGATTAAAAGCACCAAGCCGAGAACGAATTTAGCTCGATTTCAAGAGCGTAATTCTTGATAATTCAAAAATGAATACATTTTTTTCAAGAGTCTTTGTTCTTAAGTTATTCATTCTACTTTTTTCTGGGTGTGCGAATGCTTTACCATAATTGTGCTATGAATAGTTCCATGTACAGTACATTCCTGTGAGCAGTACTTTCTTGTGGTTAGTATTTGTTGCGTTTCCACCATAAGGTCGGAATATAAAATGGTACTTTGAGAATGCCATTTATTGACATATTTTGACCTATTTTTAACCCATTATAGCATATGCGTTTATCTAAAAAACACATATTTAGACTATATTGCCCAAATATCTTGATTTTTAGACCAAAAACATAAAATCCGATGTCTACCAATGACAGATTAATAGCAAAGCAAATATTTCCAAAGATTTCGATTTATTTAGACTTTCTTCTTAGACAATTTTTTCAATAAATTATATACTTTTTCTAAAAATATAGTAAAACTCGACTAAAATCGGACACTTGTTTGAAAAGTGTCGTTTTTTTAACTGACCTTGAAAAAATTCAAGATTCGACAGACTCTGCTGGCAAAGCTTTGACGGTTGGATTTATCTTTACAAATTCAGATCCCAAGTCCTCTTAAAAATTAATTAAAATAATCCCCATCAAAATCGTTTAAAGAATAAGGAAATTAAGCTTAAAAACAAACGATTAAAAACTTTCCACTTTTTTCTCCGTATCATGTGACCTTTGGGTACGCGAGGCATAAAGGGTATTTCAGCAAGGTCTTTGGGAAAAGAAACAAAATGTGCTGCTCAACCTTTTGTGAGTATGTAAATTTATGACAGGTGGCAATGGACTGGCTGCTGGAGAGGAGAATGAAACTGGAAAAACTGGAGGGGGAGCCGGAGGCGGGCCGAACGGATGTGTGCGGATATGTTTTGCCGCTTGAGTGAGTGTTTGTATGTGCGTTTTTTACACGCATACGTATATAAAATAAAAGAGTGGCTTTGTGTGAACGTGTGTGTGTTTGGGTGGTTGAATCTGTCAACACGATGCTGACATAAACGTACCAAACGAACACCGCTGCTCCAGACCAGTCCCCCATACACACACACACACACACACTCGCAGAGAGGCAGATAGCGGGCGAGAGAGAGAGAGAGAGAGAGAGAGAAAGGGACATTTGTTTGCCTATGTTTGTTGCATGTGTTTGACGTTAACGCGACACAATTAAGTCGCAGAAGTGCGCCTACACACACACACACACACACAAACCGAGGCACACGTCAGCCATTACACATTTCAATTCTCAAGTGACAACAAGGAATCCTGCCTGCCTGCCTGTGTGTGTGTGTGTGTGTGCCTGTGTCTATCTATTCCTTTCTATTCATACAAGTGAGACCAGAACTTTCTTAATGAAATCTCAATTTATCTTCATCTAAAAAATGCAAATTACATTTATGAAGAGGTTATCCCTCTTCCCAATTGCAGCCCATTGCGGTTGACTCTCGTTTTGTTTATAATTGAAAGCATTATAGGAACACATTTTAATTACGCAACTAAAAAGGATATATAAAAAAAGACAAAATCTATGCAATGTCTGAGCATTTTTGTGCACTCGAGTGAAAGAAATTTGTGTGAGTGGCATTGAAGCTATTGCATTGATGAAGAGGCTTTTACTTTGGCTTAGCTAGTGAAAGTTGACTTGAGGCTAGGATGAAGGACATTAGAAAGAGAGAGAGAGAGAGAGAGAGAAACTGCACTTGAACGCAAATCAAGCGTGGCTCGATAATCAAGAGGATTTAGCATAACCTGGCTTGGACTAATGATGCCTAAGCAGTTGATTGAAAAGCCACCACTCATCTCCCTCTTGGCATTAAAATTATGCAAAACTAATTGATGAACTATTTTCTGCATAATAAACACCACAGAATATGCTTTAGAATGGAATAATAATCTAGGAAATAAATCAAATGTTTAAAAATCATTCATTTTATTCATTTGGATTGTATTCACTGCCACAATTGCATAGAGGATTTCCAAATGTGGAACAAAATTAACATTCTTTGGTTGCTCATTGACTATTTATTTGTATACTTTATGTTAAAGGTACACAGATTATGGTTTTAGGGCTTAGCTTGGCTCTGCTAGATTTCAAACTAACTTTTGAGTACTTATTTTTGCGTAACTCAAAAGTATGCTACATATTTTCTTTTTGCAGGAAATTGCCAACCAGAAATTGGGCGTAGAATTATCATTATGTAGCTACATATTTTGGATCTCTTAGAGTCAATGGAGTCACACTCTCAATACTGCACAAGAGGTGCCCTCCCGTTCATCTCAATGGAAACACGATTCCCTCCCCACGAACCCGCTTGACGTGGAACAAGCACATAAGTGTCAAGAAAAACTGATGAAAATCAAAGTTAATAAGATGAGTTGGATTTTGAGAAAGAGCTCCAACTTAAACCTGTATGGAGTATGGACTTCTGGGACTCAGCTCTAGGGGAACTGAATCGAAGGCAAGCTTCAACAAAATAAAAAGCTTATAAGGAGACGAGTTGATATGATTGGTATGTGCTCAACTCGTTTTGTTATCCTGAGGAACCTGAAGGTTCCCACAGTAAATCTGGAGATTACGAGAAAGTGACTGAAGCCTGAACTGACTGAATATTATCTTGCGATTAGCCTGTTTGAAAACAGCTTGGCCAGCCCCTTGACCCACCGTTCAGGCAGCCTAATCAATGGCCTGATATATTGCCCAAGCCAGGAAAAACATCAAACAAGTCAAACAAAATCAAACAAAAACGAGAAAGCTAAGCTAACTTCGTCTGTGCCGAACTTATTATACCCTTGCAAGTGCTCGCTTTAATATTTTAAAAAAACTCTTTTTTTCCCATTTTCCGACCGATGGTTCATAAGGGAGCTATATAATATAGTCATCCGATTTGGCCAAAAATTTGAAAAATTATGTGAAAGCACGTGAAACAAACAAATACAAAATTGCACGATGCTACCATTAAAAACAAAAAAGTTTTTCTAAGACTGTTTTTCAGACCTATCTTTTGTATAGGTAAAATAAAATAAAATCTGACAACTATATGGTATAGCTGCCATATAGTTGTCCGATTTTATTTAAACTTGGTAGAATTATAAAAAAACGAGAAAGCTAAGCTAACTTCGTCTGTGCCGAAGTTTTTATACCCTTGCAAGTGCTCGCTTAAATATATTCAAAAAATACTTTTTTCCCATTTTCCGACCGATCGTTCGTATGGGAGCTATATGATATAGTCATCCGATTTGGACGAAAACTTGTAGAATTGTGTAAAAGCCCGAGAAACGATCAAATGCAAAATGCTACCATTAAAATGCTACCATTAAAAACAAAAAAGTTTTTCTAACTAAGACTGTTTTTTGGACGTATCTTTTGTATGGCAGCTATACCATATAGTTGTCCGATTTTGTTAAAACTTGGTAGAATTATAAATGGAGTCGTTTCCATTTAAAAGAACTTAAACTAGTTTTCCGACCGATTGTTCCTATGGGAGCTATGAGATATAGTAGTCCGATCCGGTCGGTTCCGACATATGTTTTAGTAGTGTGCAGCAAAAAGAAGACTCTGTGCAAAATTTCAGCTCGATAGCTTTAAAACTGAGAGACTAGTTCGCGTAGAAACAGACAGACAGACGGACAGACGAACAGACGGACGGACAAAGCTCAATCGACTCAGCTCGTCACCCTGATCAAGAATATATATAGTTTATGGGGTCGGAAATGAATATTTCTATGCGTTGCAAACTTCTGGGCAAAATTATAATACCCTTTGCAAGGGTATAAACATAGAAAACATACGATTGCAAAGTTTGGAGACGTCCCATTGAAAAGAAAAAAGTTTTTCTCACTAAAACTAGTTTTCCGACCGATTGTTCCTTTGGGATCTATGAGATATAGTCATCCGATCCAGTTCCGACATATTAGTAGTGTGCAGCAAAAAGAAGAATCTGTGCAAAATTTAAGCTCGATAGCTTAAAAACTGATAGACTAGTTCGCGTAGAAACAGACAGACAGACCCTCTGCAAGGGTATAAAAATAGATGAAAGTTAACTTCGGCTCGCCGAAGTTTGCATAATTTATCTACTAAAGAACTTAAACAGGTATCGTTCAAAAATGCATTTTCGCATTGAAGAATGCTATAGATAGTAGATATAGTGGCGCCTACTATGATCATTTGTCTGGCCAATTGAATTCATGAATTTATCCCATTTGAAGCAGATAATACTAAAAACTGAGAAGATAAAAGACGCAGAGAATTGAAAACAAAAAGGTTTTTCACACTAAAACAAGTTTTTCGACCTATCGTTCCTAATTCATCTATTTGCTATAGTCATACGACTTAGAGAAGAATTTGTAGAATTGAGTGAGTGTACATAAAATAAGGAAATACAAAAATAGAAACAAAAATGTTTCCCTTCTAAGATTTATTTTAACACCCATCTTTTCTATTTCAGATGTACCATATCTTCGTCCGATTTTAACCAAATTTTAATGAAACTTTTCATTAAAGCATAGCAAACTAATGAATACGAAATTTGAAGGCGTTTTCATTGAAAACTAAAAATTGTTTTTCGTACTTAAACTACTGATCAATCGATCGTTCGTATGACAGCCATATGCTGTCATATAGTCATCCAATCCGACCGGTTCCGAGAAAGCGTATTTGTATTTAAAGACATGGTGCAAAGTTTGGAGAATATAGCTTTAAGACCGACTTGGGGGATAGCAAAGAAACAAACAAACAGACTGACGGACATGGCTATATAAACTCAGCGTGTCGTTAATCAATCAATCATTAATATATGAAACCATTACATGGTCAGAGATGATTTCTTCTGTGCGTTACAAACATCTGGATATGGCGAAATGGCTCTGTCATCTTTTTAAAATGTTCGGTGTAAGTAAGCGTTAATTACCAGAGTTTTAGGTCAAGACAAATAACAGTAGTGGCTGGAATATTTTTTTTGGTGGATGGCTTTATTCCGGACCCGGTTATATTACAGTTATGGGATATTCGTAACCAACCAGGTGCCGGTTAATGTTTTAATTAACTTTATGTTTGGGCTTCAGTTACGGTTATTAATATTAAATATTGTCTTAACACTGTAACAAAAAGAATTTTCGGCCATTTTAAAGTTCCACATAATAAGATTATTTTAAATCACTTAATTTTAAATTAAACTAAATCGCCAAAAACCAAACCAAATGCAGAATAAATTTATAGGGTAAGGCGACATTCAAACAAAGCCTCCTAGCAATAAGCCATTTAAATGAAATGTATATAATTCGACAGAAAAGTACACCTAACCAAAAAATTAGGTGCGGATCTACAGTTTTATATACCCGTTACTCGAAGAGTCAGAAGGCCACGCCCCCTCCCGCCCACGCAATAAAAAAAGTTGACTATCTCCTCCATTTTTTAAGATATCGAGCTCAGATTTTGCAGTCTAGTGTATGTGACCAATATCTACAATCGCAAAAGCGATATCGAGGTAATGGGCCTCAAAGGATAAGTAAAGTCTCTGCCTTAAATAAACCAGTATCCAAATACCAGCAGCTGGTTGCCCTTCGTAGCCAAATTAATGTATTAAGGTAATGTATTGTCAGAGGCATGGGACAATTATCCCCTGCAACAGCCTTTTCCAACTATTTTAAGACCAGATGGCATAAGCGGTGGCGAATTGTTCAAATCAGCAAATACTTACAACCAGTTAAATACCAGTATGCCTGTTGACTGTCTATTTAAGTTTAGTTGCATTTACTGTGTGTATTGATATTCGGGACTAAATCAATCCCAACTCGGATTTTCTCGAAATTCATACTGGATTTGATCTTGAATCGGCTAGATGCAAGTTTGCCCGAGATTTAATTCGATATTCAAGCTACACACAATCCGAAAAGGGATTGTTTCAAAAATTAACGAGACTGAATTTATCTCTTTATTGATACTTTATGTTACCCCAAAATGAAATTCCAACAAAAGCCACATGCTGCTTATTTAACGGCCTTTTTGATTTTCAGACACGCAAGTTCTTGCTGGCTCGAGGTCATTAGATGTTTGCATACCCCCTGTTTGGGATTTGTAAGGCATTATAGTAGCAAAAGTCGACACATAAAATGAAACACTTTGAGCATGTGTGTGTACCCATTTAGCCTCATAGTATTGAAGAAGGATATTTCTTCCTCTCAGTTTCAATCGCTCTTTCGTTTTGGCATGGTGCATCTGTACTCACCTCAATCTCGAGTCATGATTATTTGATTTTCAAGCAAGGCTGCAAGCCTCAAAAATTCTCCAGAAGGTTCGGTTCGGGGGTTCGAACCCATTGTAAAATCCAAGGTTCGGTTTCCGGACCGGTTCTTGCAACCCCTGAACCTAAGTTTCTGGTTCGACCCTTGGTTCGCTTGCACATGAAACAATAGTTTAACTTTTGATTTGTTAATATGTTGAAAATGAAACATATAAACCCTCTATCCATCTGCCTAATCATAATGATCATTACTTAAGTTATTTCAAATATCAAATCCATTAGATGACATTAACAGCTTTTAGAAACTAATTAGTTTAAGTTAAATAGCAATATATTTTCCAGGAGCTGTTCATCTATACTAGCTCTTAAATCAGAAAGAACAAACTTAAGTATTGAAAATGCTCGTTCAACTGATACCTGAGTAGCTGGTACAGCTAGTATAGTAAAAGCAATAATTTGTATGTCTTTTTATACTCTGTACCGTAGGTACATAGAGTATTATAAGTTTGTGCAAAAGTATGTAACATCCAGAAGGAAGCATCTCCGACCCTATAAAGTATATATATTCGTGATCAGCATCAACAGCCGAGCCATGTCCGTCATGTCCGTCTGTCCGTCTGTCTGTCCGTATGAACGCACAGATCTCAGGGATGGTAAGAGGTAGAGGTTTGACATGTATGGGACATATGTTTCTTATGTCTGCAGGCAGATCAAGTTTATTTTCAATTTTGGCCACGACCCCCCCCGCCACCGCAATTTAGAAAAAACGTCATATCTCCCACAGTTTTGAAGATAGATGGTTCGTTCCTTCTGGACATATTTGGTTATCAGGATAACTTAAAAGGAATGGAGAAGATCGGATGAACGGTTTTCGAGCTATGATCAAAAGACTGTTTCTTGGTACAGAGTATGTTATAGTCGGGCTTGACCGACTTTCTTTCTTGTTTATTATTATGACCTTTCCAATTTTTGAAAACATTCGTCGATGGATGTGATCTTGGACAAATTTCAAAGGAATCTATAACATCATTCACAGATTTTTTGCTTTCATAAACTTCTCGTATTCGCTATCAGACGATGAGGCATTTACTGTCGAATTTTCTCTCATTAAGCATATTGAATTGGTGAACCAAACCTCATTTTCCGAAAAAGTGGTCCGGTTCGGGTTCAGGTCCGAGGAGTCAAAAATGTAAGGCGTCTGGTTCAAAAAACCCGAACCGAACCGGTTCTCTGAAGTTCGGTTCCGGACCGGTTTTGCAGCCTTGCAACTAAATGTAGGACAATTTATTATTTTTACTATTCGCCAGTTTGTCTGCATGGATATTAGTTAATATTGTTTATTTCTGACAGCTTCATCACTTTACTTCCTAAATTTCTTAGTATAACTGCAGGATTGCAGATCTTTTGCTGAATCAACAGTTAACTGTGTAATACATGCAGAAGAGCAAATACCTCAATACTTATCAAGTAACGGTATAATAATGATTTGGTTTTAATGATGTTTTAAGATTACGTAACGTTAGAAAATCGATACTTATTCTTATTGTCTCTACGTCAGATCGAAGGTGCGATAATTTTGGAAAATAAACAAAGGTTGATAAACTAAACTTCCCAACACAAAACACTGTGCAAAAAGGTTCAGTATACTGAAGGGTTGGTGAATCTAAATGTTTTTTGTGTGCTGAACTCGAATCTTCGGAAATGGTCCAGCGCGTCTAGATTTTGGGAAATTTCACCTTAAATTTGCTTAAAATGCATATCCTTACACTTTTAATGAAGGTTTTGCAAGGCTCCTTTTCATTTGATTTTGCGCACGATCATATTATTTTTGGATATTATTTCTTAGATTTATAATACACTTTTTTAAGCGACTCAACGGTTTTTGAACTTTGAATACCATTTTTTATATAATAATGCCGCAATTTAATGATTTTAGGCACCTGTATTCAAAATGGTACATTTTCGCTTTAAAAAATTGCTGAATGGGACAGCTTATTTAATAGCTGAAGAGAGAGCTAAAACTTAAGTAAAGATTCTCTACATTAAGTACAATATATTAGTCCAAATTTGCATTTAAAGAACCCTAAAGCTTAATTTACTATACATCTAGACGCGATGGACCAATTCCGAATAGATTTGTGTTGAGCACACGAAACACATCTAGAATCACCCCCATTCCTTCAAAATACTAAACATAGTATAATTTTGTTGCCTTGTGTAATCATCTCTCCCCACCTAAGTCAATTGCTTGCTTTTGCTTGCTCTAAACTATGCACACTTAAATATTCTTGGACTTGTCTGCTTAATCGTTTGCATTGCTAATTCTAGTTGAATCTGAGAGCCATCGACTGCAGCTGCATCTTTGATTTTGTGGAATTTTAAATGAATAGTGTAAATGTAACTGATAGAGAACAATTATTTGGACATTTCTATTAATCAAAGTTTGGAAAAGCTAGCAGCAGCCTCTAAACGCGAGTTTAAATTTTGCATTCGTTAGATTTCTATATATATATTTGTTACTGCTTAGCTAATTCAACTCTCATGGCTAATTGCCAGCACTTTCAACTTTCCACCCACTTTGCATTTTTTACAATCAACTTCCCTCCCATCTGTACATATGTATGTTGCTCTCCATCAACACATTGTCATTTAAAGCCACTTTTAAGCACACACACACGTCTAATTAGCAACTCATTAGCCAACCAGACGATGCAACACATTGTACGAGTATTGCAACTGAATACAGCCAATGAGTGTGTAGGAGGCGGGATGAGGTTAAATTTGAGGCACGTGGATCAAGGCTTATCGGAGAAGTGCAGGCACTCCGAACTACATATGCGAAAGTACGTACGACTGGTTCAGACTCGTTTATTGTTCCTGCCAAGCGAAACAAAAGTCTGGGGCGGGCAACTGTTACCAACTCTCTGACCATTACCATTCAATAGAACCAAACCGCAATAATGACATTTTCATGTGACATTGTCTCGTAACCAATGAATCAATGTGGAAATGAAGCTGACCAGGCTGCAGGTGGCTGGGTGCTGGCCGCCGCTTCCTATCCGTTAATGTGGCTAAGAACGGTGAATGGTCAATAAGCAGGAGTCGAGCGTGTGTGGTGTATGCAAATGTCCAGCCCTCTGCTGCATTTTCCAATTATCGATAAATAAGTGAAGTGAAGACACGTTGTCGTGCATCCCATATAGCTTGTAAAGTCACCAGCTGAACATCGATGGCCTGGCGCACATTAAAAATGAAACAAAAGTTGAAAATGCAAAAACCAATAAAGTTTTGCAATGTTAACAGCATAGAACGAAGGGAAGGTTGGTTTGTTTTTTATAGCGATAATCGAATTGGGTATGCACTTAAATGTAGTTGTTTGTTGTAATTAATGATTGATTTTGATTTTCTCCTAAATAGATGCAGATATAGTTTGGTCTTTAAGTCTTTGTTTTTGTACTGACATAATTTACATCAAATGGGCTGATTTCGCTGACAGATATGATCACTGATCATTTTGACCAATTCAAACATATGTAATATTATATACGACTTTGGCTACTTAGGAGTTTCAATAGTTTAAAATTGGGCTTTTGTGAAAATTGTAGAAAACCTTCCACAGACGATATACTACTGAGCATTTTCCTTATGTACCCCGCCCAAAAGTAGGCAATTTTTTAAAGAACTATCGAGATGTCACAAGAGACTTCTTGTGCAAAGTAGTTATAGTTGGGGGCGTCCCAAAAGTCGCTAGATTTTCGTATATTTATAGACTTCATTTCGAACTAAAACCAGGGTCAAAACAAATCACTCCCTTTTATATTAAAATCAGAACATAAGAATTGTTCTTGAATTTAATTTTTTTCTCTCCTCAAAAATAAATTAAACCATTTTGTTATTTTTTTCTGCGTTTATAAGAATTTTAAAGATTTTTATACTAAAGTCGTGCAAATGTATGTAACAGGCAGAAGGAAGCATCTCCGATATCATAAAGTATATATATTCTTCATCAGCATCAACAGCCGAGTCGATATAGCCATGTCCGTTTGTCCGTCCGTCCGTCCGTCCGTGTGGATGAACACCTAGATCTCAGAGACTAGAGGAGCTAGAGCAACCAAATTTTAGATGTAAGCTAGTATTGTCTGTAGGCAGATCAAGTTTGTTTCAAATTTTGGCCACGCTCCCTCCCGCCCCCGCAATAAAAAATTTTGAATAACTCCCACAATTTTTAAGATATCGAGCTCAGATTTTGCAGTGTTGTATCTACAATATCTACAATCTCAGAAGTTTTCAAAAGGATCGGATAATAAATAGCCGACTTAAAAAAATGTTGCATTCTTATCCGAGCCGCATGAGGTTATTAAACACTAATTGAACTGAGTAACGGGTATTTCGAAGTCGGGCAGGGCCGACTTTAACTTACGCTCCCGTTTTTATTGAAATTAAATATACTGTTTTTTATTTTATTTGAAACTAAAAAACTCAAGAATAATCATCCTGCTTGTATAATAAAAACTAAAAAAAATATCATAAATTATGTTTACAAATAAAAAGTATATTTGACTTCTATGAAACACACATTATTCAATATTATTATGGACAAAGAAACAAATAAATATATTTCATAATTAATGGCGAATAATTTTTCTTAATAGACAACCAAAATAAGTGATCATGGCCTATCTGGGAAGCTGAACCGAAACTATAAGTAGAATATTTTATAAAATGTATGCTTAACATTTATTTTTCGAATCAAAAATAACAATTTTTTCAGTCCCTGGTTTTTATGTAAATTATAAAGGTATTCAATTGTTTTCTAGGAATTCAATTTCGTATGTGTGAAACATCCCTTCACAAAATATAAAATTAGTAAGGAGTGAACCTCAGAGCCGAGTCAAGACCGCGTTTCAGCTGGCTCCAAAATTAATTTAAAGCACCGAACCGGCATCTTAGGAACTGTGCCAGCCACTATACCAAACCAGTCCCTTTTTTCAGAGCGGTTTGCATCCCTGCTTAAAATCCTTGACTTGTTGGGCTGATAAAGTCAGTACCTGTGTTGGGTAAATAACTCATAATACACATTTTTAATCTAACCCGAAACCAATTCTCAGTCGGTAAGTTTAAAATCTTATTTGCTTGTTCCATCTAATCACTAATGATAGTTAGCATTGGCTTCTCGACGAGATATGCGGATTTTCTGTGCCCAGAAGCGACACTTTTGTTTATTAACATAATCACCGAGGTGGAAATGTGGTTCATCCGAAAAGATGATTTTTCGGTAAAAGATCACCATCTTCGGCCAAACGATCTTCCGCCCAATTCGGATGGTCAATTGGCTTTAGCTGCTGCGACTATTCAACTTCGTATGGCTTCATGGCAAGGTCTTTATGCAAAATTCGCATCAAAGAAGTGCGCGAAATGTCCAATTGTTGAGTTCGATGGCGAGCTGACGTCGATGGTTGTTCACGCACATTTTCAGCAACCGCAGCAATGTTTTCGGACGAGTACGCACACGGGTTGGTTTATCCACGAACATTCGAGTTTCACGAACTGGCTTTACGAATTGATCCACAAATTGCGTTTTCGGAACATTATGGATTGGTGGTTTTCAAAAACTACTTACAACAAAACCTCTAGTAATTTTTGAAACAAGTCAGATTGGTTGACTTAATAAGGTTTATCGAGTCGCTGTATTTGCAATATTAACCAAATTATTGAAAAAGATACTGGCTCGGATCAGAACCCAAGACTCAGTAACTTATGTCAGCTTCTTAAAAGTTTATCTCATTCAAACTCAAAAGAATAGAAAAAAATCTACTAGACTTATACATTTCTTTGGGCCAATACCATCCTAAATTAAGCACAACTTCTTTCAATAAGCAAAGGCAACAAGAAGAGTATTGGGCTTTCCCTCAATCGAAAAATAATCGTAAGCAAAGGGCATGCCAGTCAGTTCGTTTACCAAGTTGGTAAACAAATATGCAAACTTTTGGTTTGGTTTTTTGGGGCGTGGTATGCCACTGAAGTTTTTCACATGAGCAGACGTTTTAATTTTATCGAACGGATGAGAGACCAGGACAACGATGATAACTACCAGCCTGGTGCAGCAAGCATCGAAAAGGGGCCATTCAATTGAGCACGCTTGGCAGCGCAAATAAGTTCGGTTAAAGAAGTGAAAATGTCCAGGAAAACCAAGGTAGGGCGAAACCCGTTGGACAATGACAAACGGTATTCAAAAATGGCTAAAGGACACACACGGGGACACACAAGGACACACAACGACGTAGCTTTAGTCATGTGTGGCCGCATTTTACAAGCCGTTGCTCTTTAATTTAAATATGTTTCAATGCACAAAGCTAAATTAAAATGTATTTATAAGGCACAAAGGAGGGAGGATGAGGACAAACAACCCTTTTAATGACTATTTTTATCAATATGGTTTTCACCTTGCTGGCGCGGGCTCATCACAGCGTTAAGTACGAAATCCTTTAATGGGAAGCAGAGTTTGCGCTTGTGCACTTGCTTCATTTAGCGCGGAAGGCGGAATGAGGGGAGGGGATGCCGCCGCCGCTGTCGCCGTCGCCATGTGGTGGGTACTTTGTGTATTTTGTCGCACGCTCAAAGTGTCAACCACGAAGCCCAAGTTAGGCCAGAGCAGCCGCAGATTTTTGGACGTGAATCTGGCGCTGTAATTAGAAATGAAAAAGGCCTTGTGGGAGGGATACAAAAACTGCAGAAGCTCGTACCAATTTTAATCGAAACAGCTGCAAAGTTTCAAAGCTTTTTTTTGAAAGACTAGAGTCCAATACACGCTCACCTCATCTTTTTTCATGTCAGTCAAGCTGCAGGGTCTGGTCCCACACAGCAGCTTTCTTAGCTGCTAAAGGCAAGTCTTATTCGCCTGAATCATCGGAGATATGAATAAGATTGTCTAAACTTGCAATCCAATTTATCGTACTATGCATTGTACACGCCCTACTTATCATTTACGAAAGAAAACTCTGCTGAAACAGAAAATTGAAAATATTGTCCACTAGAGATCAGAGGGCCTAGATGGTTGAAATGTTACAAATAAACTCACTATTTACTCTGTTTGGTTGTGACACATAGCTCTATTTATGTACATAGAAGATGAGAAGTCGGCCCTTACAGGATAACATGTTAAATTAGTGTCAATTCATATATCGATCAGGCATCGCCGAGGATGTAGAGGGTCGAACGAAATGTCGTAAAAAAACTATCTTAGGGAAACTATTCAAATTCCAAAATTAATAAGTAACATTGGCTTGAGGAAAACCATTTACGTCTTAATACTCGTCAGAGAACTGAACCGAACCGAAACATTTTTCTCTATGCTTTTCCGTTCGGTCCAGCGTTTTTGAAGGGAAGCCGTTTCGGCTTGCGGTTTTGCTTACCAGCTGGAATAAGCGGTTCGGCTCGGTTCAAAACAGGTTCGGCTCAGAACCGGTTTACATCCCTACTTAAAATTCTATTTTATGTTATATTTTCTGTGATCTCAGAGGGGAAAAATAGAACAATATTAGATCGAGAAAATATTTGAGTCGAAATAGATTTCAATAGTAGATGCAAATAGCCATAAGGCACTTAGGGCCGTTTTCTCATGTTCCTGTTTTTGAAAATACAAGTGGATTGTACGCATTTGCATGGCTCATGCTCAAAACGAGCAGTACAAATACACCAAATCCACCTAGATTTTCAAGAACATGGGAAAACGGCCCGTATTTGGCTATTCTTTTGGGTTTTTCTTTTCGTCTTTTGGTATTACTTCGAAAGATGCATTGAAAGATGTTTTTTTTTTATTTACGACTTTTAGCTGGTTTTAAAGTTTATAAATAACACTACATAAGTTGTGAGCTAAACACTTATCTGTTTTCGGAAATGGTCCATCACATCTAAATTGTATGCAGGTAAAGCTTAAAGTTGCTTAAAATGCATATTTTTTCCCTTTTAATGCTCTTTTTGGGGGTACATTTTGGTTATTTTTGGCTCACTTTAATATTAAAACGAGAAAGCTAAGCTAACTTCGTCAGTGCCGAAGTTTTTATACCCTTGCAAGTGCTCGCTTATATATTTTCAAAAAATACTTTTTTCACATTTTCCGACCTATTGTTCTTATGGGAGCTATATGATATAGTCTTCCGATTTGGACAAAATCTTGTAGAATTGTGTAAAAGCACGAGAAACAAAGAAATACAAAATTACAGGATGCTACCATTAAAAACAAAAAAGTTTTTCTAACAAAGACTGTTTTTTAGACCTATCTTTTGTATGGCAGCTATACCATATAGTTGTCCGATTTTGATAAAACTTGGTAGAATTATAAAAAAACATAGAAAACCTACGATTACAAAGTTTGGAGACGTTTCCATTGAAAAGAAAAAAGTTTTTCATACTAAAACTAGTTTTCCGACCGATTGTTCCTATGGGAGCTATGAGATATAGTCATCCGATCCGGTCGGTTCCGACATATTAGTAGTGTGCAGCAAAAAGAAGACTATGTGCAAAATTTCAGCTCGATAGCTTTAAAACTGAGAGACTAGTTCGCGTAGAAACAGACAGACAGACAGACGGATAGACGAACAGACGGACGGACAAAGCTCACTCACTCGACTCAGCTCGTCACCCTGATCAAGAATATATATAGTTCATGGGGTCGGAAATTAATATTTCTATGCGTTCCAAACTTCTGGGCAAAATTATAATACCCTTTGCAAGGGTATAATAAATTACTATTCCTGAACGTTAGGCTTACCTGTTCCATCGGGGGTGTCCCAAAAATCTCTAGAGATTTTCGTATAAACGCTTTCATTTCGAGATACATCTGCTTGCCTTTATATGTGAAGTGTCTCCAAAATGCTGGGCTACTAGATTAGTTGACAAAAGTTGAGAGATTTGAAACCGAATGTTCAAGGCCAAGTAGATTTGATGCGTACGGTTTCCTTTCTCTATTATATAGTAGCCTGCAGCGTTGCTGCTCTCCTAGTTTAGTTCAAAGCTCAATCGTTTATACGAAAATCTCTAGAGATTCCTGGTACACCCCCGCATATATTTCTTGGATTTTTTAAAATAAGACTTCAATTTGGTTAATTAGATTAGATTAGGTTAGATATGCAATGGCTGTTGTTGAAAAATATCATAAGAGTTCAGTAAAATTGACAGAAACAGAAATTTAGCATAGCACAATTTTAGGCTATAGACATATATACGAAAAGGTATATCTTCGCTTAAAAAATCGCACAACTCTTTGGAATGGTTTATTTCAAAGCTAAATAACGAAATAACTGTTTTGAACAATTTTAAGATGGAATTACTTTAAATCTAGAGGTGTTAGACCATTTCCGAAAAAAAAGATTCGTGTTCAGCACACGACAATTATCACAATGCAATACCAATTGCTTAATATAATGAAAAAAGTCTCATTATGTTGCTTTGAGTTAGTAAAATTCTAATAGACTTTCTGAAAAAAATGTCCAAAACTTGTACAAATTTTTTTTTTTGTTAAATACAATGTTAAATACATCAGCAGGCTCGAACCCATTTTGAGAGCCCAAGGTTCAATTCGCGGACCGTTTATTGGAAACCCTGAACCCGAAAATGTTGTTCGAATCTTGGTTTCCTTGAAAAATAATAACAATGTTTTGATTTCGTTTTTTAAGTTGATAACGAAATTTATATACCTACTACTATATTTCATGATATTCATTGCTTAAGTTATTGAAATTATCAACAACAAAAAGTTTGGAGCATTATATCATTCACATTATATCATGGGTCATTCCATGTGAACTCAGCCACCCGAAATGTTTTTATGTCAAAAATAAAAATTGATATTCCCGCCTTAAAGCTCTACTCATCGAAAGTATATTTCTATTTTTTGACATCCCCACCACTAACAGTTCGCGAGATAAACGACGAAGAATATAAAACTTTAAAAAATCATAACTTTACAACGGTGCATCCGATTTCAACGGCATAAATTGTGATTATACTAATTTCATCTCTTCTATCCATGAAAAAATAAGAGAGCCCCATGAGTCCATTCTTTAACATAGTTTTAGCGAAATTTACTGGTTTTTTACCATTTTCTTAAAGAGGGCCCACCGATATTTTCATGAACTATTTTTTTTCATGTAAAGATTGTCCATATACACATTATAGAAAAAATCTCCTGATGGCTCCGGCACTTAATTCGCGGAAAAAAATATTTTTCTATTATTACATTATTTTTTGATTCACATTTTTAAATATCTAAAATCAAAAAAAATAGGTGAAAAAATTAAAATCAATTTTTATCTAGTTAGAAAACTTTTTTATATATTTTAAATTGACGAAAATCTTTTCCTCAATAATTTTCCTGACAGAGGAATAAAGCAATGGTCTTTTTGTTTTCCTCGAACTGGCTTGGCTTCTTCAAACCTTTTTTTTAAATTGTTCTTGACATCGTCATATTCTTTCTGGGAATTCGTCGTCGATGATATTGGAAGTGTTTGAAGAATCATCTGGAGTCAAGGATCGACCTCTCCACTGGGGAAAATAGGTTTCAGCTTGCTTGCGGCACTTGCTACATATTTTCGCATTTTTTTGTGAAAATGGAAATTTCTGCTGTATGCTCAACGAAATGGGACGTAAGCTATGGCCTCTATGCGTCTTTTCACCTCGCTTATGCAATGGGTTTGCACATCTATCACTATGTGGCATTCTGTTAGAAAAATTTAAACAAAAACCATATTTTTTCTATTTAATTGTAAAAAGGCATATTCTTACCTGGAGAACAAAATGAGCAACTTAAAGATAATTTAATGTCAGAAAAGTACGTGGAAAACTAACACAAAAGCGAGAAATAAAAATTAACAATATTTTATAGACAAACGATTCACGTCCGTGAAAGTTATTTATCGAAGTGAATATTGTTGAGAAAACGATAGTCAACTATGATTGAAAATCATTTCTTGAATAATTTCAGCCACAACTAATAAAAAAACTTTTATTTAACTATTTCCTTGATTTTAGATATTTAAAAATGTGAATCAAAAATAATGTAATAATAGAAAAATATTTTTTTCCGCGAATTAAGCGCCGGAGCCATCAGGAGATTTTTTCTATAATGTGTATATGGACAATCTTTACATGAAAAAAAATAGTTCATGAAAATATCGGTGGGCCCTCTTTAAGAAAATGGTAAAAAACCAGTAAATTTCGCTAAAACTATGTTAAAGAATGGACTCATGGGGCTCTCTTATTTTTTCATGGATAGAAGAGATGAAATTAGTATAATCACAATTTATGCCGTTGAAATCGGATGCACCGTTGTAAAGTTATGATTTTTTAAAGTTTTATATTCTTCGTCGTTTATCTCGCGAACTGTTAGTGGTGGGGATGTCAAAAAATAGAAATATACTTTCGATGAGTAGAGCTTTAAGGCGGGAATATCAATTTTTTTTTTTGACATAAAAAAATTTCGGGTGGCTGAGTTCACATGGAATGACCCATATGTGAAGTGTCTCCAAAATGCTGGGCTACTAGATTAGTTGACAAAAGTTGAGAGATTTGAAACCGAATGTTCAAGGCCAAGTAGATTTGATGCGTACGGTTTCCTTTCTCTATTATATAGTAGCCTGCTGCGTTGCTGCTCTCCTAGTTTAGTTCAAAGCTCAATCGTTTATACGAAAATCTCTAGAGATTCCTGGTACACCCCCGCATATATTTCTTGGATTTTTTAAAATAAGACTTCAATTTGGTTAATTAGATTAGATTAGGTTAGATATGCAATGGCTGTTGTTGAAAAACATCATAAGAATTCAGTAAAATTGACAGAAACAGAAATTTAGCATAGCACAATTTTAGGCTATAGACATATATACGAAAAGGTATATCTTCGCTTAAAAAATCGCACAACTCTTTGGAATGGTTTATTTCAAAGCTAAATAACGAAATAACTGTTTTGAACAATTTTAAGATGGAATTACTTTAAATCTAGAGGTGTTAGACCATTTCCGAATAAAAAGATTCGTGTTCAGCACACGACAATTATCACAATGCAATTCCAATTGCTTAATATACTGAAAAAAGTCTCATTATGTTGCTTTGAGTTAGTAAAATTCTAATAGACTTTCTGAAAAAAATGTCCAAAACTTGTACAAATTTTTTTATTGTTAAATACAATGTTAAATACATCAGCAGGCTCGAACCCATTTTGAGAGCCCAAGGTTCAATTCGCGGACCGTTTATTGGAAACCCAGAACCCGAAAATGTTGTTCGAATCTTGGTTTCCTTGAAAAATAATAACAATGTTTTGATTTCGTTTTTTTTAGTTGATAACGAAATTTATATACCTACTACTATATTTTATGATATTCATTGCTTAAGTTATTGAAATTATCAACAACAAAAAGGTTGGAGCATTATATCATTCACAAACTGTTCATCTGTACTAGCTGTTAAATCAGACAGAACAAAGTGTTGAAAATGCTAGTTCAATTGATACCTGAGTTGCCGGAATAGCTGGTACAGTTTTGGCAATATTTTAAACACCTTTTCCGATGTAGGTACTCTTCGACAATTTTCAAAGGAATTATTAACATCAATTAAAAATTTTACATATGTGTTTTTTTATGGCTTTCTGTTGCCTTATAAGTTTGAACCGAACCGGTTCGAACCCGAGAATCCGAATTTTATTTTACTGTGAACCGAACCTTGAACCGAACCTCTTTAGAACTAAAAACTGAACCCGAACCTGTTCCGAACCTAAAATATCGGTTCGATTCAACCAAAATGGTGGATATCAGAAAATGTTACCTTCTGTTTAGCGATTCCATCTGTTTTATGGTTGGTTTTGAGCGACTCTGTCTTAAAATGGGCATTAAAGTGAATTTAATAACACCTAAGATAGCATTCGGAGCTAGTTATAATATCCCCATCTCTAGTAGCCTGTGTTTTTAAAAATAATTGACTTTAAAGCTTTTCTATGATTCAAGTGGGAAGCATTTTTATGCAAAAACTACCTAAAAGTTAATTATATTTTGAATATTCCATATATTAATGTGTTCCACAAACCGCTTTCGACCCAAAAAGAACCCGATTTCTAGGTCAAATGCGAATATTAGATTAAATTAACTTTTATATTAATATTGTGTCCAGCATGGACTGAACCGAGGTTCGAACCAAAAACCACTTCGAAAAACCTCGAACCTAAAATTGTTGAACCCTAACCATTGGTAAATTTTGGTTCGAACCAGCGTTCTGGAGATCCAAAAGAATGTATGGGCCCTGCTTATAAGTTTCTCTTTTTCGCAATCAGACATTGAGTCAATTATTGTTCATCACTTGGTAGTAATTGTGAATCCTGCAGCTTGGAATAAGCTTTGAAAATTGGCTGCATCAAGATGCGTAAGTTTTCAACTACGTTCCATTCTAATGATTATACTCCGTACGAGAGCTGTCGTGTATCAGGACATGTCACGACGTGATCGTGAGCAAACATAGAGTTTCGTGAGTGGTTTTTGTGAACATATGAAGTTTAAGAGATAGTGAATGCAGTATTTTCGAAAACTGCTCAAATTTATTTTTTGATTAAGAATTATAATCGTTAGCAAATGGTAAAGGCATACTTAAACAGCTTTTCCAAGATTTCCAAAAAAAAACTTGGAAATTTTCGAAAATTTTAAGTGGTTTCTTGTCACTTTACATCAAAAATCAACCACGCTTAGTTAGCAATGCAATCAATTAAACTATAATCTCCAAAGATTTTTAATATCCCTGGATGTATTGTTAAGAAATTACTGAAATTGGCAAGCCGAACCCTATTTTTCGAATAAGTAGACCAGTTCGAGATTATGTTTGAGGAGTCAAACATATAAGGTGCCTGGTTCATGTAGCGGTTCGCGAGCTCCAAAAAAAACCCGAACCAAAAAAATTCCATGTAGAATTCCTTAAATTGTTTGCTGAGCATTTCAATATAACAAAAATATTCACTAAATATAGATTTTTGTTGGTTTCTTGCTACTTTTATAATTCTTTCCCTGGGGCCCGCCCGGAGTGGGCTGACTGGCATTTTTTCGTCTTGATGGCATGCAAATAAAATTCATACTCAAATGAATCCGAAGCACGCTTTTGGGCTGAGGCTTTAAAAAAAAATGTAAATAAATTGCCGCCTAGTTGAGTTTTGGTTGTACAAAAAATTGTGCTTTCTTCTACGTTCGCCTCTCTCATTAAAATAAATAATACACACAAACAGGGCCAACTTGTGTTGCCCACCTTTTTTATGAATTTCAACTCTAATTCAATTTCTTGAACGCTGAATTGCCTTTTTTCGCCAGGTCTAGGCAAAATAAAAGTGTAGGAAACGGTAAGCATGATTATTATGACGCCGCGGAATGTTATATTCGTATATTCGTGGATCCTGGCAGGACCCGGCCACATTCAGAAAATGCAAGAGAGCGAAAAAGTTTCTCCCTTTTCTGAACTGCCAAGGGAAAGGTGAAAACTATTGAAGCGCGCTTTCGTTTACTCGGTGTGGGTGAGGAAAGCTCGACTTCTGCCCACTGCCCCTACTGCTGCGCTCTTCTTTACTGTTTGCTGGAGTGAGCAAGTCCATTGCATGCTTGAATGGTCGCGCAAAACATGCCATCATCATCATCAAAGGGAAATTAACCTAAACGGCCATGAAGCTGTTTGTTGCTGCTACTGCTCCAGCTCCCGCTCCCGCTCCTGCTCCTGCTGCTGCTCCGACTGCGGCTGCTTTGCACGTCCAACAACCACAGCACGGCATGACGCTTCCTTCTCCTGACTCTTTCAGCCCACATTTTTGCTGATTATGAGGTTGAGCAAACGCAAACTGCAAAATGCGGTCTACTTGCTGCAGCTTATCCAACTTGGAAGCTAAAGTGATGCCGGCGCCCAAGCAGCCGCATCGCCAGATATGGATCCCACCAGTTTATTTGGTGCTAATTGTGGCTGTTTGGCCTGGGCTTTGGGTTAACTGCGCTAATTGAACTGGGTCTTGCCGCTGTGCAAGAGGTGTTTATTGAGGCGTTGTTTTCTGTTACAATTGGCACAGATTGCGATGCGGTATAATTGGGTGCAATACGTTCGAATGATTAAGGTTCATATTTGCATTTAAATAGCAGGTGGAATGAAATTTTCATGTTGAAATTATTATTCCTGGTAACAGATTTCCATCATTGAAGGAAACGGACCACCTTTTTCCGATTTGAGTATAAGCAGGGAAGGTGCTGAACTCCACACAGAGAGATAAAAGCGTGTCGATATATATTTGATCTGCGCTAGTTAATTTGATATTTTGGTAAATATTATTATATTCATATCATTTCGAAACTTTCACATTTTATTTTGACCAAAAAGAGAATTGGACGTATAGAAAATGTAAGGATGGATAGAGGTAAATAGTGTGTCATTTCGAATCTTCAAGCCACTTAACGATACATTTAAGTTGGCTCTGCGGTTCTCTCTCTGATTCCTCTCTGAAATTATTGAGATTACTTAGCTAAACAAGTAGATTGATGTGTTAGTTGAATAGAATGATTTACCTTGCATTCCCAATATTTTGTTATATTTTTTTAACAAAATACCATTATAAAATATCAATTGATCATAAAATAATGATTTGAGATGCTCGAAATTGTTAGTTTTATATTTTTGAACAGGTAATTTTCAGCTTTTTATTGATTTGAAAAAGTGTAATATTGAGCCCCGGATCCTATCACTATTTTTTTCTGTGTAGATGGTGGATGCCTTAAGAATGCCCTTTACCACTCTCAATGGTCCAGTACTGACACCAATAATCGGGGTGAGTAACTCTACAACAAAAAATAAGAATTCGCCTAAAAAGCCAAACAATTGCCAAACAGTTTTTGGAAAGATTACCTAAAAAAAGCGCCAAGGCTATGGAGTCCTAAATTTTAGTAAAAATTAACTTAAATTCGGTGTAGTTGACAAAACTTTTGCTTTTCGGAAGACGTCATGTGTTCAAATCCACGTCGACGGACTTTTTTTTACGGTATTTGAAATATTTTTAACATTTGGTCATCATCATTTTAGATTGTTATATTTTTTTTGTGCGCACTGCATTTATGTTAGCTTTAGTAAACAGATTTAGTTATAAGGTTCAAGAGAGCTTTTTTAAAGTATATGAAAACATGTCACTCTGGTGTCTAACGATTTGTTTTGATTCTCTTTCCTTTAGGTTGAGCTAGCAAAATGGCAATGGTCTTATGGGGTTGTCTACGGAGGAATCTAAAGAACCAACGTGGCGTGACTAGTTTACGGCATTGTAATACCCGGTAAAAAACGTACACGGTCAAGCATACAAACAGAGCAAACATTATTAGGAAAATGGTCCTAGACTATTAGGCTTAGAATACCCTAAAATTGGTTGCCTAATTTGTTAACTTATGGTCCACATTTCAGCTGATTAGGTAATATATTACCTTAATATTTTCATTCTAGTTTATTTATACATTTTAGGCTCACAATTTCAAAAAATTAAGGAAGAAAAATTTTTGGAATGTATGATTATATTTCAAGAAGTAACTGGAACCTCGGTACTGAGCTTAATTTTATTTTCCCAATTCAAAGAAAGATCATAGAATACGGGAAATACGGGAATTCTGTTTAGTTCACACATTCATTCAACCAGAAAAGAGCTTCGTCGCTGGACACAATTATTCGATAAAAAAGTGGATCTTAACGGAGATAATATAATTCAATAATCTGAAAGCGTTGTTCCTTTGTAAGTCCAGTCCTGGTTAAATTATAAACCAAAATGAACATGTTTGACAGTATTTTTAACGATAAGGGAAACTAACCACAAAATGGCTAGAGGCACTAGAATGTAAAATATCTGGGCTCACTTGGCCCACTCTTAGTTTTAATAAGAATTCGATTATCTTTTATTTTCCACACTGATTAATAATGGTGCCTTTATTGTGGCAATTTGCTTATAACATACTGTTATCACACTTTACTGTACTTACCTATTTAATATGAAGATATACTTCAACAGTTGTAAATGTTCAGTTTGCTACCCCAGTTTGAGTGTAGAAGTTTACTTTCAAATAGTACACACCTGCAAAGAAGCGTTGAATTTATTTGTGTAATTATTGAAAAGTAAATGTTTTATGTAGCATAATTGGATTTTAGCTGGCATAATTTTCGGATCATCCGAAATTCTTGAAACGTGTCGAATTTATCATCGTTTAATTTTTGTACAAAGTGTTTTCGTTCTCTCTTGTTTCCCTGTCCTGATTTTTATCTAGCAATTTTCCTTCATTCAACAAATGCTCTAATAATATTTTCCCTTAAGCATTTTATGATTACAGACACATCATAAAACCCAATTTAGGTCTGACCCGCCCCCCATCCGACAGTCACTCCACTCCACTCCACCCCTCCCCGCCCTTCGCCGCCTATGGTAATTCTTCCTTAGATATTGACTGAAATCTCAGCTGCGGAAATATTGAAA